>VZSV01000063.1:1447349-1591118 GCA_013398735.1 Nothocercus julius | reverse complement strand
TAATTCTCATTTTGAAGTCTATTCCTTGAAGAAATATTTAAGACCAACAGTAGAACAAAAATATAAACAAAAGAAAAAGAACACGAGGTGTCTCTGAATTCTTATAACTCACTAACCCAGAAAAAGAGTGGGCATCGAAGCCAGTGGAAGAGCATAGCGAGCAGCAGAGGAAGGGCACAGGCAGCGACTCAAACTCTTGCAGTGGCGCCCCTGCTCGGTCGTTACAGCCTCAACACGCTGCTGCCTAGACACCTGCGACATCCAATTTCCTGAGGCAACTCTGGAGCCAGAGAATGCAGATTATACAAACGCAACCCGCTAGTTGTCAGAAGAGGATTTACTATTATTATTGTTATTTGTTCCAGACTCAAATGATGGAGGCTGTCCTAACGGAGCTTATCTTCTTCTATCACACATGAAGGCCTGTCAGGTAGCGTCTGTCAGCCCAGGCGCATCCAAAGGCTGGACGTTTTGATATCAAGACAACATGAACTGGGTCTGCGTCCACTCCCATGCACTCAGCAAGAACAAATTCATGCTATGGTTGGTATTCAGTCTACGTTTGTATCTTGTACCACAAGAACCTAGGGGAGCAAAGTCCAGTCCTTCCAAAGATATGGAAGCTGGGTACAGGGCCCTAAGGCAAAACTGAGGGTCAAAATACTATAACCCTACACATTAATTGTCCAAACTGCTTCCCGTAGCTACCACAAGTGGCTGGTTTTGAACCACTATAAAGGAAAACTGTATCATTAAAAATGTGTAGCCTTAGGCAAACCTCTATGAAACGTCATACTAGCTTTTATGAACATGTTGAGTACCTACCATTAATTGGCAATTAACTTGAGATGAAAAAAAAAGGTCTGATGTAGACACACTCCTTAAGGCTTTATACTTTTTCATCAAGGCATAACTTCTTTTTTCAGTAAAGATAACATTCAGCTTGCTATAAAACAGAGACAGAGAAAGCAAAGCCCATGTTACCATACTGAGACAGCTACCATGTGAAATAAAAATTATTTGTGCTTTGCACTTACAGGATGGAAAACAAAACAAAACAAACACCCCATCTTTTTCCTCTGCCTCTAACACATCTGCTGGATTGAGCCTGCAGGGAACCTGCACTAACCACAGTTAATGCCAGGAACTGCCTCGTGTTGCCTCACTGGTGTACTGTGCTACAAGTCAGACAGACAAAAATTTCCGATTAATTCACTTTGAAACAAGCAGTTAATTTAAAAATTATTAGAACACAGATATTTGACTCATTGAAACCTTTGTGTGTTAAGTTTTTTGAAGCGAACACAGGTCTTTCAGGTTTCACTGAAGTAGATGTAGACCTAGAGCTCATTACTGCATCACAAACCCAGGTACTACGTATTAAAGCATCTGAAAAAACAAGGTAGTAGATCACCAACAAGGCAGTGTGTTTTTTTAAGCACTAAATCATAAGCTTAAAAAGAAGCAGGCCTTTACTCGCTTCTGTCTTGCACTGAAGTTGGTGGGGACTTTAATGATTTTGAATTACACCGGTATTACCAAAGCCAATAGTATTTTAATGCCTTGTTATATCCAAATATAGTTGGAGCATATAGAGCATATCTTCTTTCTGGGAAGCGTACAATGAAGCCCTTGAATGTAGAAACCATTACTGCTCTTGCAGTTAGGGACAGCTCAGCAACACAGTGGATACAGACTTTCCTGAGACGCATGAGAATGGTGGGGAGAGAATGGATCACACTTCTGATACATCAAAGCTACCAAGCAAGCAGCACGAGCCACAGAAGGACAATTAAATAATTCAGTAACATACATTTCTGATTGAGCCACAAAAAGAAAGAGTCAGGTCAGACAAACTGTACAAAGGTGCAGCAAGGACCTGTTTAGAAGTTCCTTGATGCAGTGAAGAGGGGATGGTTTGAGCTTAAAAGGTTTATCTTCAGACAAAACCTTAGGATATGAGCAATAAGCATGAGGTTCTGATGTTGAAAACTAGTCGAAGGGTGTTTGAAAACATCTGATGTTCATATTTCAGTTGTCAGCAAGGCTTTAAAGCTTTGATCCTGCACTTTTATCTTTACCTGCTCTTCATGGAGGTTTTAAGAGCACTCATTTTGCAATCTTTCAGTATGCAATCTTTCACCGGGCAGCTGACACATGCCCTTAGACTGAACAAGTTTCTATTATTGGCTGAAAAGGGGGGGTAGGATTTTTTGGCACAAAGCATGGGATCTTCCAAATCTAATATTCTTTTTTGATTGTAACACAAGTCAAGTAACTTAAGTTTTGCAGACTTTCTTTAGAATCATTAACTACAGGAAGCCAAATTAATCCCTCATGAATCACCACTGAAACCTACATACAAATAATTGAAACTGCATGTAACTAGCTCCAAATTCCCAGAGATCATGAATATTGTTGGTATTGTTTATCCACTTGTTAATCTACATGTTGAATTATACAATCTAGCCCCTATAACCATGGCTAGTTGGGAACATCACAAAATTCTGGCATTTTTTTTTCATTACATTTAAACTCCTATTTTACCCTTTTTCTAATTAAGTGGTAAGTCAGAAATGAAACCCGACTTGCAGCTTCTCATTTCAAGGCCTTTCCCTTTTTCCTCTCTAAGTACAGCTAATATATATATACACACATACTTTTAATTTAGAACTATTAGAAAATAAAAGCGAAAAAAATATTTTAATGACACTTCACATGTTTCTTCTTTCTGTTTGTATCTGACCAGGGAGACTTGTGATACGTAAACATATTTAATATTGCATCAAATCAGGCTTTCATTTTCTAGGCAGCATTTATCATTATTTTCTCTGTCCAGTCAACAACAGAAACACTGCAACATCATAATACTATAAGCAGTAATACCTAATTTCCAAATTTTTTTTATTTATTTTACAAACATTTGAAGCAATTACTATTAGCAGACTACGCTTGACCTTTTTAAGTTCACAAACTGCAACTATCACCTTTGTAAGATGACAGAGTAATTTTTGCAAGTCTGCCACAGACTGGATGTTAAATCTAAAAAAAAATTCTTCAGTATATGCCTGTCTACAAAACATCAAAAGGCTCTACACATCCTCACTTTTCAGTTCTTTAACCCAAGCACAAATATCCCCGCAGAAACCTCTATCACTCTTTCAGGCATCAAGCACAAAGAGTGCCTGATGACACTGTTACCATCTCAACAAATTTCGATTTCCTCATGTACTATCTCAGTCACTCAAAATATTCTTTCTTCATACCAGATGATTCTAGTGAGCTAATACTAGGAAACATCCAACATTTACAGACAGGGGACCGAAATAATCCCTATCGTGAAGTGCTTGTGGAATGCTTTGGAACATATCAGGTGCCACAAACACAGCAAGGATTACAGGCTGTTTTACTTTAGCTCTAGACCTATGAACAACAGAAACAGAAAGGTCCTTTTCTACTATTGCAATGAAGACATGGGGCATTTTGCCTCTGTGGGAAGAACAGGATGTAGTAACTATTAAACTGTGGCAACATGAAGAACACTTAGGAAAAAAGGAGGTCTGGGTGCTGTAGAAGTCCTTGCTCCAGAGCTGACAGGGAAATCTAAGCCAAGAGAAATTACACAGGTCTCTCCGTTGTGGATCTGTAACGCAAAAGTACTTCCAACTTGCAAATGCAAACTTGCTGCATATATCCCCCAAGGTAATCTTTCCATCCTCCTAATAACTCCTACTGGCCACTGTCCGTGATACTTGAAGAAAGAGAGAACCATCGTGTGCCTCCTAATGACAACGTATAAAAAAGGAAAAAAAAAAAGTGTAAAAAGCCTAAAATATTGTCCTTTCTTGATAAATGACCTCTCTTGATTAGCAGTCTGATATTAGCATCATAAATAGTTCTGTTTTTCACTCTTCAGCTATCTCCTATTTATATCAGGAAGTCACATGCAAGAAAACTAAGTTCCTAAGACGAGATTTAGAAGATGCTATTAAAAAAATCTGACAGGTAAGTCTGATATCCAAGTGAAGAAAAAAAGTTTTGTTGACAGATAATGTAACCATGTTTGCCACTAGAACAAAAGCAGAGTGCTGTCACCAGTAATAGAAATAACTCTGCAGTCATCATGCTAGAAAGCATTCAAGGCTTTAACAGTGTCAAGAAGCTATAGAGATCGTCATACAAGAAACTGATACTACACTAAATGATAGACATTTGATTAAACTACTCCATCTACTGGCAAATAATTATGTCCTCTGTGTACAGATATGGGTATTGCTTATATAAAGCTCTATCTACAGGAAGATTGACACGAAAGGCATTCCTCCTTTCTTTTCCAAATTAGCAACCACTTCGTTATTAGCTCGTTTCCATACATTACGCTTTACATTGACATCATGTTTGAAGAGAGTCCTCATAGCTCAGTTATCTGAAGGGAATGAAGATATTTTCAGTAAAGCTCATAAACACTTGAAATTTATTTGACCTGTATCATTATCTACTTTCCTTGTGTTTGTAATCCATCCCATTGATTCCTAACTTGACTGCTTGGGAACATTCCAAGTCTTACGAGAGATCATACAAGACCCCACCTAAACACTCATCATCACAGGCACGTAGATGCCTGCTCAGCCACAAGGGCTTTTGCAAAGCAGATTTGTTTTTTGTAGACATAGAGAACAACATACAGAACACGTGCCAGAGACTATATATGATCTACAAGACACAGCCTGTGTGTACAATACCTGGAAATAGGACTGCCGGCTTTCCCTCAGATTAAGATCTCCTGATATTTCTTTCTGCAAAAGATGAAAGATCAGCTCTGGCCATCTAATCTTTCCCACCCTGAATATCAGCGCACTCTCAACATTACAAATAGTGCTTGTAATCTGAATCTTTCTACCACGCTTTCATATTTTAGCATAGAGCTAGGAATCACCCTACGTTGTCACAAGAAACCCGTAAAATGACCTATTTAATCTGCTTTTAATTCCAAGAGTCTCTTTCGACCCATTTCTTAAGTTTTGTAATGCACATCTGAAATAACAGGCAATATCCTTCAACTCCTGTGGAAGGGTAAAACTCAGTCTCAGCTAAATTCTCTTTGGCTCCCCTGGCTAGCCTCCCAGGAGAAAGCTCCCTTGGAGCAGGAGCTGCAAAACACTGCTGTGCTCCCGTCAGCAATTCCAGACGGGAATTGCCAGAGCCAGGGGAGAAAGTTGTGGAGAGAAGGGAAATCCCAGGCTATGTGGGGGTCATTGGTTGCAAAGTAACCCATAGTGAGCGCTAACGTAGCTGCTGAAAATTTAAACCAGCTAGTATGATGGGCTCTTCTGCTACTGGTGGGAGTGCTTCAGGCTCTGCAGAAGCTCAGTATCCAAATGTGAACAAGAATAATAGAACTACTCTCGATCTGCTTTGCAGTCCCTGGAGATAGTGCTGTAAGTGTTGGAAATACTTTTTGAAAAATAGAATCAGAGCTTATAAGCACAGAATATGCTCTCACATCCACACACCATCTACACACTTCCTTGAAGATTTGGTCCCTGAAATTAAAAGTTCCAAGTTTTTAAAATTCTAATTAAAAAAATACTTCATTCTTCTTCTGTATTTGCTCTTCATATTTCAAGGCAGTATCTCATTCACTGTCCACCCAGAAATGCATTTTGCTCCTATTTCTACTTACAATGGAAACACACAATCCTTGATAAGATTATTGCAATTCAGAGCATACTACTTCTTACTTCAAAGAGGGCAGTAGTGATAGGTTAGTACAAGAAGCACTTAATCACTTTATGTATTTTATTTCATAGCAATCCATCTTAATACAGCTGAAAGACATTGCTCCGTAAGATTCAGCCTCTACTGAGGGCAGAGGAGTAGTCCCTAAATCCTTATGGTCTCGGCTAAGCTGACATTTTCTACAAGCACTGCAGGATAAAGGCTAAGGTAACTCTAACAACAACGGGCTAACATACTTCAGAGACTCTCCTCCATCATTTAACTGCTGCTCATAAGTTTCCACCTCATCCTTTTTAAATAAACAATCTGGAGGACTTAGCATGCATGTCAAACCTCTACATTTAGCGCACACCTAAAAGAAACCAAGAGAAACTGCAATATACGGTTGGTTTCAGTGGTAGCTATCGATGTCCTTTGTATAGTAAAGGCTTTCACAATAAAAATCTGACTTTTGTCAGGCAAAACCTTTACCATAAAAAATAAAAAGGTCCTCAGAATCTCAGCTGGATACTGCCACAGGCTGTAGAAGCAGAGAAAAACAGTGAACAAAAACACCTTTCATTTTGAGGTTTTGCACAGCTCTGAGGTGTGGACAGAGGAGGTGAGGCTCCCCCTCGGCTCCCCGCGCAGCAGCAAGCTCCGCTTTTAAGCAGAAGCTTCAGCCCTGCACCTGGACTCTGCTTATAGCACCATGCTCATTTGCCAAGCTCAGTGGTTAAACAAAAACTCCAATTTGTTCCTCTAGCAAAAATGATTCAGCAGAATAAGAAAAAAACACGTTGATTTTCAATGAAGATGTAAATAGCAGCATTTGTTCCCACTGTTTACTTCTCTGGAAAAGATCTTGACACTGGAACATAGGCAGCCCAGATTCTCATCTCAAAAGCGTGGCTCATGATTTCAGAAAGGATCTGTCTGAGCTCCATGTTTTTAAATAACTAAAATAGCAATCTAGCTTACATTTTCCATGTCTCCTACTGCTCTACAACTGTTAGCAAAAGCCAGTTCGACTAAAACGAACAGCAAGTCTCTTAACTTCAGTGGGAAAAGGATTTCACTGAGTTGCTTTGAACTGTGCCTACAATCTGTAGCTTCACAGTAGTGCCCCTCAGTGAAGCCTGCAAGTTTAAAGTCACTAACGTCAATAGGACTAGACTGGGATCCTTCCTGAGGGTAGGACCCTGAGCAAATAGGGTACAGAGGAAAAGGACACTGAAGTCGCTTTGTTATCTCAAATAATATCATCTGGGTTGTTTTGTAATAGTGTATATCCCAACCAACCTTCTCTCTCCTCCTCCCTTCCCTGCCTTTTCTTAAACATTTAACCCATGGATGGTAATCCATCACTTCTTAAATGAAAATACAGAAATAGCTCTCCTAAAAGTGTTAAAAGTTTTTTTTTTTTTTTTTTTTTTTAAATAAGAACCCCACAAAAATGTATGAATCTGTATTTTTCCTAAGTACATTCAAACAAAATCTGTAAACCCTGACATCAAAGCCAGACCTACTCGGCTAGGACATAAGTACATTTGAATGAACACCACACATTATCAGCCTTTTTCTCTGCAAGGTCCCAGAGTACATCCCTAGCTGGTGCACAGCAAACCCTTTCTGCAACCCTCCCTTATCACTATCACTGACAACTGTCAGCTATTATCGTAATTATATTACGAGAAAAAAATACGAAAGAGAGAAACCAACCTTAAATGATTCTACTGAATACTAGATTGCTTTGACTATGTTCTTTCTAATTTTACCATAATACAGCTGTTGTAATGCTATATTCTGTGTATCTTTTGTCCAGTCCGCCTTTAGGTAAGTCAGGCCTGGGTTCCTACCTGTGGCAGTCTAAATGTGGCAAAGGCAGGAACAAACACTGCCAGAAAATTGAACAAAATAGCAAGCCTGTGTACATACAGCACTAAGTTTCTACATTGTGCACAATAAACTTATAATTGAAAGCTTTTTTTTTTTCTTTCAGAAAGACAATCAAGCGCTAAAGAATTCAGTAACTTATACTAAAGAAAAAAAGAAACCCAACCCAGAATCAACACAGAGCTGTTAAAGATCTCAAAGAACAAGTAGTTTATTTCCGTTCCCCAAGGCAGCATTTAGTTTTACCTGAACGGCTCTAGGCTTGCGTTTACCTAGCCAGATCTCAGATTCCCAGTGGGATGGCATTTCCACAGTCAGCTCTTACTGTTAAGCCAGGAGATACTTACGTGAGCTCTGAAAATACAGTTCAACATGAGCTATATCAATGGCATCCAAAAAACTTTCTTTTGGCCAGGCTCAAAAATGAACATGTCCTTGCTTTAAAATGTTGAGGACTTGAGTAACAGATCTTTCCTTTTTAATGTTTCAGACACTACAAGTATTTACAAGTATTATTATTTACAAGTATTTAATTGTGATCACTTCTCATGAAAGCAGGTATGAAGTTAGACTGGACAAAACTGTACCATTTCCTCCTCATTTTTGCACAAAAAGCTCTTAAGTTATTTAATACTACGATTGAAAATTAACTTTTGCCTAAACATTTACAAAGGTCCAGACAACCGGTTCTGAATCTCTCATAAGGCAGTTCAAAGCTACCAATATTTCAAATGCTGAATTCCTGCTCCACAGTACAAAAAGACAATCTATAGAATGCCCGTATCTATGAACGGCTTTACCACGCAAACACCAAGATTCTTCTTGTACACTTTGCTATGCCCCAGACAAGGTGGGATGCTAGAGGTTTCCAAGGAAATGTTTGCATTTCAAGCTCAGCTGTGTACTACAGTCTTTTTAGGTCAGATCACTTAGAACAGGGTGGAGAGAAAAAAAAAAAAACAACAAACATTTTTAACTGTCAGCTGGAACTGAAAGAAACGGTATGAAAAGAGGCAGCTTCGCTATTGGTTTTGAAGCGATGGCATTTGTCTATGAGTGCACAGCCTACGAAAGGCGACAGGTTCTAAAATAATGGCACTGGAGCAGGCATTGAAATGTAAAACATATGTCACACTTTTCCCTGCTCACAGTAATATTTAAAATATTTATAATACTGCACCTTTCCCTGAAAGCTTTCTGCAGCTTCCCCGGGTTCACGCGTAGGTGAGTCCTCTCACCAGAGCAGCACTGCAATGCTTGTGCGGGTCCATTCCCCTGAGCACAGGGACGCTCGTGGGCTGTAGCGTGCAAAGGGCCGGCTAAGCAGCAGCCCCCACAGAGCTGCTCTGCCAGCTTGCATTCATCCTGACACAAGGTTTATTTCCACATAGAAATTTTTAAAAATATTATTTAATTTACAACGTGAGCTGGGGAATTGATTATACTGCTTCCTTTACAGAAGAGCAGCACATATTTTGTCAGGAAAGGTGCAAGAGAGAGTTTGTGACCCACGCATGCCCGTGAAGGACAAGGGCTGCTAGCGCTACACGAAAGGCTTGGCATTGTTTCTCTAACGTCTTTCACGCACATGGGACTAGCATTGAAAAGGAAAAACGGTTTTTTGAGACTAAAAGGGATACATTCTAGTCTTTCTTCTTTCTCGGACACCAAGCGCCCTTTTGAACCACCTGTTCGCAGGAGATGTGAGCTGTGCGCAGGCGTGCTTGCCCAGGCCCGAGCTGCACGGAACCAAAAGCGGGCCAAGCTTCCCCATGCGCAGAAACAGGCACGGACTCCTTAAAGGAAAAGTTCGTTAGCGCTGACATGATAGAATTTGGGGGAAAATGACATGAAGTCAGTGAAACAAAGCTGTGTGGCACATATGTACCGTCCTTCACACTCCTACACAGAAATCCCTTTTGGAACAAAATGTAGTCCAATACCTGCATCCTGCAAAAGCACCATCTGAAACCAATGAGTGAGAGATATGCGGAGCCTCAAGCTTTCGGGAGAAGATTGGCACTCTGGGCCTGGATCACCTGCTCCGAAAGCATGATTCCAGCACCTCACTTGCGGCTAAGACTTTTTCAGTTCGGATGCACATGAGCACCGAGGCCAGAGCAAAGCTGCAACGAGCCAGTCGCAGCGCTAGGCCACCCGGTGACTGCAGGCGCAGGCTGGTTCCCCAGCAACTCCCCGTCACATCAAACCCCTGCCCATCTGCAAGGGACACGTGGGTCGTCCAAACACTGCAGGTGCCACCCCCCAACCACCCAGCCATCTGCATCTCCCTCTCCAGTTTTTCTTGATCTCTCTACTTACTTGCATTGCCTAAGGCCAACTTGCTGCTAGCCAAAGGCCTGTGCTATACCGACACTTAAAATAAAATAGCTTAAAAATCGTAGAAGATTTTAAGAAATTTCTTAGTAGGCAGGACATATTTTGGGTCATTTTCTTGTTTTCCTTGGTAAATATGCATGCCCTTAGTTAGGTGTTTTTAATAAAAATCTGAGCTGCTCTCATATTTATCTTAAGATGCTGCTACTTTCGTTAAAAAAAACGAACAGAAAAACTACATATCATAATGCTCCCCAAAGATAAATAATAAAATTAATCTCACAAGCTGTCGCTATCCTTGTTAGAGTTACAAAAACAGCTTATTGCTCTAGCCACGCCTGCATTTCGCCACAAGGACTGCTCGAGGAGGGTTCTGCACGTCTCGGCCCACGCGGTGCGGAGCGGGCGGCCTCGCTCCGTGAGCGGCTCCGGACGCCGCTGCGGCTTCGCGACACCAGCGCAATCCCTGCAGCTCTGCCGCGAGCCTGCAGCTAACACACACACGCAGCGAATCCCGAATTCCCCGAGTCTAACAAAGCTATTCGGAGTCGCACAAATAATATTTTGCCCGCCACCATTTTTTTTCTGGAAAGGGCAAGGAGTGGGTATTGAAGCACAATCACTGCCTACGTAATAAAGCACTTTCTGCTGTGCCTGGGCTTGATTCTACACCGAGCTATGCAACAGAAAACAGAAAAGCTAAAGATGCATCTTTTACTGGCCGTACCTACAGCCTCCAGGAGCCAGGACCTTCCCCTGCAACAATACCTCATGAACTGTGTTTAAAAATTCCTGCATTAGCTTATTAAGTGCCAAAAAATTTATGATTCCATCCTCCTACTCACACTAACTGGTATAAACAAGACTGAGCGGGAAAACTGCATTCTCATTCTAGAGACAACTTTGGGCATCTGTTAGCAATCAAAATGAGAAAATTTCTTGTCACTTTCATATATAAAATTACGAAAAAATAGATTATATTTTGTATCTTTCTGCTTCACTTTGGTATGACTCAAAATGCTCTACCCAATCTAATCACACTAAGAAAATATACTAATATATATTTTGAAATACATCTTCATATTAGATAACACTAAATAAGTTTTCCCTTGCTCAGAAGAAGAAAATCACTTTGCAATTTAAGCTAGACATTCAAGTTTCTGCAAAGCTACTTTCTCAGTGGGAAAGCTTTCTGTGAAAGTGATCCAACCAGCTGTGTTTTAAGGTCTCAATAGATTCTTATATGTGGAAAGAACTTCTGTTTTGGTCTTTCAGTCAAATTTCAGATGCATCTTCAGTTTTCCAACAAAGTTAATTTTAGGACAAGACTATTACTTCTCTTCAGGGAATTTTTAATTTAATTAACCTAAAATGAATTAAGAAAAAAAGACTACAGTGTATCTCTACTGTGTGTAAGAAAACAGTCCACAAATTCACTGTGCAAACTGCAGGTACTTCTTACAGAAAACATATTAAAAATACCTGCAGGGATATAAATTCTTCATAGCCAGAAGTGATGCACTTTTTTTGAAAACTGGATCTTTAATTGGTTATCTCTGAGTTTTACCTACACACTTCTGTCCCTATAGTTTGTTCAATCATTAGTATTGCTCTACATTGCAGAAAGTCCTTAACGCAGACCCTACTGGACTTACGGATCCCATGGAAACCAGGTAGTACATCAGGCTCACTGAGGAGGCTCGTGGCAGTGTGTTTGCTTGATGGCTACAACCGCTTTCTCTCGCCCAGCAGCAAGGAAGCAGCAAAGGCTGCACGGGTTGCTTTGCAGTGGCAACGAGCACCTGCAGCTCTCACTGCATTTAGACAGACTTGTAGCACAGGACATTTTATATGAATTTGTAGTTCTAGGAATGGCACAATATTTCCTCCACGGGCCAGAGAGCAAAGCCATTAATTCCAGCACTGCTCCCGCTGGGATCTAGGAGCAGAGCTGCCTACCTGGCCTGCTCTGGCCAACCCTGGCAATGCCACTTCTGCTCCTGGCCAAAGGATCTGAATGACAGCAGATTTGTCCCGTCTCTTCCTTGCTGCTTGCTATTAGGGAATGAAGCTGTACGTATGAGCACCTGTTCTGTGAGATGCAAAGCAAACAGTAGAAGTGTATGACACAGAAGCCTGCTAAGTCTTAAGGGAAACAGGGGAGCAGCTCTACAAAACTCAAGGGAAAGACAGGCTTGGACTACGTACATTAAACCAGGGATCAGCGACCAATACTAACATAGATAATACAAAGGTAATAAGAGTACATAGGACCATTCTGTCTGAACGCCACTAGTAAGAAGCACTGAACAATTCCTCTTTAATTCCAAGTTGCCAATGGGGGTTACACTTCATTCAGATCTGATGAGCAAATACAGGATTTCATACCCGTAAGGAAAGCTGCATACCAAATGCAATCATTTCTTACAGAAAAAGCACGACCAAGCATAAAATTGAGTGAAATGTCTTGATGTAAGCTTCCATGTATGATGAGCAAAAAAATAAATTCAAACCCTTCCCTTGATAGAGCAGATCACATGTAACAGACCAATGATCTGGCAATAGCTTCTTTCTGGCAATAGTTTCTTTCTTATCTGTTCACAGGTGTATCTGTAAAAGGTAACAGTTTTCTCTGAAAGTGTTCTTGGTTTAACAAAAAGACGAATAGTTATTGCTATTGCTCCCCTGTGCAACAGGAAAGGGAAGGAAGAAGGAAGTTAAGAAAGTTTAACATAGGGAAACACTGGGTTGCAGCCTGCATTACAGCAGATTTTAAACTCATCCACTGTATGAGCACAATTCAGTATTTTGACTGGAAAATTTCCATTCACTGAAAGTTCTGGCCCATAAACTGAAGTTTTGCACTCTGCATGCCTTTGTGCTAACCAAAGTTTCACCTGTTAAGACTGGTACCAAAACTTGAAAATGTCAAGTGAAAACACTCAAATACATTTAAATATGCAAAAAAAAGTCACTTTTTTTTTTTTATTCTGCTGCTCTTTTGCCATATCTATACAAATCAGAATTAGAAAAATCAGAAGTCAATGCAATTCATACGAGGTTTGATCGAAGTCTCAAAGAATCCAGAATTAAGGCAGTTCCCAACAACATCCATGGGAAGCAATTCCTATACTAAGATTGATTACTGAATCACACCACATTCCCATGTGCCACTTTTGCTTGGGTTCTGACATTGGTGAATATATCAAAGTATCACTAGAAAAACTGTATTTGAATAAGTGTTGTGACTGACACAATTGAGTATTTTTCACAATCATCCAAATTTCATTTGATTTTTAGCCCAACTTAACATTTATTAAGTTTACAGCAAACTTAGTCAAGTATCTTAAATTTTATGTAATGAAACCAACTTCATGGAAATTTGCTATTCTGTGTAATACTAATCACCTTTACAGAGCAACAGCTAATTTCACACTCAGACACAGGGCATCATGAGCTTCTTGTCGACAGCCTTTGTTTCCTATTTTTATAATTTCAGCATCCTCCTCACCTTTTATGTTCATCCATGTGTCACCTGCATAGAAACACATTTCCTTCTTTCAAATTGTATTTTTCTTTCAGTCAAGGATCAAGCACCCGAAGTTCCCCTTAAGTATCTAGTTCTGAAATAACATTTTCCAAATCATTTCCTCCTCACTACAGAGAATTACTTCTGGTGAACTGTAACAATTTGAACAGCAGGCTACACATCTGAATTTTTGTAGGTAATTAGTAGATTGGATATTGGGCAGAAGTGGGTCACGCTGTACTTACTCAGAGATGGTTCAATATAATGGATTTCAACATAGGCACAGTCTAACATTGCAGTTGTCAAGAGAGCATGACCGAAATCCTGTGCCTGTGCACATGTATATACTATCTATCTGCGATTATTGCTTTTTTCCCCCCAGTAGCGCCAAGTTCTGGGGTGCAGCCGCAGGGCTCAGGCCCGACGCCGCAGCTTGCGCGGCAGCCGGTGCCTTCGCACGCTGGGACCCACAGCGCCAAGTCCACCCGTCCTGCTGCAGCGGGACCCCGCTATCCACCCACCCAGGAGTCCCACTGAAAGGAGATACCTGTAAACTCTAAATTAAGGCCTTCCCATTTCCTAGGATAACTCCATAGGTGGATAAAGCATGATGCAGAGCCCAGTGACAAACAGCAGTGAGATACTGAGACACAAGATGTGAATGCACAATTGGTGAGATTTCTTTACAGTTATGATGAAATCAATGAAGTTAAAAAGAGAAATCCTTCTGGAGAGTTTGTTGTGGAAACATAATAAACTTAGGACCTTTCTCCCAGCAAAGAGCTGACATAAAATTATCACACACTGAACAAGATTTGCTCCCAGACTATGAAATACACCCCAAAACATCAGTCTGTCTCTTCCCTCAGAACAATGTAATGATTGCTGACTACAGCTCATCTTGCAGTTTTCCTGTTTTGAAGCTCGGATTGTTTTGAAGATTGTTTGCTATAGATGGAAATTAAAGATAACATTCTTTTTTTTCTATTAACAATGCATAGGAAAACAGGCATTTAACCAAATAAGAAGTTAGTGTAACAAAGGGACTGTGATACATGAAATTTTACTACTTCAAATGTTAACCAATTTTCCCCCTAAAAGATAAACTTACTCCAGTAGGCTGCTACAAAGAAAGGAAGATTGTGACAACTTGATATTCTTACACATGCACATTATCTCACTTACAGGTGGCTTTGAAGTAATTATCAAAGAGTACTCAAAAAAAATGAGTAGGGACTTACTAAGATGCTGAGCTGAACTTGCTTATACCATCACTTACGCACTAAGTAATACAACACCTTGTTCACAGGTATGTGCACAGGGTCAAAAATCATTGCGTAGGGCTGACACTGCCCTGTCAGGACGGGCAAGCTTTCAGACTGACTGGATTTCGGGGATCTTAGTTACCACTTAATTGCCTAACATTTGACTGTTCTTGCACTAAAGACAAACCTAATTTTACCCTTTCTCTCATAAATTTTAAAAGACAAAAGGTTAAAACATATGGGGAAAGAGGAGGCAGGGAGGGAGGGCTGCTCCAGGTCATCAACTGCAATTTCAGGACAATAAGACTGAGCCTTAGACTGAACCCTAGAGCTGCACAGAGACAGAGTGATTCATTTAAAAATCTATAAACTAGTGATTTAACAAACCACTAACTAAAAGGAGGGATCTGATTATATAAAATTGCCAAGTGGATGCCAAGAATGCTATTATGGTTTCCAATCATTTACTGCCTACACTTCACTCCAGAAGCCATTCCTCCTTTTTTTATGTTCTCCTAGCAGCTCCAAGGTCTAGCCAGCACGGAGCCTGGGAAAAATGTGAGGAAGGAGAAGTGTGTGTCTGTGTGTGGGGAAAACACTCCTTTCAATATTCTCAAACTTTACAGACCAAGACGCAAGATAATTTAGCAGCTTGAAGGACCAGCATCTAGATCAGAAAGAAACAATTCAAGAGAAGAATCAATTACATTTCATTGGCCAGTGAAGCCTAAAAGGGAAAGGTAAAAGGCTTACAGTGGCTTACAAAAGGTAAAAGGCCTACAATCTTTTTAGTTTGACTAAATTAGTATATTAATAATGCTTAATATTCATCACTCTAATATGAATGTTAACAAAACCTGGATAACAAACTAAAATTTAAATAAAATCAGCTTTCAGTGAAACATCAATAGGTTGTTACTAAAACCATCCACTAAATGTTTTTAGGCACAGCTAGGATGCAGAAAGTCTGACAGACTGTAAAACAAATTATCAGGACATGAATGAGGCCTGGAAGCTGTGATGCGCAATATAAGGTATCCATACGTGCATAATAAGAGTATACCTGCAGGCAGGACTAAGAGTTCAAGTGCGTACGACTGCACAGCCGACTGCGTCTTCGCGCCTCTCGCGTCACAGGGCACAGCGGGCACGGAGCCTTGCGTGGCAGCGCCGCGGCTCCTCAGGTACCACCCGCGGCACAATCCTCTGTGTGAGACGCGCTAACATCCAGGCAACCCCCTGAGACTCGAGGGGGACACACACAACCTCAAATACAACCAACCTGCTGTCTGAGCATGGACGCTGTTACACCTCCTGGAAAAGTAAACGTCAGCAGTCATGTCCTCATTCTCTTAGGAAAATAAATCCTGCATGGACTTCTCTTTACTAAGTAAATCATCTGATCTTAATTTTCAAAAGCTATCGACTGAAATCCTACATGAATTGGGCTATTCCACTCAATCAGAATGGACAACATCACACAAAGGCACGTGTCTTTTTTTAGAAAACATCTAGCTGATTTGTTCTAGCAATGTCCCTGGATAGTCATTCTGGCTTTAGTAAATGTACTTCTTATATCAAAAGCATTCAGAATAAAGGTGCACGATTGTTTCAGTTTAATCCTGCCTCATCTCACTTCAAGCTTCATTTCCTACAGCCCTTCACACTTCATCTTGGCACTTAAATAACAGGAGGCAGATACACTTAGACACCACATGCCACTTGGTATTTCTGAATATCCTAACTCATCTCTCCAAAGGTAAGGGCACAAGTGTCCTTCTTTCAGCTTTTTGCCTCTATGCTAAATGAATGGAACATACTGTAAACTACAGAGAATCAACAGAAGACCCACTAACATGAATTCTTATTTGAAAAATGCACAGAATCAACTCACCAATTCTTATATGCCAACAAGCCAAGCACTGGAATCAAATTTTACATAAAACAATTTTATATCTTTACAGACAGCAGTATCTTGCAGACAATAAAGAAACTCAGCCCAAAATGGCCAGGATTATTTAGATCTCAGATACAAGGTTCACCAAAGAAAAACTTCCTTTACATTGTGAGAGCCTTTAAGGCAGAACAAGAATTATGTAAAGAGATGGAAAAAGATGGAGGAAGATTATCCCAGTTTGTGCTAACAAACAAATAGGAGGGAACCACAGTTATTTCAAAGGAGCTCTGTACAAGTATGCAAAAATATTCTAGTTTCTTTGTGGATAGCCGTGGCTCCCCTACGTCCGTCTGCACGGGACGTGTGGGATATCGGCCTCGGCAGCGCTCGGGGCTCGCCGAGGAGGCCGCTCGCGGTGCACAAGCCCACGCGCTCCCTGGTTTAAGGCTCGCCTCTTCTTTCCATTCTGCTCCTGTGGTCTGTTGCCGAGCAATGTTGATCTTTGTGTCTTGACTACCTGGTGTGAATTCCATTGCAAATAAGCTATTCTCCTGTTGCTTAATGCAATGCCAACAAAAACGCCAGCACTTGATTCCCCACTGTTCTCAGCTGCTGTTCTGGGGAGCAATGCGAGTAAAACAGCTCACTTCCCAAAGGATAAGCACATCACTCGCCAGATTTTTCTGAGACTCTGTGGATCCACTGAAGTAAAGAAGATGGTGAGGGAGGAGAAGCAAGGAAAAAGAATAATGAAATAACATATACTTTGCACCTTTAAATCTTTCACAAGCAGAAAACAGTATCCTGTCTTGAACTGACCCACTATATAAAAGGCCATTATATTTCATACAGTCAACTGCTGCTTGCTTAGTTCTGTTTTGTTAAAGCTTATCTTTCAATTCCGACACAAGAACCCATCAATTCTCACCGTATTTTGCTCAGATGGCTACTCACATTATCTGGGTGATAGCTAAGGTAAAGATGAACCTTAGCCAATGCACACAAACCAGCTCTAACGGGGACCTGGCAGTACAGAACTTCACATATATTTGCCACTCTTTCTGCAGCTTCTTCATGATAACTGCTGCACTATCCATGATGAGCTACGAGCTGCCTGCAGGTTCCACTTCTACCTGCCCGTCACAGAATGGATAAAGCCACAAACATAGCCATAGGAGTCAAAGGATACCAATAACTGAACAACAAAAAAAAGTCACCGTACCACACTCCAGCTCTACTGAAATAATATGTATGGACAAAAACCCCTTTACGGAATTATTTTTAGTATTTTGACTCCCTAACATCTAAGCATTAGCTACTTTAGGAAAGCTCTGGTTTACTCTGGGCAAATGTGCTACATAAATATGCATGTGTGAATGTGCCAATACGCATGTGTGCTTGTTTAAAATTAACCATGCCTGCAATTAAAAATCACAAGGCCTTAAACATATGAAACAAAACCATAATTGGCTTACTTTGAGAAGACAGACCTTCGGATTACTGAAAAGGCCTCCACCAAGCTCGCCTTCTCGCAGAGACAGCACACACACGAGGGGCAAGCAGGCTAGCAGACGTCACCTGCTACTGCGTCCTCTGGGCAGATCCAAAATCCAGGAAAAATCAGGAAGAATCTGCCTCTGATCTCTCAGTAAGTTTTCTGCCTTGCTAATCATATGCACTGGTATTCTGAATTTTACACCCCCCACCAAGATAAACAATAAGAAATTCAAAGATGTCAAGAGAAAGTTCAACTCATCTACTGTTCACTGGAAATGCAAACCTGTAAAAGTCAAAGCAGTTTTCAAATTCAAATGCAAAATACCTCAGCATCCCTTCCCCTCTTGGTCCACTCTTTTTTCCTTCAATAAAACATCTTCCAGTTACTACAGATCATCTGCATTTTTTCTGCTTTCCTTTATCTATAACCTTTTCTGGTTCTCCACATCTTTGTATACTATGACTAATCTATTCCTCCAGCTCAATAGAAGCTAGGATAGCTTAAAAAAAAAAAAAAAGTTCACGTAGTCTCCACCTCCCTTGGGGACAGCTTAGGGCAGAACATGCGGAACTGCTGATGGCACATCACTTGATATGCAAAACTCTCAGAGCAGAGCTGCCAGGCAGTTTTAGAAATGGAGAACTATATGGTCTGCATGAGACTGCAAAACAGCCTTAAAAATTATAACAGCATGCATACCCATGCAAAGTACTACTCAGAAATTCAGAGCAGGGTTGAAAAGGCAGAGCTAAGGAAAGCAGATACCTAGCAGCAGCTGGAGCCGCCTGTGAGTCAGTATTGGCAACACACAGCACAGCATAACAAGGATGACATTAGCAGCAAAGAGCAGGCTGGTTGGCACCACTGGGCATCTGCAACTGTATTGCATCTTTGCTGTTTCTGATTGCAAGGAATTTAGAAAAAAAAAGACATCATACCAGGCATATTTAACTTAAAAGCAGACTGCAGAAGTGTCACCATTTTTTCTAAAAAAAAAAAAAAATTAAAAAAAATAACAAAAAAAAAAGTTCTGCTAAACCTCAAAGGACAGGAACATCTACAGGAGCAAGGTGAATTGCTGCAGTTCTCCGTGCTTTCACACGCATGTAGAGCAGAGAACACAGCTATCATCATCATCTACAAGGATCAAACACCACAAACACTGTTACCCAGCAACTGCTCAAAAGGCACAGACCAAGTTACCTTGGGCAGATTGCCCTATATGTTTTGCACATCCTTAGTCTACAGCTGGAGCTAACCAAAGCTCAGAGACAGGAATTAGTAGGAGTTTCTGCTGGATTCAGCCTGATGACAGAAGATGGAGGGCCAAGATAATCTGGCTGGAAACGAAACGTCTAACATTCATTCTGGAGCCATTCAGCATTTCCTGTGTGGGCCGACCAGGGCAGCGAGGAGGCCGGGAGCGGAGCGGCGCGCTGCCCGCGCTCCGCTGAGAGCTCCTCTCTGAGGACACGGCACCGGCCCCCACAAGGCAAGGGAAGCACACACTGCTGCTTTAAAGGTTCATCGTGCCACAGCCCACAAGCAAACACCACGGCTTCCCTCGAGAAAGCCAGGGGTTCGTTTTCTCAGAATTCATGAAATACACAGCGTACTGCCAACCTCCAAGCATTCAAAGAAAACTCCAGATTACTACTCAAGAGTCTGGTAACACACATGGCAATTTGGCTGAGGCTGTATATTAAGAGGTCAGTCTTCAAAAATCCAAGGGAAAAAACCATATATGAAGAGCACAAGGTTACAAAATGAAAAAAACATATTTTCATCTGTTACGTGCAGTAAGGTCTCCTTGAAAACTGTTTTACAGTACAACATGCAAGAGGCTTTTAACACCTAATGTGCTTTCCTCAAGTATTTGAAGTTTTGCTTGAAACACCCAGTCCCTGATGTGAACACTAAAAGAGCACAGGTTTGCATAGCTAGACAGTTCTGAGGAACACCACAGAACACATGAAGCATCCACAAGACTCAGACAACCGCTCCTCCACGATGAGGTGCTCGTGCAGGTTGGGCCGCTGCCAAGCTGGTTTTGCGCATACAAAGGGAGAGCTCTGGAAAGCAACAAATTTGAGCAGAACCCACCCAGGTTCCACCCAAATCAGCATTTGGCAGAGACACAGGCTTGGGCGGTGCTTCTGAACACAAGAAGCATATTAGAGAGGGGCCCGAGCCACAGAGAGCCCATACTGCCTGCTAGCCCTTTGCACAGGTGAGTTAAAACTAGCAACAATCTCATCTAGCCACATATGAACCAAAGTATTTGTACTGCTCCAGTCAAAAATGAGACCCTGGAAATTACACTTTTTACCAGACCTCCCCCCCCCCCCTTTTTTTTTTTTTTTGAGGGATATGGAAGGTTATAAATCTTCCTCTGCTGAGTTTATAAATAAAATCTTGTCTATACTACTATGCAGCCTTAGATTTGTTTTGCCAGCTTATTTTTTTTAAGATTTTTTTATTGTAGTCTAACTACTATATTAAGCAGCTTTGAACTTGCACTATTAGCTATATGTATTAATATGGTAGCTAAAGACAGGTAGTTATATCCATTTCAGTGAACCAGTGCTGGCAGGGACAAACTAAAATTAGCTCTGTATGTGTGTACATACAAAACAAATATACATTTTGTTTCCTCAATCAACAATTCTTATTTTATTTCTTCATGTTTATAATTCTCCTGTTGAAAGTGCAATATTAGCCAACTCTTACACTATTAAAAAGCTATAGTAACAAAGTGTTCTAGTACTTTGAAAGAAAACCAGCATTATCATAAATCTATTTTGTAACGTAAAACTTAATAAAAATTACAAGACCACATGTTTCTTGGCTCTGCCCTTTGGGAAATCACTCATGTACATTACCCTACTGTTCACTTGCTTTATACTCATAATCTCAATTAAACAAGAGACAGAGACTACGAAGTGTTAAACAAAACAGTATTTATATTATTTCTTAATTCTCTGTGTAGGGATAGCACTTCAATCACTCAACTATTACTGTGCTTCCTGTGCCAAGCAACATTCCTGAGCAGAGAGACTTTCCAAATTAAAGAAAACACAAAAACGCTTGCATGCCTGGAAGAATACGTCGTCCAGAGACAAGAACGGGGAAGGGAAATCATATGCAATTTAGCACTGATTTATTTACCAGAGAGAAAAAGAGATAAAAGAGCTGAAACTTTCTGCTCTAACCCACTCTGTATATGGAGAAGCTAATCTGAGGCACTACCTGGTCTGCTATGCGGCAGTGCTGTTGACAGACTGACTCTGTCCTGTTGCATTTCCCTCCCTTCTGCCCCAGTTGTGGTTCCTTCCATTAAGTGACTGTCCTCGGGCTGCAGGCTGTGCCAGGCTCCGTGGCCACGCAGCCCTGGCTGGAAACAGCTGCCAATGCTTCCAGATGCTCTCCAGAGCTTTTCCTCCCACCCAGTTACTTCCCAGAAAATACATGCACCACTGGGTTGAAGGGACAAGATGCTTTTTCTTGCCAAGGGAACCAGTACTTTCCTTCATTGGAGTGAAGGGACAGGCAGACAGACAGCATACCCAGCCAACACAGCATTTCTCCAACGCAGTGACAATTTTTGTTGCAAGGTGTACGCGTGCACACACGCATGACTGGAAAAAGCAAAAAGAAGGAAACACTACTCAGAGCATGAGCGTGTGCACATGTACATACAAAAGAAAAAATGAATAATACATACACAAGAAAAAATATCATACTTGGGATACTTGCTGCACAGCTCCAGCATGACACTGCCTCACATGGCTAACACCAAGCCTGGGAGAATGTCTCACGCTGGACCACATTTCCAGTATTGGCTTATTTAGTGTTTTTGTTGTTGTTGTTGTTGTTTTTAAATGGTGCCTTTCTGGAGATGACTATCATCTAAAAGGATTACAATTATGATGCAAAATATTATGCACTTTACCTAAACACTATACATATGTAGCTTTATTTATCTTCACCCTCCTGTTGTACAAGCCCAATTAGTTACACCAGGCACTCCAGTACAACAGGCATGTTTCCTATGTGGTTTCTTTTGCTAAATACCTTTGTGACAGCTTCTTGGCAAGAACTGCAGCAGAGAGGTTAACATATGTTAAGAATACATACAGCAGGCGTTCCTAGCGAGGACGCAAGTAAACAGGAAACATCCCAGGGCAGCGTTTCCTGTGCTCACCACCCAAGCAAGCTCGCCGCACAAGTTCGAGTCGGGCTGCAGCAGCACGCGCGTTCAGCAGACACGTCAGCGCCACAGGAAAGGATTTTTGAGCAGGTTTGTACTCAAATTAACGTGCTCATCGGTGACTCTAAGCCATAATCTGTCCCTTCAGACTCTTCCTTCTGGAGAAAAAAGTTAAATTACAGATTGAAAGGGGAAAGAAGAAATGCTGCTTAGAGTACACGAGTAAAACCAAAATCCTCTCTAACATAAAAACTAGTGTTGCATAAACCATCAAGACCTTCAATTCTTCAAGCTAAATAAAAGTACGCCCATTTTGCTTAAAAAATTGTCAGAGCTTCTCTCAATAGCACCAGGAATAGCAAAATTCAGCAAGATTCTGTGTTCCCTCCTCCCCCCCACCCCCCTTTCTTTCCCCCAGCATCCACGTCCGTTCCCTTTCCACCTCTGCAGATGGTTTGGAGCCGTCCTTCCCCATTCCTGCACAGTGGCTGTGGGAGCAGGAGAGGAAGGCGGGTTACGAGAGGAAGGCTTGGAGGCTTCTGGAGACCAGGGCCGCCCTGGCCCCTCGGGCTGCCTGGAGGAGGGCAGGTGGCTCAGGGAGGAGGGGAAGCAAGCCCTGAGCCTCATGCACCATCATTAAAACCATCTGCTGATTCTCCCAGCCCTAAAGCCCTGAAACTACAATAAGCCCTTCCCACAGTGCCATACAAATAAACTTTGATGGCCCTTTCTTTACCATCATTATACCATCTATACAAACTCGCCAGCAGTCCTCTTCATGTTGGCTGCCACAACAACAGACCCTTGCACTAAGGCTCCTGTTCCCAAAATCCTCACTGACACATTCCCTAATCATCTCCTTTCCCTAACCCTAGTCAACGTTTTCTCTGGTTTACTCCACTTTGACTGCAAAATTCAATTTAATCACCCAAAGGCAAGAAACCTTGAACTGGCTTGTGGTTCAATCTTTTGAGACTGGAATCTGCAGATGAGGCCCAATCATTCCTGGCAGAAGGCAAGTATAAATAACCATATGTACACCAAGATGAAAATAAAAAATATAGGAATAAAAATACTTTTACAGTCTGCTAATCTACATGCCTGGAATACCTAGGAGTGATACTCTGTGGCCCAAGTGTGCTGAATATTGTGTCAGAGAGACCCCATCACATTATAAAATACAAATTAAGATAACAATAACAAAATACAAATTGAATTAATACTGCCAGTATAACAGTGAGTCATCTCAGTGTTTTTTTTTTTTTTTTTTTTTTTTTATAAGCAAAGAGAAGAAAAGAAAAAGGCAATTTTGAGGAAGGATTTGAATAAGGATAAGAAGATAGTTTTGTAGGTATTTATGAAGACCTCCTCAGAACAGGAGGCAAAACACAGAAAAAAAACAGAAAGTGCTCATCAGAAACCATAACAAGTGGGCGACCGTGGAGGACAGGCAAGGTCAATAAGAGGCCTGAGTTAAAATCTCCACAGCAAAAGTGAATGATACACAAAGCACGGGTTGACCAGAGGGCCCTGGAAATGCAGAGAAGTGGCTTTTGTTGGGTACAATCATTTTTCACAGGCTGCCATTCCTGCAGATTTCTTAAGACCAGAAACTTGCACTTCAGCTGCTGAATAACTTAACCCATGAGTTAACCTATGAATGCCTGTGAGCTGCAAGCAAGTGAGCTGCAAGCAAGCAGGTGTTTAGGTGAGGTGCCAAAGATGCACAGGTTTCCTGCACCAATTAAATACCTTTTGGCACTGTAAAAGTGTTTTTTCTTTTCCTCATGCAACTCTTTGTATACACTGCATGCAGCTAACATACGATTAATTGCTAAAGCCAGTGATTGCACAAAACCTTTAAGGCTGAAGGCCATGTGTAGCAAACACACAGGCTCTCTCACAGAAGAGAGAAAATTTTAACTGAAAAGTTATAGAAATTACTGCTCCTGAGCACACTCTAAACCTTGACACATTTCTGCTTCACTCTTTCATATTGAAAATGCAGTCTAGACAAATCAAAGTAACTTCTTGTTATTATCCTTGCAAGTTAAGCAAAAAAAGTTCTCAGCAGGTTTGCATTTTCCTGAACCCTTCTGAAACAAGTAGTGCACTTCACAAAAATAGCAAGAAAGGAGCAGAAAATATATTACAACACATAACTACTCTTCCTGTTTTCCAAGGTTTTCAGCACTGGGCTGGCACAACACTGTCAGTCAGAATGGAAATTAGCTATTTCCACTGGCTTTCCCATGACTCTCAACTTCTGTCTACCTTTGTAGTCCAGAAAAATATCTAACCAGAACTTGGAAAAAAATTCCATTGAGTCAATCCTTACCTCTCTATGAGGTAAGGATCTCCTTACCTGAGCTAAAACTACCAACTCCTTTGGGAAGGCGATGGAGGGGAAGATTATTTTTATAAACTGTGCTAACATTCCCTGCATAGTCTCACATGCAAACCCTCCTCACCCAGCAGGTTCAGTACAAATACTCTTGGCAGAGAGGAAGGGGGACAAATGGGAAGAAGAAACCATAGCATCACGGAATGCTTAAGGTTGGAAGGGACCTCTAGAGATCATCTAGTCCAAGCCCCTGCACACGCAGGGTCACCTACAGCAGGTGGCTCAGGGCTGCGTCCAAGCGGGTTTGGAAGATCTCCAGAGAAGGAGACTCCACAGCCTCCCTGGGCAGCCTGTGCCAGGGCTCTGTCACCCTCACTGACAAGAAATTTTTCCTTAAGTTCCTGTGGAACTTTTGGTGCTTCAGTTTGTGGCTGTTTCCTCTAGTCCTATCAGTGGCCACCACTGAGAAGAGGCTGCTCCATCCTCCTCACTGCCTCCCTTGAGGTACCTATAGACACTGCTCAGGTCTCCTCTCAGCCTTCTCTTCTCCAGGCTGAACAGGCCCAGCTCTCTCAGCCTTTCCTCACAGGGCAGATGTTCCAGGCCCCGGATCATCCTCAAACAGGTTCCTCTTGTGTTCCCCCAACACACGGGTTCATATTTTCTGACCTTGTTGGGCCCGCGCAGCACCGGAGGCAGCAGACCCCTCACCGCCACCGAAAGGCCACCAGAAAACCCCCTAACGCTGCCGTCCGCCGAGAGCGGCGTGAGCAGGCAGGGCTAACCGTGAGCTCCTGCCTCTTCGCGTGCTGCAGCCCCCCAAGGCGCAGAGAGGCTTTGGGACCAGGGCTGGGAATATCAGCTTAAATCCCATAGCCACTTTTCAATTGCTCAGCTCCACTGAACACCCCCATCTCCCTTTGCCAACCTCCTTGTATTACTCCCAAATTCCCTATTTTTCCCCTCTAGTTGTCAATTAGTCATTTGTTTTCTTCCTCTTTCTGGACCTGAAAAAAAGTGATTTTTGTTTGTTCTCTCCCCAAAATCTGTTACTTTGCCTCACTGTCTATACAAGCACTTCTTGTATAGACAGACTTGTTTTTAACCTTCCTGTAAAAATCTCCTCAGTCTCCTGCTCATTGCTCCCTACACCCCCATTCCTCCTTGCATTTTCTCCAGCTCTTCTCAGCAAACCTGTCTCTTGCTGCTTCTTTTGCTAGCTTCTATCACAAACAACTCGCGAACAGAATGTTCCACAGTATTTTCCTGGAAGCATTTTATGATCTGCTCTCAAGACTGAGTACTTGTGCCAAAAAGAATAGTTCTAGCAGGCTGGACAAAACACATTTGCTGATAAATTCAGGCTTAGATCAGATTCACTGTTCAGTGAAAAGCATTCACTCCTTGTGAAGAAATGAACTCTTTCTGGGAGACATGACTGAGATAATGCTTCTTCTCCCCTGGATACAGACAGGATATAAAATAAATTGATACAAACAGAAGAACAGAGATTTTTTAATTTCAGGTCACTGAATGCTCTAATCATTGACAGCTGTTTTTTGGCAGTAATAATTAAAAGTTAGAAAGAAATGATGCCTTTTGACTCCACTAACTGATGCTGCAGTTAAATGGCTCAACACACCACTACCTACGTCTCTGAAACGCAGTTAGCAAGCAGGGTGGCTCTTCTGCGCTTCACTGCAGCAAACTGGGCCACACGAAGGCAACTCCACAGCACACGCGTGGCAAGCCCAGCAGCAGCCACTTCCTCCGCTGTTTTGAAGCTGCATTAGGAAACGAGTGTGTCAAAACAGCAACAGCTGCATGAGGGTGAATAAACCCCGCGGGGCTGTGTGACAGCACTGCCACAACCACCGCCACGAGCAGGGGCTCGATGTGCGCGGCACCGCGGCGTTAGCGCCCTCCCCACCGCCGCACGCGCGCTCCCGGCTCGCCGCCACCGGATGCCGACTTGGTGCCGCGGCCTTGCTTTGGAAACAGCGGGCTGGTCCCGCTTTGCTGCAGGATTCCCAGCTGCCGCTCTTGGTTTTGCAGGTCGAGCAGATCTCCCGCTCGGGTAATTTTCTGAGTTTTTTCTCCTCTCTACAATACGTTGTATGTTTGCTTATACGCACACACACCGTCTGCAGAAGCCGGTCCTCTGCCTCCCTGGTAGAGGCAGAGCACGCCAGAGACAAAACTGGCAACACAGAGGACCGAAGATCTTGCACTTGTTGCTTTTCATTTAGGAGCTGCTGCAGGTTGTCCGAGGAATTGTATTAGTTACTACTACGTTGCATGGATTTATATTTTAAACTGTGATCAGATACTAAGCAGTTGTCGTTAATTTCAGGAAAGAGAACTCTTGCTGAGCACCAAGCAATTTCCTCTCCCCGGAATTTAACTGAAGGAAAAGAGCTAGATCTGAGTGTTGACACATTTGGATGGGACCGCTGGCCTTGAGTCATTCAAACACACTCAGACACGAGAGCAGCGAGACAGAAGGACCTCTCCTGAAAACATCTTACTGACTACAAGCCAGCACACGGACCTTTAAAAAGCATAATCATACATTGGGACAAAAGTTGATGTAGAAATCTTGAATAATGTTAACTTTATCATCTGATATATAGGTCCCGAAACTCTGGACTCCATTAAATTTGTTTTGAAATAGCCTGTAAGTAGAACTAGAATTCCAAAGGTTCATTCAGTTGGACTCCCAGTGAATACTTCTGACAAGCTGCACTGACCCCTGGGTCTTTCACAGTCACTTCTTAAAAAAGAAAATAAATTATTCTCCCAGATCGTGAGCCCAGCAACTCAGACCCTAATCCCCCAAGCTCACATCAGCCTATTCACAGCACATCAAAGCACAGATCTTTTTCATTCCCTAGAAAACATTCAAGCAAGTGGAAGAACTAATACACTCTTTTTTGTCAATCAAAATGTAAAACATATTAAAAGAGACATTTGAAGAGAGGCAAAAAAATGCAGTCTGCTGCATAGTTAATGCTCAGTGATACATAAATTCAAAAGTTACTGTAAACTACTACTGCTGTTAATACTACTCAGATACACACCACAAGTAGCTGGATTCATATGGAATTTTTGTACAGAGCCATAAAATTCCAGAGAGCAAATATTTTGCACGCTATTTTTCTAACACCCTCCCTGATGTGCCTGCTGCACTGCACCTAAAGGTTACCAGGCCTGCAAGAAGGCTCGGGGCTGAAAGCTCACACTGCAACCAACGTAAGAACCAGCGGTCCATCAACGAGATCGCTACAGCTAACTGGCTTTCACTTCCAAGCGTGTCCTTGGCTTCCTCTCCTCGCAGTGCCCTTCAGCAAGTTAGAGGCCAGGCTGTTGTTTTATTGGCATGTGTTATAAAGAACACTTGTAGGTAATGGGAACACACACATGCAAAGTGTGTCTCCTTACTGAATATTTATTGCTCTTGAGAAAGGAGATTTTGTCACACTCCAGATTTCCAGATCTTGAGCCTTTGCTAGAAAGAGATGCGAAGAGTTTTATAGCTAAGTAAACAGTTCATCCAAACTCATGTAACTGCAAATAGCAAGAGATTGCAGAAACTGCAGCTCTCAACAGCTTGAATCCAATATTTAAGCATTCATGGCTCTGTCTATAGAGAAACACTCTATGAAGTATAGAGCTGATATTACTATAGAGCAGCAGACACATGGAATACAACATATTTCTGATGAAGAACAGCATTGTTATTATAAATGATGCAGCTAATTATGCCATGAATTTTCCCATGCCTTTGAGAAAATAAAAACTGGTATTTACTGAAAATCTCAAAAAAAAAAAACTCCGCAATACTACTATTTTTTTAGGCACATGCTACATTCTCATTGGAAGAAGAGTCCATCAGCCTAAAACAAAACTGTGCCTGAGGGCCAAAGCCACAGCACAGTGAGGTTGACGGTTCACAGTCACTACAACAGGCCTTGGATAATGCTGCAAGGTGAAATAAAATGGAATCCCTTCACCATGATGTATTAATACAGAAAACAAGCTGAGCATTTCCCTAGCAGCCTTGCTCCTCCCTACTGTCATGCATTCCAAAAAAAATGACCTGCAGTAACACTAGTTCCTTGCTTGCAGAGCTGAAATGCTTCCAATACTTGAATGCTTAGTTGGCTATTGTGCCTCTCAATTATCTGCTAAGCTCTAAAAGGCAAAGCAAGAGCTTAACGAATGAACCAAGAGGATTTCAAGGTATAGGCTATTCAGTCATATTTTGACAATATACACAGACTAGTAACATATGAAACTGTGTAGATACTTGTGATGAGAATCTATGAAGGATTTTACCAGTATAAAAACAAATATTTTTATGCTGGCTGGTAATTTAGTCTATAACCTGTGCTATAAAAACTACCTCATGCACTGTGAATTTTTAAATTTATTTTTACCTTTTGCTATTCAGTAATGAACTTGTCAAGTTATAGACCAAACAGGAGAAGTAAAAGGCAAGAAATATACAGAACACCTTCATATTATGTAACTGCTGACAGGATATGATTCAATTTTTTGGATCTAGAAATCACTAGAGTTTTTGGAAGCACCAGAAGAGACAAATTTCAATATCATCAGGGAATCTGTAACAACTTCATAGTACTTGCCTCTCAGTTAAGAAGAAAATCTGTGTTAAATTACCTGTGTTAAAACCAGGAAATCCCCTGAACAAGCAAGCAAAAAGTGCTTACTCATAACAGGTAACCATTAACATGCAAAGCAGTTGCATGTCTTAACAACAGGCACAGCTTTTCACATAGAACTCCAGTTAGTCTGGGCCAGGTCAGCAGGAACTGCTACCCATGACTGTGAGAGCTGATGGTGGTTGGTTCAACGGTGGTGGTTGGTTTATTGTCAGTCAAGGGAGAAGTCAAGACCAGAAACATGCACAGGTTGCAATTTCTTCTCATCTCTAAAGCTGGGTTCTCTATGAAGTGCCTCTGGGGTTGGCACTGGTGGGACACTTGGAAGGAAAAAATTACAAGTGGAGGATGGTTAAACAAACTAAGACAAATAGAAGAAGTCAGAGCTGGAAGGTTCATCCACCCAGAGAGCAGGAGGAAGACCAAAAAGCAGAGAACCTTCTACCTGCTCTCTAGCAAGGCACTGCAGCTGGGAGATCATTCTGCACTTATCCCCTAGAAGAGAAATATTTTCTCCCTGCCTCTGTTTTTTGAGTCAATATTGATTGTTTTAGTGTTGCCAAAGTCAGAGGTGAAAGTAAAAAGCGCCTCAGAGGCGAAGCTCCTCAAATGGAAGAGCTCAGTTATTTAATAATCTCTCCATTGATCTGTCTCAAATCAGGCTGTGACTCAAAGCCCGGGGATTCTGACAAGCCACACTGAGGGACAGGGCACAGCACATTATCATTAAAATCTGAAAAGAAAAATTTCCATCTGCTCTTTTCTGTGTGCATGCGCACACACAAGAAAGAAATCAGCCAGTGTGTGCTGGATAACAGAAATCGAATGGCAAGCCAGGGCTGCCGAGGATTCCAACTTCACAGGAACATTCCAGACAAAGGAGAGAGAGAGAAAAAAAGTACATGGTTAGAAACAAAAACAAATCCATATGCTGCCTAAGGGAGGAGTGCTAAGCAAACACACAGCAATACATTAAGATCTTTTCCTCTCCTCACAGCCCAGCACTCATCCAAACCAACCACAAAGTACTGCTCTCTTACTCATGGTCTGAGGCTTTCCCCTGAGAATTTCCACAAAATAAGTTTGTACAAAACTTCTAAAAAATCAAAATTATTGCTTCAAAATAATCTTCTATGACTTAACAATTTTATGGGAGGCAAAGAAGAATGTTTTTGCATCTCAGGACTGTTCACCCCACAGTCTCAGGAGAGCCAGGGAAGAGAAGCTGCCTTTTCCCTCAGCAGTTCTTGAAGTTTGGATGCTCATACAACACCAAATGCCCTTTGCTGTATATAACTACTGCCCTTTGAACCATACTGATTCCACAGCAAAGCACAGCCTGGAGATTCTGTTGACAGACTCCGCTATCCAAGACTATCAGCGTAGGATGGGAGGGAACCTGTCCTAATATTCATGAAAAAAAATATATATTTTTTTTTAATATGTGTATATTGAGTGAGCTCCAAGTTGGGTCCCACCTTTCTCGACCTTGAAGTCTTTGGGCTGGGCTCTCCTCGTCTTGCTTCACCACTCCATTTTTTTTTAACCCGCTTTCTATCTTAGTTGATCACATTCCATCTCGGTATAACAATTCCAAGGGAAATCCTTTAGTGCATGCGTGGGGGAAAAATCAGCACCGGCATGGCATGGTAGCTATAACATTTTCACCTGCAAAATATTTTTTCCCTGCTTCAATATATATTGAATTTGCATAGCTTTGGTAGGTAACTTTGAATCCACTACAAATACCAAATAAAAAGGGTTATTCACAGGGGAGAAGCTTCACAACCTGCTTTCTCTTCCTTTATACTAATCCAGGGAGTACCAGTCCTATAGACTAATCCAGGGAGTACCAACAAGAAGAAATATATCCTACATATATCTGAATAGCAGCCATTAGCCTACTGTGTACCACTAAAAAAAAAAAATGGTATTAAATCCACAGACTGCATCCGACTGCTTGGGCATAGTAGGTTTTCATTAAGAAATACGTAATTTAAATTCATAAGAAACAGCAGTAAAAAACATAAGCAATATTAAGTCTGAGAGAGGCTGGGTTGTAGAAAGGTAACAGAACCAAGTCTCTCAGCCCCGGCAGCACAGACGGATGGGCCTCTAACGACAGAATAAGAGCCCCATCTCAAGACTCAATTATCCCTTCCAAAGCACTGCATTACACAGAAACTGAAACTCAAAGCCCATCAGAGCATAACTCAAGATATATACCCTACTTATCTATTATTTGAGATCCATACCCTTCACCCCCAAATCAGACTGTTACATGCCCTTAGCTGTCATATAAAATCAATGATTTGGTGAGATTTTTTTGTCCATATTTACATATTCACTTTGTGTTTAATTAATGGGCCTGCTAAGAGCCACATAGCCTGTCCAAAAAGAGAAGGAAGTGGAATGCTGTTGCGAGCGTCAGCGTTAGGCACCACCACCAAGCATCCCTTCCAGAAAGGCAGCATGACCTTGGTACTAGCAATGGAAAAGTCCTAATCAGCTTCCCGGGAATCACCACTTCTTCCTCCTCAAGGTGGAAGTCTGCTACTTTGTCTCCGTCATCCTCCTCATGGCTAGAAATGTGTCTGAAATGTTGGTTTCTTGATTTCCCTCCCCCAATATTTAGATTTGGGGAGAGTTAGCTCTTTTCAAATTGTAGCAAACGGAAACATGCAGGTGAAGCTGCAATTTAGGGTTGAAGAGCAGTTTTTATACTACTTTTCTTTTACAGTGATTTTGGTTCCTTTTTTTCTTAGCTTTCACTCCATGGAATAGTGGCAATATACAAAGGATCACAGATTCATAATGCACACAAGCTGATTAGGAACCATGCCATTTTGTATGCTACAGTGTCCCAGAAACAGCAACTACAATCTCACTTTTACAAAATGAATTCTGTAAACTTGCCTCTGAATTTCCCTTAAGATATGCATAATTTATTACATTTACTATGCTGATTTCCCACATATATAGCAAAATCCTATAAAATACTGCACCTTGAGCCACACTGGCACAAAATTTCATTTTCTGTTTAAGGAACAAGTTACTCGAAAGAGAAATCACATTCTAACAACAGCTTTCTGGTCAAAAATGTCTCCAAGTGTATTCTTAAGAGCATAAAGTTTTCTTTAGAGACAACAATAGATTTCTACCATGATTTTCTGCTTCAGAATTAACATATCGAGAAAAAAAGATCTGAATTCTGTGACCAACCGCTTTGTGCTCCAAGTTCCATACACTTGCAGACCACAGAGGGAAGAAAGTGCAAATGAGAACCTAAGAGTTGTCCATCTCCTCCTTCCCAGCACCTTTACTGGCAGTGATATCGCGGGCAAGGAAAAGGATTCAGCTTATTTTTCAGATTTTAGATTCATGCCAGAAAGATGACAATAAACAGGAAACATCCCTATTTCTTAAAGTAAATTTACTGAACTAATAGGTGACAAAAATGGGTGAGAACTGTATTATGTCATTCTTCTGTAGAAAAATAATTCATATAAGATATTTTTAAAACTAAACTTTTTTTTTTAATTCAGTATGCAAAATGCCATAAAAGGAAATAAGTATTTATATAGATCTTCACTAATAACTCTAAGATGATGTTTTCAAGACTACTAATGGAAGATATTTTGTGATACACAACTTCTCTGAATTAAGGATAAACTCCAGACTGTCTGCAGAACTAATAAGCCTAATTTTAGTAGAAATAACTTAACATAGGGGAACTTAGTAACTGTAGAGGCTAATTCCATAATTACTTTAAGTAAGACTGATTTGGAAAGGAAATACTGATCAAGGACTTGAATCAGTTACAACAAATAATATCTAGAAGTCTGATCCTCTTATTACACAATAAATTTTACAAGACCATCCATAAACACATACTACACATTTAAATTAAGCTATATGCATAGATTTTGGAAAAAAAGAATGTGGCTAATTGCACAGATACAAAGGCTAGGCTATTTGAAGACATAGCATACCCAACAAAAACACAGATGGAAGTGGTCTGCTTTGCACAGAAAACGCACTGCTTAACCACACAGGCTGCAAGGACTGAACCTCTACATCCTTAATTCCTGCATATGTTTTGTTTTACTAGCTCTGGACTAAAACCAGCCCAAACAGTAAAACATTACCTCCCAGCTCCACTCCCAACTGATTAGCTTTATATGCACTGCTGCTGAGTTTTTATATTAGGGTATGATTGAGTGATTCTGTAGAGGTCTGATGATTTTTATGACAACATAAAAGTGCAACAGTGCACAAAGAGTTCTAATCAGTACTAATGAACTTAATTTAACAAAAAGTAGATTTTTTTTTTCCATTAGAAATTTAAGTTGAAAGTTATTCAGAGTTATAAACCAAAGTGATCCTCCAAACAGTTAGAAACAAACTAGTCATGGGTCAGTTCTGCTGTGCAAAGCAGTTACTCTAAAGGAATGCATTTACAGAAGTGACTGTGCCTAAACGTTTCAGATCATAGTTATTTCTTTGCCAAATCACTAAATTCATTGGAAGATGTTGGAAAAAATTCCAAGTACATTTACAGAAAAGAAATTCTTAAGAACTGGGATATGGCAAGCCAAACAGTTGCACCAAGCAACAGAGTGCAAAGTGTCCTTAAATCTTCCTGCCTCTGCACAGAGGCCAACTTCAAGCCAAATCAGAAAGCAAAAGCACAAAATGCCATTTTTCTGCTGCTAGCAAGCAAGAAATTCTCACTTCATTCAAACCTTAGATAAAGTTTAGTTGTGGTATTGGGGATAGTTGAGAAAGCTGCTCTTTGTCTTAAATGTAGATGTAATCTAATCAGATTTTTTTTTTTTTTTTTTTTAAACAGAAACAAGATCTCCCTTCAAGCTTTAGCCTCTGAACCTGAGCTCCTGTCTCCAGCCCCTATTCATAATAGGGGACTCAAAACTACAAGATCTAGACATGAGCAAGCCCCTGCAGAACCACCTACAGTTTGCACATGTAAGTGCCCTGTCTTGAGAGACCACGCATGGCAAAGGAAGAGGCAACACGAGAATCAGAGCTATAAGCCCTAAATGCATGATATGATTTGTGACTTGAAGAATCCACACAGTGGTTCTGCAGATTTAGTATAATGGAGGAACTTGGACATGCACCCTGTTGTTTTTCACTAATAAACTTAAATTCTGAGCATTTTACTGGTCTTGCTTGAAAATAAGGCCTTTTATGGAAATAGGGGTAGGAAACTAAATAGCTCTGCACCTTTACTTTCAACGTGAACACACTTGCGTAAAAAAAAAAAAAAAATACCTTTCCCTTCCTCCTCAGTATGTTTTCTCACTCACCGAAGCAGGCAAGAGATTCAGATTACTCAAACAAACCTGCAGATACCTTATTCTTGAAAAACAGTATCCAAAACTAACTTCCCACCTTCATCACCACCTAGAGAACTTCCTCTCCTCAGAGCACACTGCTATGAGAAAAAACAGGCAAACTTAATTTCTCCACAGGTGCCTGATGACTCAGGCCCACGGCCTTCCCCTGGTACCGCTGTTAAGGCTCACCAAGCTTGCGCACTCCCGTGACATCCTTCCCGAACAGCATGACGTTTATGCATCATGCGCCACACCAGTTGCTTCTTGCAGCTGTAGTACTCAAACATTTATGAGTTAATCCTCATGATACTGCTTTGTGGAAAACAAATAGTGTAATTCTCATTTGTTTTGTATGAGGAAATTCAAACCCTGATAGAAACAAGAATTGTTCAAGTTTATGTTTTATGTTAGCAGCAGGGAACACATTCCCAGTCTCCTGATGCTCTAGTTCTATTCCATTAGCTTTAGAGCAGGTGCTAAATAGATCCTACACACCAGACACAAGTAGAATTCTGCTCACCAACTCTGGCTAAAAAGATTTGGCTTCTTTCTTTTTTCTATCCAAATCACACTGAGAAACTTTAAATTCCTCTCCAGAGCGTTACTCTGAATTTAGTAAGTAACACTATTTTCCTTCTGAGCTTCCCCCTTCAACTTCAGCCAGAATTAATTCTTTCTATTACAAAGTTTTTCTGCAGTTCCCTTTATTTCTTCTTTTCCTAGCCCAGATACCTTGTTCCTTCTTTTGTCTGCAAATCCTCCTGTCTTGAGTCATGGATGCACAACTCTTGAAAATTCACATTCATACATGTTTATAATTCTACTTAAGTAGAGTGGTTTGGCTTTGTTTTTGAAGGTGAAAAACAACAAGCACAAGGGTCCAAGTCTTATGAATTTTCAATATGTCATCTTTTCTCCCTTTAATTTCTTTTTATATATATATATATATATATATATATATATATACACACACACACACACACATATATATATAAAAACAAGTACAAAAACCAGGTAATGTGTAGCTTAAATCTGCTATGTTAACTCAGAAAAATAATCTTAAAACAGATCCTGACAATGGTGAGATAAACTAAATCTTGTGAGTTTTGGCAAGACATAATCTACTATTGCAATGTATATAACTTGCCACAGTTCATTAGAAAAATGCATCTTGCTTTCAGTCCACTTCATGTTTAACTACGAAAGAGCAAATCTAATCACAGCGCAGCACTAGGAGCCTTTGTGTGCTACTCAAGGGGTCTACAGGCAGAGAAAAGCACAAAAGTTCCAACCAGAGAGGAAGTCTTTCTCACTACTGTAGTTTTGTCTCTCCTCAACTAGTTGTTTAAACGTTTATTTATCCTGATGCTACTCCTCCAGAGAAAGTCATGGCAGTGGGACATACCAGAAACCAGGTTATGAAGGCATGCAGGAGCCTGTTTACTGGTTTGGACAATAGGTTTCATTCTCAGAAGCAGTGTTGTGTCATTCAAAGCCCACAACACAGATGCCACTTGCAGCTAAAGATGCGTGTGGTTCATGGCCTCAGCTGGGAGGGACTATCATTATGTTCTCATCTGCACTGTCTGCAACACTCCTACCGGTACATGGACAGAAAACATCTCACTGTATTTATACAGTAGATCTTTAGCCAAAATCCTTTTGCAACCTGTACAAATTTGGCCTCAGTGATAACCTAGAGCAGGGAGTTTTAAGACAGAACAGGCAGAATGTATTTCCTTTCCATGGGGTAATCTGGGCCTATTTGAGCACCTCATGATCTTGAATGCATTTTTCATCAGATGTTCCCCTGGGAAGCAGGTCAGCAAGGCACAGAGCTATTGCAGCTGCTTGTAAGCAATGAGACCCAGACACACTTCCAACTAAGAAGCCAACACCAGAGGACACATGATCCATTCCCTTCCTCAGAGAAAAAGAAATATAGCGTGTGCTGCCTAGGGCCCCTTTCTGGACAACTGGTAGACCAGGCTTGTGCTGGAGCTTCCATGCCCAGCAGCCCAGGTGCAAGGCCCACAGTCCCACCGAAGGTACACGTCAGGATTTCTCTCTTCTCCAACATACTCTTCATATGTGAGGTCCTTTTCTCATTTAACTATTGTATTTTCTCAATAATGATTTTCACATCTAATTGGAAAACCAGGAGCCCAGTGACTGGCATCTAGAGAGAAGAGTAGCAGCTATGGAACACTAGCTTTGAACTAAGTGGGAAGTGTCTTGTGTACCCAAGTAAGTACAAGAGCAATTGTGCTGAAAACATTACTCATCAAATCCAGAGTAAGGAACAAATCCTACATACTCCTAGTGATTTCACCTCATCTTATTTCTCCACTGCCTTTTGGATTATGTTGCTCACTCTCCCTCCTTACTTTACCATTCACCCTATAACTGACTTATAGGGATGCTTCCGTTCCTCTGACAAAACATTCATTCCCTCTCCCACCTTGTATCTCTTTTCCAAAAATATTTCCTTTACTCATTATGCATTTACTTGTTAACTACTTTCTTCTCCTGCAGTCCATCATCTTAACTGTATTTTTAATTGCCTATATAATGTTCTAACAAACTCTCTAAAGTGCAGTCTCTGAGAAACACAGTAGGAATCTCTGTGAAAAATGTCACATAAAAATACACATTATTACCACTTACCTTTCAATGAAATTACCACACATGCCCACAGTCCCCACACTAGCTGGCATTTCGCTGCTGAGTCAGTTGGCTAATAGTCCCACAAAATGCAGCCTACAGCGAGAGCCCAGCGTGAGGCTGTGTGACGAACACCCCAGCCACCTCCACCTCCCTGTCTTTTACCCTCTTCTGTCCTTGTTGCAGCCTGGTGGCATAAGAGTTTGCTGACAGAGGAATCTTGGCTGATATGGAGAGAGGAGACTGCAAAATACCTTTACTGTTTAAGTTTTCTTCCTCAAAGGTTACAGTGTTCTCCTTTCCCAGGAAATACCTACAAGAAATTAAGTCTTAAAGCCAATATTTATTTGAGACTATACATACACAAGTAATTGGATTATGATGAAATAACTGTGTTGTTTCACTATATATTCGTTCTTGTTAACTAAGATAAAGTCTTGTTAAATTTATAGAGAAAACAGCAGCTTCTTCTATCTCAGCATTACTCTGTAAAAATTATCTACTAACTATATACAACTGCCATATTTTTCCTCTTTTCACATGCTTCCCTGACCAGATCCTTTCTGAATAAAAAAGGAAATATAAGCAAGCCAATCTTATTTTCCAGCAGATGGTCAAAACAGGGAACAGAAAACCTTTGGCAGTAAGAAATGGTTTCCTTCTGAAAAGTTTTACCATCTAGCTCAGAGAGCTTTATAGAATCATCCTGGCAGGAAGCTAGTAGGTCAGATTTCTTGGTAAAGTCCCCAAAGTTAGGGGAAAAAGCTTCACTTATGAGAAGAAGTCCAGGCTACTGCCCCCTGTACATTAACACAAAATCATTCAAGTACAAACATGAACCATTAACCAACAACAAATTACATCCTTAGCAAACACTTTCAAGCTGTTCGAGTTGAAAGAGTGCAACAACAGCATAAAGATCACTGTGAAAAGTCAAAGGCAAAATAAGAAGCTTCTTTAAAAAAAAAAAAAGTTCGGGGCTTCCGCCATACAGCCAAATATCAGGAAGCCATCTAGATTTTTTGCATACCACAACCTTTTCTGGCATAAGCAGTTTTGCACCAACAGGTGCAAGCAAACAAGCTGGAAGAGCAATGAGCGCGCTCTCCTGTTCTGCCCCAGGTCCTGCAAAACAGCAGTTCTTGCCAGCAGCTGGCAGACCCCTCATGCGCAGAGAGGCTGCAGCAGCCACAGTGCTGACTCCTGCTTGTTCTCCGCTGCTTTTACACATACCCATAGCTCCTGTCCTTATTGAAACGTCACAGCAATTTTACAGTTAGCAGAAGATAAGAAGAAGCTGTCCCCATACTGCTTATGCAAGCAGAGCTGCCAATTGCCAAATATTTCGCTACGAAACAGCAGTGACAGAAAAGCACCTGCAGAGGAGTAAGAGGCAGCAAGGTGTTTAGAGGCAGCATGACACATGAAAGAGCACATGAAAGAGCAGACACAAGATATGTATGGATGAGAAGAACTTTTTCAAAGAGCATCAAATACTGTGAAGTTAGTTTCTATGGACAAAATATGATACTGCTTGATTTTTGCTCCTGTTGAACAAAATAGCTTTTCGGATCAGAAATGTGAAACCTTAGCATCATCTTACCACTGTAAAATTCTAAAACAGTTCTTGATTCAGGGTATGAATTACTAGGAGTTTGAACTGCTTAGTCCTACAGCAAAAAATCCTTCTGAAAGACTTTTTTTTTTTTTTTAAAAAAGATATAAAATGAATTGAAAATGGTTGAAGTATATGAAATACATAACTCTTCTACAACTTTGCCCTCCCCAAATGCTGGGTAGGATTTTCACATTGTTTCCCTCCTCTCTTCAAAGGCTATCATTTAACAAGCATTTGGGTGATACTAAACATTTCTTAAGATGCATGAAACTGGTAAAATCTTAGCTTGCCTCCTTTTAGTCAGTTCTACAGAAGGAAAAAAGTTGATACAGAGAAAGTTATTTAAAACACAGAATTCCCTCTTCTTCTCCCTCTGCTTTGAGCATCAATCTTTAGGCTAACAGGAGCTAGATTCATTGTTTTGTGTGCTGTGAAAGCACAGGAGAAACTTAGACTAGGACGGTATTCACACAAATAAAGATACTTTTTAAGAGATGCTATTCTCTGTCAAGAAGTGTTTGCCAGGAGGACAGAAATTACATTAGAAACAGTGTCCAAGCCAAGCAATTAAGAGCTTTAAAAAATCCAGTTTTTAGTTCCTAGTGTTGAAAAGATGTTTATATCATCTTATGTTTCAATACTGGAAAATCCCAAAGGAGTCAACATCTCCATCCTTCTGGACTACTAGGGTGCAAAAGCAAGACTACAGTTCTAACCACAAAGCAGCGGCCTAACAGACATAGGATACCTTCCTGCATCCCAGTTTATCTAGCTATGAAGAGATATACTGATATTCTTTGCAAATCAAAACCTACTGACGAAAAGTGGAATACCAGAAGTAGGTATTATCATTGTTCTAGCATCTAAGGCTAAGCATATAATATTGCTTTAAAGAAAAAACTGCCTCAAAAAAATCATTTTTGCAATACTTAATATCAGCAATATAGAAAGACACTGCTTTTATACATTATTTATAAAAATCAATAAAAAGGCTTTTGTATTTAGATGAAGAACTGCATCACCGCGTAAGCAGTAAAAATAAATTATAACTGATAGTTGTATTTTATGGTCTAGTTACATGCAAAAATAAACTAAATTCAAATAAGAAAGACACAAAGTGAATTCATGGAAAGCATGATTTTTAACTGATTTCAGTTTTGATAACAAACTTGTCAAGAACAATACTTATACTAACTGCTCAGACTCAAGAGAAAATGTTCGCCCTCTTCTCCCAGTAAATGGTCTCTGTTTAATTGGTTTGGCAAGCACTCTGAAGCTGAAGTAAAATTAGATAGTACTAATACAATTAGCATTCTCAATAAATGGATAAGATCTCAGGGTACCTGGTCCAGTTGTAATCTGTCTTTGGATACAGGGTGAAGCTATCACAAAGCCATTAGCAGCTATTGAGAGGTTCACTAAAACTGTTGGGCTTAGCTTCAGTTCCTGGAAAAGTACTGGAACAAATAATGAAACAAACTATTTATAAGCTGTTATATGAACACACACAACCAAAAAGATTAGCAGTCAACAAGAGCCAATGTTTATTCTTTTCTTGGTAAGAAAAGATAACCTAAGAAATAGGAACAACATGGAGAATATCATCTCTCTAAAATACTTTTGATGCTGCTTTTCATAAATGTGTTTGGGAAATATGGACAAAAAACATTATGAAAAGGTATGCGCCAAGCTGATACACCAAAACGTATCAACTAGGGCTGCCCAGGTGTCTCTTCTAGGTCTGGTATGACTTAATACTATCACAAATATGATGGCATAAACATTATTCTCATTATTTCGGCAAGCAATATCTAGTTGCAAACACATCAGCTAATAGCAGTAAAATTCAAAATGATGATGGAAATCAGACTCACTGTTGGAAAGAACAGGTCAGCAACAGCAAGTACAAGCAGCACAGGGACCTCTCAGCTCAAGCAGTCCATCTTACCTGGTGCACGGCGTCTTTACAGTTATGTGAACCACTTGCCTAGAATGCTGAGGAAAGCAATGAAGAAAACATTGCCTACATAGAGCAAAATCAAAAAGCCAGGGTTTTTACTCAGAAAGAAGCATAAACACAGCTTTTTTAACTATACATAGGCCTAACATAAAAAACGTTGTGAAATATTCTCTGTAGTAACAGTGGCCAGAACAAGCAGGAACATGCCCAGACTGCAGTAACGAACAATACACAATATACTGAGTACAAGCTACCTTATGGTAAGGGCTGTGAGGCACTGATGGTGATAACTCAGGAAATAAAGCCTCCAAAAATAAAGTGGGCAAAAACCTGGTAAACACAGAGCAGCTCTAACTCCCACTGCCTAGGGCTGCCAGGTTTATCACACGGCTTCAGAGCTCTTTTTCTAGTTTACATTTCTGTGAGATGTAAAGAGTGCTTAAACAAGGGGAGCAATTCCAACAAGTTTTGCCCTCGGTTCCCATGTTCACAGATTCTGCTCCCAGTTGTCCCTCCACAGCCTCTTACAGTTACTATGAGTTTTTTTTGTTGTTGTTTGGTTGTTTTTTTTCAAATGTGGTTCTAAAACAGTAAAATTACCTGGAAAAGGCAGACAGAAGGGGAGAGAGAAAAGGGATAAGGAGAACAAACAGGAAGGTGGGCATCTGAATCCTACTCGCACGCTGCTGCAGAAGCTAGGAAGAAGCAGAGTTTTCCTCTCCGCATCCTTTTGCCCATCTCTCTGGAAGAAGTGTGCAGTTGCAATGTAAGGAGGCCCAGGTCCCAGTCAGTAAGAGTGGATGTTGAGCGCTTGTACCTCGATGACAAGACTCCCAAGCAGAAGTTATGGTATTAATTCTGGCATACAGTTCGGAACTATGAAATCAAACTGCTCAGTTCTGCCTTCAGAGTACAAGAGAACAAAGAAACTGAGTACAAAAGAGGAATTTTGTTCTCACAAAACACTGAATTTCTTACTTCCCATCCAATCAGCTACTGCTGTCACTTTTGATATCTCTAAACAAGGAGATTTTTAGTACAAAATGGATAACAACAGAAAAGCATATAGAAACTGAGAAACTCAATCTATTCTTACAAAACGCATTTTGTAGGCTAGCCACTTGAAAAGTGTCAGAAAAACCACATTCAGGAAGCCTAACTACACTACGCTCCAGTATCTTCCAACCATACCGTAACACTGCATTTGTTGGGAAACATCTTAGGCCTCCTACAGGCAGACATTGCAACTACTTGCCTTTACATTCATGACTCTTTATCACTCATCTCTACTGAAATTATAATTTTCCATTCAGTAGAGGAATGTTCACTTCAAAACCTCCATTCTAACAGCAGCAGCAGACTTAATCTACTCAGAAAATTTTCCAGTAGTCACCTTCTACTTCTTCCCATAAAAGCCTATAAACATCCTTAAGTTGTTCACTCAGCTTCTTCAAATAGCTCTTCATAAATTTATGTGGATTCAAAGGAAAAAGTTAGGCTCCAGGTAGCCTGAGGTAACTGCCAAACAGGCTAGAAAATACTTTTCATTAAACTTCCTCGCTTCCCCATCTATTTTCTCTTTTCCTCCATTTGAACTGTCTACTGTTTGGATAATAAAAATGGAGTTGTCTACTGAGTGTGTTTTCTTTCCCTTATTTCCCTGACGAGTTTTCCCTCAAAGCCCAGCACTCCAGGAGCTCTCGTAAAAGGATCTGGGGGCAATTCCATGGCCACCTGCATCTCCACTCCGGCACTGAGCATCTCCCCCAGCAAACTCCCTGTTACACACAGCCTGATCAATAACACCAGTGACTGCTAGAGAGATACTGAAATTCAGAGGAAACAAACAGCCACAAATCTGCTAGCTTGTCAAAATAAAGTGTTACGGTGATAGTACAACATGGCCCATGCCCACCTACAAGCACATATTTTGCTATCTTCAGTGCTTGAGAGATTCCGGAGTCACTGGGATCTTGCTTGCATTACGGAGCCTGATTTGTTCGCTGTCTGGCAGCTTGGGAATGGCAGTTGGCTTGCATGAACCAAGCACCTGGGAGCTACACGAGGAAGCGAAAGGTCAAAGTGCTGGCTATATTCACACAAGGTGCTGCTGAAGGAGACTGCCCCAGCGACAAATGAAAGCAACCGTCACGGAGAAGGCAGAACGGGGCTGCCGGAGGTAACGGCTCACATCTCACTTCTGTGCTAAATAACGTGCCCTTTCCAGCCCGGGTTTGCTCTCCTCAGAAAACAGAAAGCAGTAAAATGGTCCAAAGAGTCAGCAGGTTGTCAGCTCTGGCGGCTGAGGCTCAGCCGAATTATTCACACTTAGCACTGATGGAGCAGCGCACCAGGAAAGCCATACAAGCACTCCAGGAGCTCATTCGGTTAACTTGACGCTATTCAAGTGCTATTTTGTACCAACGATACACCCACAGAGTTCACAGTACAAAAAAATCAAATTTAGAAAATAAGCTATGATCCTGGAATACTAACATATCAAAAGAAATTTCCTGGGAGTATCATATCAAGGAATGCTGGAAGTAATTCAGCATAAACTGAACATCCTTGGCCTCAGAAATACCACTTCAGTACATTTTCTGACACAAATGATTCATAACACAGCATTCCACTTCAGTAACTAAGTGCACATTGTTTTTAAAATTCATTAAGAAATGTCTGAGGTATTTATAGTCTCCACGGCAACTTCTGAACAGGCTGCAAATTACCAGGATTGGTGTGAAAACCAAATTAGACTAAAGAGATCTTTACCAGTTTGGATAGTTCATGGACTAGTTGCATTATTAAGAGATTAAGTTATGTCCTATCTTCATTCTCTAACCATTCTAATATCTCTTCCTGATTTCTTACTCTTCTAGCACAAATGAATTAGTCGTGTTACATCCACCCTTCTCCAAACAACTAATGGAACCCATCTATTAAATAATACACATATTTATTAGGAACACGTTAAGATCTTCCACAAACATCCAAAAGCCAGAAATTTTCAACAACGGATACTGAGGAACTGCAGATTTTCAAAATGTTAAATTCCAGCAGACTTTTTGGGTGACAGCAAAAGTAAATACCCTAAATTTTCCCCAGAAGGGTTGTTGAAGTCTTAAAAAAAGAAAAAATAATTTGATAAAAAACAATAATTCTCAAACGGCTACACAGTTTCAACTTCCAAAAAGACTGTGCACAAAGCAGAAACCCCGAATACGAGGGAAAATATGAGTATAAACTGTTAATATTTGGTGAAGCTGTACACAGCTGAAGAGCAAGCCTATAACAGGAAGTGTCAAGTACCTTATTAGGCAGCAATATAAGCATCACCTATAATGAGGGAAGGAAGGACAGAAAAAGAGAGCATAAGCAAATTAACCATAGCCTAGAAACCTCAAGCAAGTGCCTCCCTTTACTGAAAATCAGATTTCTTGTACTAACAAGGAGAGGATTTTTACATGGCATAGTGAAAAGTATATTTTTCCAAGATCCTGGTCTATCTCAGAGGTATCGTAAGTACAGAATCATGTAATGTGGCTGTTACTATGGAAACAACTACTTCTCTATGGAAAATCAGAAAGCGTAAGTCAAGGAAAACCCCAAACAGTTTCCTGTGACACGTTAGATGCATTGTTAAACTGCACCCTTAACTTAATCTATCGCATTTTTGTCAGTTCTCTCTTAGCTCTACATATGTTTCACATAGGGGCTGGCAATACTAATCTTTCCCACATTAACTGACATAATGTATCCTGGATATGTAGCTTTAAAAAAAAATCAACAGTAAATGCAGAAGAGACTTAGAGAGGATTTTAGTTTTCTCTGCTAAGACAGATGCCTTCACACACACAAAAAATCTCTCTAATCAGCTAAGAAACAACGAGGACGTGCACAAGTTCTTGAGCGCACAACTTTCCAACTTACAAGCCAAACGGAGGAAAAACAATGGTTAAAAGAAAATAGTTTGACAAGCACCTGCAAACTTCTTATATTTTTGTTTGCTTTCTATAGATAAAAATAATTCTATGCATTCAGTCAACTCATGGTAATGAGTATGGGTAAGATGACTTAGCAGAGCGAAAGATTTTAGTAATAATTCCCTCTCTTGCAACCCTTAAAAAGATTTACTCACTAAATAATCCCTCAATATCTACCTTACCCCTAAGAATCAAGTCTTCTCTGCCTACATATTCTTTCCAAACCTCAACAATTAGCTATGAAGAAAAGTTCTAACTTCTAACCTTTGCTCAACAGCATTCCCTGAGCCTCTTTTATGGATCAATTAATATCCTTATTTTACTCAACTGGCCAACTCATTTTGTCACCTCTCTGTTTCCAAAACCAAAGTTTTATTTCACACAGCTTGGTGTCATCCCAGAGCCCACTGCAGGCCTGCTCCTTAATGTCTATATTCAGCTGAACTACAGGCTATGGGGAGCTTGTCATTGCACTCCCAGCATAAGATTTTGGTTTTACGAGTCCTAATAATCTTTTCCTTTCTCACTATCAGTTAAGCACATAAAGTATTTGCACCACAAAAGACAGAGATTTTGCATGAGATGACATATTGCTTGACACAGCAGGGCAAAATAAATTTCAGAAAAACCCTTTCTGTAGTCCCAACATGAAAGTAATCAAATGCACCAGACAGGGGTCTGATTGTACCTTTTCCGTCTGTAAATGTGCAGGCAATTACTTTGTATGAATGTGACAGGAGAAATTTAAATCTGAACTCTACACATAGCCAATAAATCTTACATTAGCCTTTACCTAAGAAGAATGACACCTCATATAATACCTCTGTGACCCAGAAAGAAAAAAAGATTAAGAATTATAGGGAATTTCAAACCAATTGCTGTCTCTCTCTATGAAAATAAAAGCACAAGCGTTACTACCTTCTTTTCCAAGTGCTTTTCCTCAGAGTAAAGGTTATGTTCAGCCAACTGGGAAACACAAACTCTCCCACATGGCTTTGGAAGCCAATTGCAATGTCAAGAGTCTGTTACTGCTCAGTACCCAGAAAGCTGCCTGCAGTAAATCAGGGTGTTGAAAAAGTAAGGAAAAAAAAAAATGTCTAAAAAGGTCTTCAGTAATTCATGAACTAAGTTATTCACCAGAAGTTATTCACTTAGTTTTACTACTAAGGCTTCCATAGACTCAAGCAACACAAATCTGATAGGGAGATATAAACCTGGGAATCAGGGTTGTGAAGGTTTTGCCTGCTCTTGTGTTTTCTAAGAGAGGAAATGAAATTAAAATAATTATATTTTTCTATTTTTATCTTGACTATTAATCTCTTGGCGGGATTACTGAAGGATACAGAATCCCTGCTTTGCCCTTTCAGTGGCCTGCTTCCTTTGCAAGTCACTAAGGTGAACTGCCCCTTCAGCTGCACTTTTACCCTTCATCAATACAGTCTAAGGATCACAGGAGTCTAGAAGTGAGTTGAGTGCCTGTGGATTGGGAGACTTGTTTTCACGACTGCACTCACATTCATGAAGGAGAAGCAGCTTAGATAATGATAGAACATGGAAGGGAGAAAAGCAGCAATAAAAGACATGAAAGCTTCCTAAGGAACAAGCAGGATAAAAAGCACAATTAAAACCTAAGTAGCCGACACCTCAAATCTCCTCTCCTCAAGAATCATTGGTGGGGGGGAAGACTTACAAAAACCTACCCATATCATAGAGGAGATTTTCAAATACACGGCTCAAACTTAAGAGACACCTCCCATCTTGTCAGATCTGCAGAGAGCTCCAAAACACTGCTGGGATTTGCGTTGTCCCCAGATGTTACCTTCACACTGAGTTAGAGCACTGTAGGAGGCTGCAGAAACCAGCCTGATTCCATTAATAGGGCTGCAGTTAAATACAGTCCTTCTCATGACTGACAAGAACAGAGATGCTGCTCAGTTTAGTGAAGTATGAGCTGCATTTCAGGAGCTCTGTAAAGCAAGCCTGGCGGCAGACTGTGGCATTTCTAGGGGAGAGGCAGGCCAAGGCATACAGCTTGGCACCTGGCTCAAGATCTCCCCCCACACGAGCATGGAGGGATCCCTGCACAAAGGGTGCTCACCACACGGGTTATTAAATCTGTGCATCGTATGTATTGATCACTCTCTTCAAAGCAAGCAAGCAGTTCACTAAAATATTCTAGAATATCTCCAATTCTGGTGATAGGAGCTCTGAAAAAAAGACATATGCAGTGTAACCATTTTTCAGTATCCCTTAACTTGCAGGAACATCATAGCTCAGCAGACACCGCACTCGTATAACATACATCAGATGCCCCATTTCCTTGAAGAGATTGATGATCTCAATGCCAGCTGAGTTGGTGATAAAATCTGAAACCAAGAGACTCATTTTCCACAAAGTGAAGTTTGGTTGATCTCAGAAATAAGTGAAATATTCCAAGAGTGATAACATGAAGTCTGTGTTCTACTGGTTTGAACAGCAACCTGGCAGACAGGAGAAATCATATAAATAGATTTTATCTGTGTTGTTGCCTGTTGCTTACAAAGGAGAAGGAGGAAAAAAAAAAAAAAAAATCCTGTCCTCCTCCTGCCAATAGGAAACACCCAGGCACAAATCAGGCATCAGGTCCATACAGGACAATTAGGATAGAAGTATTCCAGTCAAGCCCTTCTCACTGGATAGAGCCTACCATCCTGCCACTCAACATCAAGATAGTCTCTGTTCTTCCACTGGAAAAGCCTCTCTCAATTCAGTGCACCTCAGAGACATGGCAGGAGGGGGCCAAGTAAACCCACAACAGTTCATGAACTTAACCTTAGGCAATATGGGTCAGGCATGTTCCTAATTTTAAGTAGAACTTCCCATGTTCCAACTTCTGTCCTATAGCTGTGTGCTTAGAAAAAGACTCAAAAATGTTTCAAAAAATGGAAGGGAGATGGAATAAAACACAGGCATACCAGAAATGGGGCAGACAACCATCAACTTCCCCACAGTACTGCACCAAAATGCTTCACCTATGATGAGCTACTTAGGTCAAAATCTGTTTTGCAATATGGGATGTTACTGTGTAATATTAAGCTAATGCATACATATTCAGGAATAATTAATAGCTGCAAGGTTATTAGTTATGATGGGCATCTATATTTAATAGATCAATGAAGCTGTGAAATACCAAGTTGAATAGCTTTAACACATATTAGTTCTCATAATTTAACAATCATTTAACACATTTTAGTTGTGAACATACGAACTACCACCTTATCAGAAAAGAATTCAAATCAAAACCTGTATCCATTGTGGTCCTTGAAAATGTATGTCACAGTTTAAAATGACAAATGTCTAGGCCTTTTTTTCAGCATTGATGGTAAGATAGAAATTAATCATTTAATGATGTACCAACCCTACACTAAGAGTAAATATAAACATCATCAGCGTCTACGGCTGATCTCTTGATACAAATGTACATACTAATACACTAAAGAACACCGAATTTAATATATTGCACTTACAATTAAGAGAAGAAAAAGTGATTGGAGTAAGGAAACAGGCTCCAGGAGGGCAAACCACTTGGTTATACATTCTCATTTGTTTTGCTACACCTGTTGAACTGTCAGACAGTATTCTTTAGATTGACTGCTTGCAATTTGTGCTACTTTATAAACGTAAGCACTTTCTACTGATAGGGAAACTTCAGATATAATACTAGAAGTAACATTGCATCACTTTGTCCTGACACATCTACTTAGACCAGAGGCAGGAAAGGGCGTAGCATGAAGCAAGCGCGTTAGAGTCAACCAAGACAGACTTGTTCAGCACAACAGCAGAACATGAGTAGCAATGATAGAACCTCAAGAACTGTTACCAAACTTGCCCTCAGTTTGTATTTGAGCTGCTTTCCTAGGGCCTCCTTCCTGCAGTGGCAGTGTAACCCCTGCAGCACGCGGTTTTGCCGTGCACTGCTGGGGAGCGCTCCTCTCCGACAGGGGAACCGTCTGTGCTCTGCACAGCGGCGCACACAGGTCTTGAAGGTATGTCAATACGTCTGCAGAAGCACACAGAAGTCCTGGACTCAGAAAATATACATAGAGATTTGCAAGTCTTAATATACAATTACCAATTTTTTTTCTTTATTTCCTTCTATTTTTAACACGTTAGACAAAGGTAAATGATGCCTATCTTGTTTACTACACATAATTACCTAAATAAAGAAAGCAATTAAAATATAGGAGAACATTTAAAATATTTTAGTCCTAAAAGTATTGAATAATTTGAAAGGTTTAATCCTAAAGGTATAAGCTATATTTAAAACTAACCTTTTACATTTAGAAATATTAACTAAGAAAAAACACTAATAGGCTGTTTCTGGTCAAAAAACCCAGAGTTTCAGTAAAAGTTATGTGCTCAGAGATGTTAACCAAATGTCAGTATTCAACATCCCCTTTCTTCCCGCTTCTTCCCCTCCCAATTTGGGCAGATGCCTAAGGCCTGTTCATATTATCGAGTGTTACACCCTTCCCTACCTAAATATTTTTTGAAACATCTCTCAAGTCCTTCCAGATTTTGAGTGTACCTCATCTCTTCTCAATCTGTCCTGCTTTCTTATCTCCCAGAATATTTCTCAGCCTCGAGTAACCTCAGCCTCAGCATAAACACAGAAATGTTTTTCTCTATCTCTAGACAAACTGACAACAGAAGCATTTAAAGTTAAAAGACTCCTAGCAATCAAGCACCACAGTACTTACAGCTTTCACAAAATTACAAATGCTAACATTAGTTAGAAATTGTATATTTGACACCTGTCTTGTAAAGAGAATTTCAGCCTACCTAAAATGACCTGCCCAGAGCAGCATCTCTCCGCTACCCAGCATTGTTTCATAGCATGTTTAGCCCCAACCCAGCAGCCCGATCCCATCTAAAATGAAGGTCGTGAACTGTGATTGTCATGGGATTGTTTCCAAGCCCCTTGGTTTCAATCCAAACCTTACAGTATTTTCAGAGTCACATTTCAAGTCACAAGTTATTTGCTATTCTTCATAGCCACTTCTGAAAATTAATATTAAAGGTTCAAGCATCTCCTTGTAAATATGCTTAGTCAAAGGATAAGCCTTACATTACTTAGAAAAGTTTGAATAAAAATATACCACAGAGGAAAACCTTACGCAGTATTTGCATGCATGCAGCAACAGGTTGACAGCTACTTGCTCTTGGGGGCGATGGCGTGTGAAGGAGCACAGTTTGGCTTGATATCAGAGACTCGCAGTAAGGCCCTTTTCACTTTTCCTGACAGCCGCTGCAAATAAACCACCTTCTCCTTCAAGTGCCACAGTTGGCCAGCTGGGAAACGCAGCGAGCGACGCATTCGGAAGCCAGTGCCGGCCACGGCACGCGGCTGCTGCTGCCCCTGCTCCCGCCCTGCCGAGCTCGGGGCCCTTGCTCTGCCCTGGGGGACGCAGCGCCCCCGGCCGGGATGTGGTCACCAACCTGGCACGCCAGGACCTGGGCTGTACTTTACATCACCAAATACCAGTAAAATGGCAAGTATCCACCTGGATGCAGATACGACACAAGAGGTCACTGACACTATATACTTTTTCATAAAGGTTAAAAAAAACACCTATATCTAGGCTATTACAGAAGTTAAAAAGTAAATGGCTGTGGCAAAGTCAGGAAGGTGCCACTCACTCCCAAACTTTCTGCCATGCTGCCACATCTGGGCTGTGGAGTTCAGGGAGGGCGTCTGCCCACAGCCAAAGCCCCGCTGCACCAGGCTTCTCGCTGAGCTCTTGCGCAACGCTGCAGGGTTTGCTCTTCACAAGTAGATTGCTTTCTACTACTTAGTGCTGATTTGTTAGCTCTGTTTCTTTTTAGCACTGTTCTCATGGAAATGAAAGCAAACAAGGAATACATTTCAGCATATCCTTTCCTCCCCAATACCACAGTGATTGTGGTGGGTTATATAAATAACAAATATATATAATTTTTTTATTTTTTTTTGGGGGGGGGAATACTGTTATTGCTGGCTACCATTAATTCACTGAATCAGAGAAGACTCTGGATCAAGACTGGATTATGTGAATCATCTGGTTAAGAGGAGGAATAAGCACCTCCCTACCATGTATTTAATTTCCACTTGCTACGCTCTCCCCCATGCTGCTTTGCATCTCTAAGCCTTCAATTATTCTTCTTGAATCAGTCACACGGTGTACACCCTGTCACATGGATCCGCATCAAATGCACAAGAATAATCTCATGCCTATAGTTTAACTAGACTGTTTCTATGGTTATGACAGATATATTATTGCTTTGGCTTAATTATATACCTTGCTCCTGAACACTCCTTGTGATCCAGGCCCTGGATTAGACTCCTTGCAGCAGGGTCTGCCAATGTTAACGTGAACTAAAACAATCATTTTTTTTTCCAGAGTTGATGAACATTGGAGGTTTAATAAAACTCAACAACAAATGCCGGTGACCACAGAGAGCTCAAAATCATAAACTTAATGAATGGTAGAAACTGTAAACCATTCTGTACACAAAGTTCTGGGAGATAAAAAGCTCCTGCTGAATATGGTTCTGATTTTAAGGCAGTTCCATCATCATCTGAATCTTTCAATTGATTTTGCTTAATTTTACATCATACTATACCATGATATTACCTTGTCAGTTAGTTACCACCTTCTCTCAAACACCTAGCATTTCATAGACAAATAATCTTGATCAAGGAAAAATGCATCTCTCTTTGTAAATTTATAAAAAAATATATCCTTCTGAACTCCCAGATTCATGCTGCTGCAAACCTAACTAGTCTCATTGTTGGCCCTGGTGCGACTTACACAGATTATGTAAAGTAATCAGCCGAACTCTTATACAACGGCCAAGCTCTTACGATGTCTCAGTATGTTTATCCCAGCACACAACGTCAGCATCAAATTCATTCTGTATTTCACCTTGGCACAATCATTTTACACCAGAAAACGTCAGTATCTATCCATTGCAACACAGTACATTTTGGAAGAAAGCCCTTCTTGAAGGTAAAAACTCAAAGCTCAGGAAAAGAGGTGCTTCAACATTACTCCCTTCGCAATGACTCCGAGCTGGCAGCGCAGCAGCTATTTCCCTCCCAAGAGGCCAACACGGTCACAAAACAGAGTGCCCCAATTCTGACCTTCATCCATGTGTGCCTGCTCCCAACATCTACCACATTTGCGGAACACTTGGTATGTTCCCCTCCATGAGGTTGTTGCCAGAAATACATGAATATCTGCCAGCTCACATGATAAACCTGTGAGCTGGCAGTCCTGTTTGAACAGAGATCACGCTCCTAAAACTGGAAGATATGTAAGCCCAGAAGGGTTGGAACATGATGGTGGGAGAGATGAGCAACCACTGAAAGGAGAAATAAGAGAATCACACTTTGGGAGAAGACCCAAAGCCCTGCAAAAGGGTGCTGTAGGACAAATGGGGCATTGAATCCATTGGAGTGACAGTGACAAGGACTAAATAATCAAAATCTGCAAGTCAAAAAAATTAAGTGCAAAAGAGTTATGACATTCATGTTAAAATGATAAAGCATGCCCTAAATTTCTCTTTTGCCCCAAAGTGTATTAGACAGGAAGATACGGCAGAAAAGCTGCAGGCTGAAGCACGGGGACTGCTTAGCAGTGCACACAGTAGTGAAGGGCAGGAAGAGAGGGACCATCACATGCAATTGAAAAGGTATGAAGAATTTAGAAAGACAGAATGTAATTACTTGCACTGGAATCCAGCCAGAATACCAGATATATCAACCTTGCTGTAAAGACCTTTAAGAGGTAAAACACTAGGTACAAAAGAAGACTTGGAAGATTATACTTGGATGTTCCAGCAGCATGAAAACCAAATGCACTGCAGAGAAAGCAAAGCAAAGCTACACAAGAGGTTAAACTAAGTAACAAGAAATTTTCAAGTGAATTAAGAACACGAGGTCAGTGAAGGAGACAGCATGGCAGTCCTCTAAGAGGTAGGAACTATAATTTATTCACAAGAGGGGGAGAAAGGCAGTAATTCAAAGTGTGCTGGAGCCAAGAATCCAAGTGTAAAGTTCAAAAATGACACATTCTGTCAAAGGAGCTTGAAAGAAACATACTACAGCAGGTCAAAACATAAAAATGGAGGAAATGACTTACAAAAATCCATCAGATAATAATTGTTTTTAACCAAAACCTTAGTTGTAATGGGCAGAAGGGAAGCCAGTAAGGATGTGTATGAGGCTGTGATAAAGTCTTAAGTGGGTAACAGCGGAAAAAGAAATATGTAAAATAAACAGTACATAAGTGTTGCAGTGGAGGACAGATGGCAACAGGAAGCATTTCTCACAGCCAGAAGAATGAAGTAAGTTAAAGATAATGCAAAGTGGCAACCTCCCTTAAAATGTGAGGTAAAATTAAGCTTTGCACCAACTATTGCTGTGTTACTTTAGTAGCGGAGACCTGCTCTCTCACACACACACACACACACACACACACACACCAGCCTAGCACTTAAAATAATCAAGAAACCAATCATGGTATCCTTGTGTTATACATAAACTTAGTGCAGTTTGGTCCCTCCTGGCATCCTGTATCGATGAGTCCAGATAAATATTCTGTGGAAAATTAAAAATCACATTCTGGAGTTCTTATGAGCGAAGGCTGTGGCAGCTTGATCCACACTGTATTGTGCTGGAATCAGAAGTAAATGGTAGGAGATGTTAAATAATTAGGCAAAAGAAAAAAAAAATTAAAAAGTTCATTTTGAGGAGGTCAGGGGATGGGAGCAAATGTAATCCTATTGATGAATGGAACAGGCCCAATTCCAATTAATTCCTTCTCCACCTTTCAAAGTAGCAAGTATAAGCAAAAACACAAAACATGCAGTTATGCCTACAAATATGAAGTGATTCTGGAGGATGCTCTTTTAGATAAACTAATTGCCATAACCCTCCTGTGAGCACTTCCTCCCGAGGAACCCGTCTGCGGTTTCACCCAGGACGAGCAGAATCTCTTTCAAGTGGCGGAATTTGGAACAGGGAGAATTTCCTGTCTTCCACATAGCAATATATTCATCATTACATTGCGCACACCCACCCACACGGAGCAGCCGCAAGGAATCCTCGCACGTTCCTGATTTAGGCTTAAAGATGGTGCATCATTCAATTAGCTTAAGCCTTGTGCTCCAGCAGCTAAGGGAAATTCCAATCAATACAGCCAACATTCAGCTTGCTAAACAGAAAGCACATTTCATACAAAGCTGAACATTTTTCTCCTTGTCACACAGAATTATCTTAATTATTGTTTCAAGGAACAGCTTTACATAGAATCATCTAGTAGTCCAAAATGCTGCTCAGAAACTCATCACTGGAATAATTTATGATTTTTTCTTCCTAACATCTTGGGCTTGTTTGATATGCTTGCCATTTCTCGCTGACAGGGAGGTCGATTAAATCACATTTATATTGTAAACGTATGCATTGCTTTTTACCCTAGGCGGTGGATGAAGAGATACAGAGCCCCATGGGAAAAGCAAGCCAATCCACTTTCATATTGCAAATTTCTGCTGTTCGGAAGAAATGAATGGTTGCCAGGGAGAGCTGGGAATTACTCGAGGATGCAAAATGTTATTTTAGAATCCTTTTGAGAGGTTTCTCTCCCCCCACCTCACCATTTTCACATCTTCTGCTAATGCAGCTCACATCAGTTTCTATGAAAACACTGAAGGAATGCACTTCACCAGCATTCTTCAGAGGATCTGTATAAATCAGGCTTTTACTCTGCCTGCATAAAGCAGACCGTTTCTTTACTTTCAAAGGGACAGGGGAGAAGGGATTTGTAACATTTTCCAAAGCATTATGTCTCCCCAAAATCATTCATGATAGGGAAGGTCACCACATGTTTTTCAAATGAAAGAAAGTGTTAAAAATGGGGAGGGTAAAGGTCATTGCTCAGGGCTATGGAAAAATGAGGCTGCAATGTCATTAACCTAACAGAACTAATTAGGAAACATTCAGCTTTTACAAATTAGGCAAAGAACTCAATTTATACTTTTTCAGATTTTTACCATGACAGAGATAATTAGGAAATATTTACAGCAACAGCGTAACCTAAAAAAGCAACCCCTTTATAGCAGAATACCTTTCCACTAGCACCTTCATACCAACGTTGCTGAGAAACGAATATTATCATCTGAGAGAGGCGTGGGGAGACCTATTCATTTGTGACCTAAGATCAAGAAGATCATGTTGATATTACCCGTCTGCTTAACATACTAGCAAAGAGTCAGTCAACTAACTACACATATAATCAACACTATACATCTCTAAAGACTTTTTGCCAGCTTAATTATGGCAGAAATTTAGTTTTACTGATTTAACCGCACCATCCATGGATTATGTATACTCAGGGCCAAACCCAGCAGTCAAGTCCACACCACTTAGAACCACTGGAAACCTGGAGGACTGGGACATTTCAGTGTCAGTGCGTATAGGCACAGAATGTTCTGAAATACCAGCTTGGATCTCTGCTTTATTTTAAAAGGCTCATATTGACCAAGTATTGAATAATAAAGAAGGTTCTAAAACAAACAAACAAAAAACAAACACCCCCCCCACACACACACCCTAACTCAGAATACTTAGCGGAAGATGGTTTCTTTGCAGACATAAAAAATCCAAGTTATTTACCTCTGCACTACTCCATGCCTGCTTTTGAGACATACTTAATCAGATCCTGTTCTTCCTTCCATCAAAAGAAATGCAGAAATACCCTGCACAAAAATGGGGAGAGAGAGAGAGAGAGAGAGAGAGGCAAGGAGAGAAGGGTTGAAATCAAACAGGAGAGAGCGCCGGAGGAAGAGAGAAAGGGGTTGACAACACTTCTTTTTGTATGTGCGGGAAGGGATGGAAGCAGAAGCAAGAGGAAAAGATAAAAGCCTCATAAAAGTCAAGCCTCTAGTATTTAGAGGGAGGGTTAAGGAGATATGCAAATACACTCCTGCCTTCAGATCTTCTATTTGTATTGCTTTAAAGGATGAGTTACAGTGAGATTCAAAGCCCATTGAAGCCAGTGGAAATATTCCCTTCATGGATCTTCAGATGCTCTGTAGGAAATACATCCTGATTTGTCTAGAAGACTTTTGAAAGTACTGCAAAGCACTTTATATATAAAATCATAGAGATTCAGCTTGTGAGCTGTGGGGGGGAAAAAAAAGACTGAGTTGTGGTATAGTAGAGTTGCAGTAAAGTGGTGCAGAACATAACTCAGAAGAACTTTTTTTTTTTTTTTCTCTCTCCCATGACTTGCACAGTCCAAAATATGCACTGCATGCTTGAGGAGAAAAGTTGGTCTACGCAAGTTCCCCTACTTCTGGAGCTTTGCAAAAAGTACTTGCAGAAATATTTGCAAAACCCCTGCACATTCCTACTCTTGACATAACTCCTAGGTTTATGCAACTCAGATGAAATCCATTCAGAAGAACCTTCCGTAAATTTTCATGTGTAAAGCTTGTATCATGAATCAGAGTAAAACCTACCCGACTTTTCTCCACCTCCATTATTTATCGAGTTACTGAGAGTGAAGGTCTAGCACTGCCGTTTCTAAGCACGAGATCAGCCCATTACCCAGGTACACCGGATTCCCTGATGCGTAAAGTAATTTGCTGAAGTGACGCGTATAGAAAAAACAGCCAGTATTTAATGTGGTAAAAAATGCATTATGTATAAATACTAGCATTTTCTTTACTAAAAGAGTTAGCTTTCTTTATAGTTATTAGGCAAAACACTCATTGTGTGCGCATCTCATGTGATTCACATGTTAGAGTTTAATTGATACTTTTACACCTTTTAGTGCTACTTTTCCATAAATGACAAGAAAGGAAGAAAACAGTGTCAATAAGAATTCGAAAAGACACAGAAACCACAAGCAAAATTTCAAAATAGTATAATTCAATGTAGTCAGATTGCAGAGGACCAGGAAATCAAAGGATATAAATTATATTGCTGGTTCTGCCACTCACCATGGGAAAATCATTATGGCGCTCTAATGCCATTTCTAATTCCTTTGCTTTGGTTCCTTTGGTCTAGGAACTACTCATACGTTGCCACAAGCAGTGAATGAGTCTTGCTGTGGGCCAGTAGGCACTACTATAATCTAGATAACAATGATAACACTAGTTTATTCAAAAACAAATCAAGTTTGAAGACAATGCTTCAACACTTCCAGCTGCTTTGCTTGATTCAAAGCTGCTTTCCTCAAGTGGCACGTATTGTCTGGAAAGTTATGAGATCACTGCAAAGACTGACAGATCTACTGGATATCTGGATTTGCAGTGAGGGAGATCTGATAGGGGTCACATAAGACATGCAGCAGCTATGGTTCTAAAGATGGCACTGAAGATACTGAAATAGAGGATAGAGACCCAAAAGAACCCAAAGTACTTCTTGACTTCCATTTTCCATTCCCACTTTCCAGAGTTGGTCCTGAGTGTCAGCTGGCCAAAAAAATATTACTCCATTTCACACAAGTAAATTTAAAGAACTTGCAACTATCAAACCAGCTAAAAACAAACAAAAACCCATCTATCAAAGAACTTTAAATTACAAGACAGCAAAAGAACCAAATAGGGCTGCAACTTTACAAATATATGAACTTGAAAGTTTGGCTGCAACAGCCCTATCTGCAGTCAAGAGGGGCCTACCTACACATTTGTCAGCTGCTCTACCCGTGTTAGATTGCCAAAGGACACCACTGTGGCTATAGCAGTAAAGCTCCATCTGAATTAAATTAAGCTCTTGCTACACCTGAACCCACTAAATATTTCAGCCTGGGTTTGACAGCCACTATCTCTTCTGTTTGCTCTACTCCTGCATCTTCTGTTTTTGTTTAAAGTGACTGGTTGAGGTAACCTTCCCATGAAGAGGAGAGCAGGGGGAACTCCTGTTCTGTGGAGAAATTTAACCCGTTGCAGGGGATGAAAATTCCCCAGACCACAGGCTGTAAAGGGAAAGACAGAATGAGAGAAAGGCAGCGGGAGATGGCAGCTGATGCGGTGACAGTGCTGCCGAGAGGGAAACGGGCACCAGGCCTCAGAAGCCAGGCAAGGGGACACTTACCAGAAACCTGGTACAGGGCCTGCACAGAGTTTCTGCTAAATCAGAAAATCAACGGGTTGACTGAAACCAACTATTGAACCAAGTATCTTGCTATAAAGACACAGTGGCCAGAGAGCTATTTACCAACCCTTTCCAACTTGGCCTTCCTACGTTACTTCAAGCGTTCTCTGAAAACACTGAGCACCGTAGTTCATGCTCTAACAAAACCTGGCCTTTCAGTGTTCGACCTGGCCTTCTGGAGAGCTCAGCAGGAGGAGGAGATCTGTGCTTAAAGGATTGGTCAACTCAGGTTCAGCCTTTTTTTGTAGAAATCCAGTAGAGCAGAGAACCCCTACTTTTTGTTCATGTCATGCAGTAGTTCTAAGCTCACATTCACAGGGTCTCAGTTAACGCCTACCAGAATCAGCTGAACTTCCCTGTGATGAGTTTCTGGTGTCTGTCTGTTGTCCTAACCATGGATACCCTCAGCAGTTTGTTTTTTTTTTTTTTGTGAAATAACACAAGTTCCCTGTGCTTTTTTGAACGCAATTAGGTCAGTCTCCTCCTTTTGGAGTCTATCTAGCAACCCTTTCTCTCTTAAATAAGTCCTAATCAAGTATGACTATCTGAATTGGAAACATTTGCTTGTGTACGCTAAAGCTGCCTTACCTCATTAGTACAAATTCACTTGTCCTTTATTTTCAGTTCCTGGGTGAGAGGAACAGATACAAGCTGCATTCATTACAGTTGTCATTAAGTCTCTTGCTACTGGAAAAAAGGTATCGGAATTATAAGACAGATGAGAGAGAGCAGCATCCTGTAGTATTGTGACCCTTCCAGCATTTCATATTTTGACTTAGTGACCATTCCGTCTGCTTGATACATTGCAGGGAAGAACAGAGTAGTCATGCATGAAGGTAACTAGGCACTACAAACTTCACCCATTACTGTAAACCTAGGTAATATCATTAAAAGTATGGGTTAGGTCCCCTCTCACACCCTGCTAAACTGCTAGGGCTTAGCCTGCTTTGATATTATTAGAACATTAAGATAATAGTGGCAATGGGCTTTTTTTAAATGAAGATATTACTATCTCAGTCTGAGATCTCGCCCACGGATCAAGCTTATTGCCTGAAAAAGCAATGATGGATTACTATCTGGGCAACACTTTGCAACGAGTGAGACAAGTCATGTTTAATTCCTTAGATATTCATTATCATAACACTAATCCATCTGGCATTAAGAAGGAATAATATGCAAGCCTAAATTCTCTCTCTTGCAATTTAGTATAAATCTGGAATTGCTTTTGAAACCTTTTTAACAGAGATCTCCAGATACTTCCACATCATCTAAAATATTATAACATCATGGTGTCACTAATGTTTAAGCACTTTGAAATCTTGGCTTGACAACTGGGGAATAAAGTACAGCAGATGAGTCCTGGTCTTTCAGTACCTTCCTACATTATTGGCATTTGGCAAATACTGACTACAGACCCTGAGCTAAAATTTTTGTTCAGCATAAATATGTGCAAAACTAGAAAACAAAATAAAAGCCCTAGGTCCTTAACCTGGAAGTTAGGAAGGATGCAAAACACAGACAGAGGTAGGAAATGATAATTTTAAGGTACAAGTTATGACAAAAGCAGCTCTAACGATGTTAGCAACCAGCACTTTGCACTGAAGCAGTGTATCCCGCATCGCAAGACAGAGCTCAATTTGGTCCTGTGGTCTCCTTGTTATTCCTTACAGTCGTTCACTGTCAAGCTTTTAACTACTTTGGGGTAATATTTAGCAGAGCCAGCTCATGCCCTGGCTACAGAATTGTTTATCACCTTCTCACTTGTGTCCAGGTGTCTCCACTTTTTCCTTTAAAGTTTCTTTGGCTAGGGGTATATAAAAAACAGATACCTTACTTAAAACAAAACTATACTGTCATTTATCAGTAGGAACAAAAAACTTAGAGAAAAAGGATTTCAGAACAAAGATCTATCTCTGCTTCCCCAAGATTTAGCATGCCATGGCAGCAATCTGAGAAGGATTAATCTCTTAAGACAGACATGGCCAAGGGCCAAGAATAGAAAGGAGGTGGGAAAAGGAGGGGTAGGAACAATCTCTTGGGGAAAGTTCTGAATAGAGTAAGAAAAAAAATACAGCAGAGTAGTAGTTAAAAGCCAGATATTTGAGAGTCTAGAAGGTAACAAATGGATCCAAATGTTATAAAAAAAAGAAAAAGAAAAGACAGAAGTCAATAGAGGGCTGAAAGAACAAGAGGAGAAGGTTACAAAAGCACAGAAGTCCCTCTGAGAAACAGAAAGGGAAGCAGAGCCAAAGGTAGGCAGGGCAACGGGATCTGGTAGCAAGCAGGGTGTGAATTTGAGATGGTGGTGGTCCAAAAGGAAATATCCAGTATAAAGTTTAAAAACACAGAACTGCTCAAGTGTGACTTGGAGGTCAAGAAGTAGATATAAAAGCAGAGCATGACCAAGTTACAATCCTTAACCTTGCAAGAATGCATGTAACAGTGTACACAGCCACCTGGGAAAACTGATGGAAATGTGACTGTCAACTCAAATAAGCCTTTTTTATTTTAAAGCAACAGCCTATTATTTTGGCTTCTTAAAGTTTGAAAAAGCTACACCTTTCTAATTGCATAACTACTATTCAGTATGTAAATAACTTCAGTCATAAGGAATTAATAATTCATAAGCCATGAAGTTAAAATTAATTCTCCCGTGTCTAATTTTCATCTTTAAAAAATATATATAATGCACAGAGGAAATGAAAATGGCTCAAGCTGTTTTACACTGGTTAAATGTATTCATGTTTTCTATGGTGCTCTCTTTGTATGAAAATTGTTAAGTCTTATTAATATTATTATTTAATAAGATTAGTAAAAATTAAACTCCACCATTAAAAATCCAGAAACATGTTTCCTTTTGTTTACAGGTAATTAGGTAATTTTAAAACTGCACACAGAGAAAGAAATTAATTAATTGTGGGAAGGGAATAAAGACTAGAGAGGAGCTCCCTGGTACACAAGTGACTACTAAAAAGTACATTTCATTCTCTCTATAAATTCCAGTTAAATAATAATATTTAAAGTACAGAGGTTTTTAAATGCTTAAAATATTAGGTATGAACAAGGCATCAACTAACTAGCTTTCCTATGAAATAAACACTTTAAGCCTTGTTTTACAAGTTAGGAAACAAAGAGGTTTAAGGACTTCCCTAAAGACATTTCAGGTATGCTTGTAAGCCACAAAATTGTGAATCATGATACATCCAAGAACCTCCCAGTTCTGCAGCAAGCTACAGTGCAGCATCTGCACTTATCTGGGTGACGGGTTCTCATATGGCACATTTTCTTCCTCTGAAAAGCCTTTTATATGTGACCAGCATTGGAGTGAGTTGCTGCTTAACATGTAGCAAATTAGGGGAGTATTTAGCTGCAGAGGGCCTGATCCTAGCTTTACCTAAATCAGAGAAGCAGGATGTAACACAAGACTTCCTTCTTTCCCAAAGCTTATAAAAGCAGCATCCAAATTAAATAAAACACCTGCTAAGGAATAAAAGCACTAATGGCAGCGAGACAAATTTACAGAACCAGAACCAGTGCCAGCAAAACAGGCAGTAAAGGTTCCTGCAAACACCATAAACACATGGTGACTCAGTGAGCTGAGAAGACTGTGGGGACAAAAAGAAACATTTTTATGTCATTCTCAGATGAAAGACTAAAATTATTCATTAGTTGCAGGGCAATATCTTTTCCATACTGGCCAGCAGACAGGATCAATTCCTGCAGCCCCACAGTACAAAGACTAGCTTGCTTCTTTCAACGGCAATTTGAAAAAGCACTTAGCCACGTGCTTTACTTGAAGTGCATACCAAAACCCAATGCTATCCATGAAAAAACGCCAGTATATATTTAAGGCTGATATCAGAATAATTTGAATAATTTGGTTTACAGCCATGCTGCTGAGCCGTTGGGGTTACAAGGTCTCTCCTTCCCTTCTTGCTGCACGGCAGCTCATTAGAACATTGCAGCACAAACAGCCTGGGCAATGGTGCCCAGGCGCTTCCAAATTCTCACCTTTTCTTCAGTACTGCTAAACCATGCTAGGAGAGCATTTCATTAATGTGCTTTGTAGGTCACAGCACAAAAAAATATTCTCAGTTGTCCATCACTAAATGAAATGCCCTTTCGTTCACTGTAAGCCAGCTCAGGCTCTGAAGCAGGACACGTGCTTCAACCAGCAGAAACGTGTGTGCAACAGGTCTCTCCTTCACAGCGCGTCATCACAGCCACTCTGGCATCTAATATAAGCAACTCCTGAGCTGTTAAATAAAGGTAACTCCCATGTGCTGAAGTGTGAACCAGGACACACTATTTTGCACACACCGCCCCCCCCCCCCCAAGAAACACCAAAACCTTCTACACAAGCCTGGCAGTAGTCTCCCTTAATAGGTGTCTGTCTGCCTTTGTGTGTTAAGTTGTTCTGCCATTTCAAGATTTGCCGTCTATCAGCACTCAAAGCTGGTAGCGGCATGTTTGAACACAGCTAGATACCAATATTTCCACTGAAAAATGTACTTAAAAATACACTTTGAGAAGATAAGTTATGTGAAAGTGCTATGTCAAAAGAGTATTCAAGAACTTACACATTATTAATTTCACATCCTTACAGAACACCCAGATGTGGTCAAATTAAAGATAAAGCACATGACAGTAACTCATTAGGTTGTCAGAGAAAGTCTGTGATAGTAATAGATTACAACACAAAGCCATCTGAGAGCCCAAATGAGATGAAAGACATCAGAGAGACAAGTAGAAGCTGTATCACTTGGTAGTATTCAAAAATGTATCATCATTTTCAGTCTCAGCTTCACTAACTACAGCTAAAAGAAGCAAAATGAAAATCAGAAAAAAAAATATAATGGATGCACCTCATTTTCATATATTGGAGTGCCTTTCTTTTAACATTTTGATATTTACTTTTATTACCTTACCGTTGTTCCAGATCTTCCTTAGTCATGACAGTAAATGTCAGTTCTTGCCTGGAAGAACTCTATATTCCTACTAAGAAATACTCATCAGCTGGCCCCAATGATTTAAAGAAGCACAGAAATAGTTATCATCTTGAAAATTCTTGGGTAATATCATGGCATCTTCATACAGAGCTTAATATTCCTCTATTAATTATAGTATTTTTTTCATTAATAATTTTGCTGTTACAGAATTAGAGATGTTATTTTCAAAAATAGTCTTCGAAAAAAATTTTGCACACTGTTGCAAAGCCACTTTCAGCTACTGGAAAAGGGTCCTGGAAAAATTGCTCTAGGTGACCCTGCTTGAGCAGGGGTTTGGACTAGATGATCCCTAAAAGTCCCTCCCAAGCTCAACCGTTTCATGATTCTGTGATACTGCAACAAGAACACTGCAAGTTTTCATCCTTTATTTTAAATAGATTTTCACTACCAGTTCTGTGTAGTTAGGCCTAGTTGGCAGTTCCCATACAAAAAAGCTAAATTGGAATTATCTATCATACTGTATATAAATCTAAGATAGTGCCTGCTAGCTCCCTAATCCAGAAGTTGGCTTTTGAAACTCTGATACAAAAACATTGAAAAACATTGAACACAAAAATATTTTTGTGTAGCTATGACCATCTTTCTCCTCCTCCTAAGGCAGCCTAGAAAGTTGTTTCTCTACCTTAACACCTTCTTTGGTAACAGACTGCTCACGTACCTCCTGACACTCCAGTTCCCAGAAGAGACTACATTCAAACAAATCGGTATCTGAGGATACTTACAGTGGATGCATTTCCTAGGTGTACCTGGTGCAAGTCTAACAGCATTAGAGAAGTTAATTAGTCAATTGAGAGCTGGAATCTCACCAGGCTAATTTTTGCTGTCAGGGATAATGATAGATTTTTCAAGCCTTAAACCAACAATTGGTGCAAAAGATCAAGCCGCTAATGATTGTCAATTAGTCGTGTGACTGTTGACTTCATTTTTCTGTCTTTGAAAAACATGTCATACTCACTCAACAACAGCCCACACCACCTGTATTTTGCAGCTGTGAAGATACCAATATTCCAAATAAATCCCCAGAGATACTACAGCTAAATGTTTTTTGGTAAATACTAAATGCCTTCTCACTGTAATGTTATTAACTGTGTTCATCTGTCTAGCAAAACACAGCAGAACACTCATAACTGCAGAATAATCTAAACATGTCTGGCAACAAATTAATGTGTGCACTGCAATAGCTTAGGTATCTCCAGGTAAATTCATTTCAAAAATTACAACCAAGGAGGGAAGCCTTCAGTCAGAGAAACTGAAGGGACTGCTCAGATCAAGCGTATATTCCTAAGACACCTTGCATAAACATGCGATTGTCAAATTCAGAGTTCAGTGTACGTGTTCACCGGTATAGTCACAGTCTGTATCCTAACTTCAGGTCTCCTTCACATTCTTTTGGGCAGAAAATACCTGTGGTTTTTCACTGTGCTGCCATTAAGACGCTCCGTCTTGCAGTCGACTTCTGCAAGATATTAACACTGGTAAGATGGTACCTACTACCTTCTGTGCTGTACAATGAAAACCCAAAGCCAACATTGAAGCACAAGCCAATTCAACACGGGTGGTGAGTCTAAAGCAGAAAAGTGTATCCAAGTCTAACACGCAGCCAGAGCAATATACAGACAGAATCTGCATAAATTGTGTACATGGATCTATGCAATACAGACCATTTGAACTGCTCAGAGACAAGAACAAGGCAATGATAAAGAACACGAAGACCCAAATTTTACCTACGCAATTATTTTGGTGTAGTTAGGATTTCTGCAGTTCTAACACAACACAAAAGCCTCTTTGTACACTGCAGTTAGATGATGGGACTTGTATGACATGTCCTTTTAGTAATATCTCTAATACTAGAGGTCTAATAAGGTGGAAAAACAGACTTGGGCAAGCTCAGCCCAACTAAAGTTCACCCTCGCATACAGGTGATATAGAAAGGAACTCACTTCTATCACTACCTCATTTTTTCTACCATTAAAACCCAAAGAACTGATATAAAGCAAAAAGAATTTTTGAGCTTTATTTGTTTTATTAAGAATGTAAGTTTCACCTTGTTCTTTCTACAAAGTGCCTGTGTTTAATTTAGAAAAAAACCTTGGAATCACCAGCAATAATAAAACGGCAACCGTTCCTTCCTAAGCCTTCCTATGTAATGCACATGTATTTTTCAACTCACGGTCTCTGGCAAACTGTTCTCTAGATTTCAAGCCCCTGCTCCAGAGCATGCAGGTATTAAACACTTAGTGAGAGAGAGAGAAATAGATTTTTTGGATATCAGTTTGAGTAAAATTCCTGGCATACTTTGCAAAAATTTAGATTTTAAAAAGGTAACCCTCTCAAAACAGATAATCTGGCCTGTAAGAACTTGTTCTGAACAGCTAGACACCATATGCCACATATACCATGATCTTATATCAGGAAAAATAGAAAGGAAACCAATAGAAGCAGCACTCTCACCTCTATTTCTATTAAAAAAAAACAACAAGGAACCCATTCAGTACTGGAATCAAGATAACCAAGATGGATAAAGAAACCCCACTTATTTTTAACAATAAGATTTTTGGAGCCTTGGAATTTTTTTGGCAGTTTCTGAGTCTCACCAAATGACAAGCTTCACATCAGAAAAGGCTAGGTGGCTAAAAGCATGGTGCAATTTCCTTATTCTAGCAGCTAGCACAAAGAAAAACTCCAAAAAGCACGACAGCTCTAATAAAAGTCTCAAAACTGATATTGCCTCTCTAACAAAATGCCTATGAGGGCCAACCTTTTAGAAATGTTGAAAAGACTCCATTAAAACTGGAGCTGTCAGCAATAAATACTTCCAAAAAAGTCAATTTCCATCATTACATCATGATGTAGCAGCTCATATACTGTATTTCTCTACAAAATACTGCAAAGAAAGCAGATCTTTTAACTAATTTTTAAATTAACATTTTCCAAACCTACCTGCCATAAAAAAAACCCAGTGATCTGACAACTAAGACCATGAGCACACGGGCTGGATGGGAATTATACCTTATTCAGTTCCTGAGAGCAGAGAATAGCCAGGGTATGTCTACAAGTTATTTCATTCCCTTTGTCTGAGTTCCCACTTCCATTCTTTTCCAGGTTTTTTGCTTGGGAAGTATGCTCCAAGGAGGAGAGATTCAGAGACTGCCTTTTATTTATGCCTGTATACAAAAAATGAAACCCTGTCTTAATTGGGCATTTCAGGCAAAAGAAAACCCCATTTCTCTCCCCACCTCCCCAATTAAGCAGCCTTTATTTTATTTGTCTTTTTACAAGCAGGGAAATGGAGTAATTTGTCCAATAAAGTTATCGTTGCGGGTGGCATCCTTCTGTTTTGTAACTTGGAGAAAACCATGTGAATGTTCCAGCAACAGGGCAGGCTGCAATGGAGTCTCTTTTACAAATTCACATTAAGCCTTCAGCTAGGCTAGGCAGCACTTAATATCTGAAGGGGGAAAAGAAAACTTCACGTCACTAGAATTCTGTCTCTGTGGGGGCTCAGAGCTCGGATGTTCTCTGGTTATTGCTATGCTGAGTGCTAAGATGGCTGTTAAATATTTTATCAGCCAAGACTAAAACCAAGAAATGTGCTGAAAACAAGGGCTGAATGATCTCTGTTTTGAGTCTCACATTGTGCAGACAGACAAGCACATTCCTTTTCCTTATTTTTCTTTTTTTTTATTATTATTATTATTATTTCCCCTGCTTCCTCTGTTTATGTTTCTCTCAAACACCTCCCCCAAAGCAGCGATGCTCAGGGTTTGCTTTTCCACAGCCGTGGCTGCGGTACGGTGCACTTTATAAGGGCTGACAGTTAACCGAAGTAAACATAAGGACACAGCAGCATTAGGGATGTCAGTCTGCAAATAGAATTTCGTTGTAATTCTCTGCATGAGGTCTGGGAGCAGCCGACGGCTGAATTAAGAACAGTGCTTTTGCAGATTTTATGAGGCTGATGCATGCGACTGCTCTCTCTCTCTCCCTCCCTCTATCACACCAGAGGCTCGGATGATCGAAAAATCACATATTATCTGTGCACGTATGTGTGCATGCACAGCAAAAATATATCTTTCTGCTCAGCTCCTTGCTGTTCCAAGTCCCCTGTTAGCTCCTTTCAGCAACTTCCTGACACCAAATACACTGATTTATTTGCAGTATAGAGGTGCAGTAACTAAGAAATTTTCCTTCCCCCTCCTCCCAGGTCTCTTCCCCTTTTCCCTCCCTGCACACACTGAAAAGCCCGTCTTAAAATCCCTTTTCTGCTTTAAACACCAACTCCCAGTCACAAATTTATCTGTGCTTTCCACTCTGTGGTTAGGGCTGTCAGCTGCTAATAACAGAGTTTTTACCACCATCTGCAGCGCCGAGCTCTTCCTGCGGTTTCCCTCTGCCATTTCTAAGAAGGCTACAAATAAATCACATCTGATCAGTGGCTCCAACATGAAATATTCGGTCACCACAGCCCAGCTCAGCCTTTGTTTCAGGCAGTTTAAGTGACAGATGCCTTTCTCTCGCATGCAGCTGCCCACGAGGAAGCAGCGAGGGCTCTGGTTTGGTTTGCCAGCGTTACGGAGAGGCACATCATGAGCTGAGGTTACCCTGAAACCAGACGGGTTTGGCTCCGGCAGACCCTGCGCGATAAGGGAAGCAGAGCAGGGTCTGGACTGCGTCTGGAAAGGGTCCATCTTTGTTGCAGGAGGTGCAGCCATTTCGTGAGAAGTTGATGGGTTTAAGCAAGCGAAGAGGCAGACACAGCCAGCCCTTGTGCTCAGCTGCGCATTCCTGTCATTTATCAGCAGCCCGGGGATGGGAAAACGTCTGCGGCCGAGGCCGCGTTACACTTCCTCCCAAATCAGAGGGTATCGATTTTTTCGACCGCTGCGTTTCCTGCGCCTTGCGCGGAGGCGGCGGCGCAGCTGCAGCCTGCGGAGCGCTGGGGACGCCTTTCACATGCGAGCCCATTAGTCACCAGATGTCACCTTCTGCTGCCAGCACCGGGCAGAGCGTGTCCCATGCATGCTGAACATCGGAGCGCGACGGCGACGGCTCAATGGGCCGCGGTGACAGCCGCCGCACCTGACCCCAGAGCCGTGCGCACAGTGACACCTACAGCTACAGCCCCGCAGGACGCAGCGCCGGGCGCTGCGAGGAGCTCCGCGCCCGCGGCCCCGCTGCGCCCTCGCCCCCTTCTTATTTTTCCTTCTTTTCTAGAGAAACCCCCCTCTCTTCTGCGGACGTAATTGATTTTATTCACCAGAGGAAATACCAGCTGCTCTATTGATTTCTGCATTTGCTGAATTTATTTTGTTTTCTCCTCTGCGTGATACCATACAACGTTATTAAATAGGTGGTGTAGATCAAATGGAAAATTATTTGTTTTCCCCTAGAAAGACTATTTAACTAGCGTATTTTAAACATTTCAACTCAATTGCAAGGAAAGAAAATTATTTAGAAGCCACTGTCATTACCTGGCACTCGTTAGCAAGTGCTTTATGGGCCTGCGGAGCGCGCGAGAAGGCTGCATCAGCCCCTGCACAAGAGCATTCCCCTCCACATAAACGATTTCTTTTACAGCCTCACCTCGCTTCCCTAGCATTGCTCTATAAAAGACCAGGCACTTATTAGAACAAGAGTTTTGGTAGTATTTTAAGCAGTGAAGAAAATCCAATGGAGAGGAATCTATGAAAACTAACAGTGTTGTAAAAAATAACTTTAATAACGCTCTGCTGCGCTAAATGGAGGAGTGTTCCCATGAAACTGAAAAAAATCAAAAAGAATTTACTCAAGCACAAGACAGGAGTGTCACTATACTTGAGTAATTGTTCAAGAATTTTGAATGTGAAATTAACTGAAAAAGCCATACTTGAAGTTTCGGGTGTATCAATTATATTGAGCAGAAGCAGAGCACAGCACACTATCAACTCAGATTCAGATGTAAGATAAAATTTGGAGGAGAGGCGCAAGAATTATGGACTTTTTCAAGCAAACTGAAAACACAAGATATGCACATCTTTTAGATGTAAACAAATAGTGCTTAAATTGGAAATACTTTCAAAGCCATCAAAACCATTTAGAGTCTTGGAATGTATGCTCTTGTAATTGGAATAGCAAGCTGTAATTTATATGAATTTTCCATATGCTCAGTTCCCTCCAGGCTCCTTTTTATTCACTATATTTTCTTAATCTGATATTTCTTCAGTCCTAATTCTAATTCTATAGAGAAATGAAAGGATATTCTGCCACTGTGTTTAAGGGGCTAGGGCTCAACTCACAATCTTTACCAAAATACAGAGCTAAGCAAAAAAAAACAACAACAAAAAAAAAACCCACACACCCCAAAAACCCAAACAACAACAACAAACAAATCAAAAACCACCCCACCCCAAATCTATCCTGTAATTAAATAAAAGAAAGTTAAAGCATTTATAAAGGCTACATTTCTAATTTTAAGCAATGTCTTTTAATCAATGGTATTTTTGTAAGCTGATAATTCTTCAGGATGCTTTCTGTTATTTTGAACAATCTTAAATATGACAGAGAGTAAAGGTCTAAGACACAATTTGTAGATTTGGGCATTTCAGGAGATTCCCCTTGCTGCATATATTGTGGCAAATAAGATGAGATGCATTTTGGCCTGGGGACACAAAGGCCTGGAGCTCTCGGTTCACATGCTCCATTTTAATCATGAGATTCCTCTTATTAAAGCACTGTGCATGAATCAGGCCACAATCATTTTAACTCTCCTACTTTATAATCAGGACTTACAAGACCCGGAGGTGATAGGAACTTGGGCTCCACAGCCCTTCTCTCCTTAGGGAGGAGGTTAGCATCCACATCATGGGAAAAGAGGACTGCGCTTAAGTTAGTATAACATGACATGCTAGCAGGGCCGGGAGAACACGCTGCGAGACCCGGTCTATGCAGTGCAACACAGTATTGATGGTTGTCTCCTGCGCATTTATCCCATAACAAATCAGCACCGTAGCATCCATTCTGACTGCTCAGTATCAGGCTGTATTTTTTGAAATGTGAAAGGTTACGCTATTTAAGACTTCACTGCAATCCTGATAAAGATGCAAAAATTAAAGATTAATTTGAAAAAATTGCATATATATACCAAGCATGTTGAAAGCCCAAAGCTGTCATACAGTATTATCTGTCCAACCCATTCCAGTGATTCTGCAAAGCCAGTGCAGATCTTTAATAACAAAATCTATTTTATATTTATTTCTCTGAAGAGAAAAGCCTATTCCAAACACATCTCACCTTGTTAATATACTTGTAGAATTTTTCCACATTTAAAATGATTGCTAATCATGTGAAATAGGATCAACTTATATGCACGATGTCAATTAAAAAATCAGGCCCAATGGTCCCCAGTAAAATGCCCAAAGTTACTGGAATCCTCTTCAAATTCAGCCCACAATCTTCAAAGTCAGAAAACTTCAAATTTAGTTTTAAAATACTAATTAGCATAAATGTTGACAAAATTCCTTAAACTCAACCTGCCTACCTAGAGGTGTAGGGCATGTATAATAGCAGTGTTTTAAATAATTTATTAAATTCAAACATTATTAAATTGAAACACAACGCCCCAAATGTTTGGAAAATGCTTTCAAACCATTAAAGATTTGTAAGGCTTTGGAGACTAAAAAGCTTCATGTAAAAATCTGCTATGCTTTTATTATAAATGCACCTCAGGATTTAATATATTAAGGATTTCAAACACAGCATGCCAGAATTGGGCATTTTCATTTCATGCTTACACATTATTTAAGTGTGAGGTATATATAGGGGGAAAAATCCTAGCAGAGAGGTCATTTTCAGAACTAAGAAGCTTTGTTGTTGATAGTGCTGGTCTAAAGGGGCCCTAAACCATGTAAAATTGATTTTGTTTTTAAGTACTAATGAACAAAGTCTGGCACATTGGCTGTGAATTAATGATCTCTGGGGTGGAGCTGATTCTATTAACCTCAGGTACTCATTAATCCCTAGGGCTACCTTCCCTGAAGGTCATTAGTGCTATCAAAAGCTAAATATTTATTGTACAATTGCATTTATGTGTGCATCTTACATATTTTGGCTGATTTGGGCCTTATTTTGCTTACCTAGGTCCACTTCCAACGATGCAGTCTGCCGCTTCAAAGAACTGATGTCCAAAGCATCCACATGTTTTCTAATACTATTGTGATTAGAATTAATTTATGTCACTTATGACATTTCCCAATGTAGCTGAAATTTGTTCTTTCCCTAAGCAGCTCTCAGTCACAAGCCCTTCTCAGGTCAGGGGCAGCCTATGATAAACTCCTAAACTTGAGGTCAGAACAGCCAAAGCTACAATAAATCCTGGAGAACAGTAGAAACATTTAGTACTTTACCAGCTTCTCCAACCATTTATGCAGACCCTGTTAGCAGAAGGCAGACAGTCTTTTAATACCACAGCAGGTAGGTAACCAAACAGTAAATCCACCTGGTACTCCTTTTTGCAGTTTTCTCATTAGCTCTCATGAACTGAAGTGTTACTGAATTATCCTTTCGGATAGGATGGCATTGGGGTAGAGCTGAAAGGACACAGGCTGGCAACACACAACACAGGGGCCCCCACGTGAGCCCCCCTCTCAACCCTGCAGCTTGGAGGCACTTACACTACAACTAAATTTTTATTTGAGGTTTAGCCACATTTCAAATGTCCAGTTGTTTCTACAATCCACAGCAAATTTCTAGCTCTATACCAAGTTCTTTTTTATGTACTGAATCTAGTTTTACTGAGATGCCAACAGCTTAATAGCAATATACATGATTGGTTACCTCAAAATATGTTCTGCAGTGCCTGTGTGGGGAAGTGCTTTAAGATGGCTTTGAGTAATGCCATGATTTTCAATTCTGTATTTTGAAAGGGAAAATAGCTTATACTTGTCTTCGCAGAAAAGAACATGCAACACATAGGAAATGAACCTGAAATGGACCTCTTAATTCATCGATTCCAGTCCCCTGCTATCAGAGGCACCATATCATATAATCTCCTTGGTAATTTCTTGCCCATGCTACTCTAATTAAAAGGCCATTCCAAAGTCTGATTCCTCTAACGGTGAGGAACCTTCTTCTAATTTCCAGCCTAAAATTTATTCATGACCAGTTTATACCCATTTGTTCTAGTGCCTGTCCTTTAGATTAAGTAGCTCATCTCTCTTCCCTCCCTGTTTTACCTACCTTCACGCTCTTTGATGCATTCATAGACAGCACTCAGGAAAATGAAGCTGAGTGGGATCTAAGTTAAATGGGCAATCTCTTTTCCATCTCCTCTCGTAAGACAAGCGTTTCATTAACCTTGTAGCAGCAACTCTCTGTATCTGCTCCAGTTGGAGTTCATTGTGCCTGAATATGGGCGAACAAACTTGCTCCCCCATGTTCAAGATGCGGTCTGACCATCATGTCGCACTACAGATTTAATACGATTCTGTGTCAAGAGAATATACTTTGTCAAACTTGAGAACTGTTTTGCTTTTTATATTCCTCCCCTGCAGCTATGTTCATGTCTTGAGTGACTAATACATAAGTCCCTCTTTCCTATGTCATTTATAACTCATGACCCCAAGCATAAAGAATAAAATCCTCTTAAGCTCTTCATTGTGGCCTCATACAAAGAGATGATTAAAAAAAATTTTTTTTTTCATGTTAGTGGTAGAAATCTTGGTGCATTCACTGCTTAAGGGTAATTATCCCACATATACTTAGCAGTAAATGAATACATATACTCACTTCCAGTATCAGAATGCAAAAAGTTTAGAGCTCAAAGTTTTACTTGCCAATTGCTAATGGGGCACTTATGCCTCACCAGAAAATAACAGTCATCTCTTCATTTCGTAGGCTGAACCACTTCTTCATTTTGTATTTCACTCTGTTTTGTATTTCACTCTCAATTAAGTAATAGAAAGGACTTGCCCTTTTCACTGCCTATAACACAAGAGGTTCTTGTGTTTATGGGGACCTACTTTTCTGACGGCTGGTTTCTCAGAATTTCCAGTTTTGAAAAACTATGGTTAGAGTTCCATGTGTAACCATTTCTGACATTTCCCAACCCAACTGCCTAAATGCAGGTATTACTTTAACAGCAGTAACACATATTTTGTGTACACCAAGATAACACAACGCTAGTCCACCTCTCAAGCACGCTTGCGTCTTGAACATGCAGGGTTGCATGTGTCACTCTTTCCAGCCTTGAGATGGGCTAAATGACCAACTAAAGCACCTGCTAATTTCCATACACAGACTACCTGTATCTCAAACTACCAATGGCAAAGAAAGCATCACTGAACTGTCACTCAGCTGCTTCTGAAAGCGTGCAGGCCTTGGGCAGTTATGGGATGAAAAGAGCCATTTGCTGGGTCCCCTTTGCAAACTAAATCAAGCACCTCTGACAGAGGTAATTTTCATCTAGCAAAAGAACGAATGCAGGTTTCATTCATCTTAGAGCAATGAATACACAGTGAAGTGTACCCACACCTAGAATCTATCAGATACCACTGATTTCCTGCCCTCTTGGCAGAGCACTACTGTGGCCAGTGTGAGATTTCTTGGTAACAGCCTGACCCCTTTATGTCAAAAGAACATTTAGTTGGTGGACTCTTATGAAGTTTGCATCCAAATGCAACTTCTCATTACTTCCCAGACTCTGTTCAGACTCTGTTCATTTCTGGCTTACCCTGGCATCTGTTTGCACACCCAGAGGCGGCAGCTGGGAGACTGCTACCTAGCTGAGATTACACAGTTGTAGATATTTTGAAAAAAATAAAGCTATTACTTAAAATTTCAATAAAGAAAATTAAAGCAGTCTTCACATAAAGGATAAGAAGGTTTGTATAAAGTCTGAGAAGTTAGAAGACTTCTCTATCAGTGTTTTACAGATATCTTAACAACGAAATCTGCATGCTATCTAGTTGCAATGTAATTGGGAAATAATTGTTAATACTTCACAGATGTTGCAGAACATTCAGTCCTGCTTCTTCATAAACAAATTAAAGATGAGCAAACTGATGAAGAAGGGGAATATAAACATTCATTCTCATTACGAGTAGCAAATAAGGCCTTAGCTTGAATACGATGTCTTTGCTACAAGAACTACTTCTGTCTGGACAAAGATTAACAAAAAAAATCACCTCTTTGCTCTGAAAATTATTCTAGAATATGAGATTTTGCTTTTTAAGTAATGCATTTGTTCTCCTATAACATGACCCTAAGACCAGAACTAGTCGCGTAGGAACCCACATATGTAGACAGTAAAAAAGCATTTGCCTTTAATTACTTAAAATTTAACTGAGGCAAGTAAGAGTGACTCAGTAAGAAATCTCTTCAATGACACAGTAGAATGAGATTGCATGAGTATTCTTATTTAAATGTTCCCTAACCTGATCCTCCTCCACCAAGACTTCCTTGTTCTGCCTTTCCAGCTGGTCTCAGGGCCCCGGGATTCATGGAGGAAAGCCTTACCAGCACGCACCAAGGCGAAGGTGCACAGAGCACATCAGCCTTTCCCACACCCTTGGCTCTTACTATATCCAGTGCAGGGTCCTGTCACTGTGAGATGTCTCCCCGAGATCTTTTCTCAAGGATGAGTGAAGCCAATCAGTAAGACGTGCAGGAATTTCTGCAGGACAGTGCAAACCATCTTTCCTTTTACATGAAACTCTATTCAGAGTGCTTAGCTACTGCACTTTGCATTACAAGCCTTTCCCTCACTAAGCGCTAGGGTCTTGTCAACCTCTTATTCCCGGCCCATCTCCATGGAGTCTCTTGCTCATACCCTTGACCTGGCCTCTCGCTGATCCTCCCCGCTTGCAGGATGCCATCAGTGACTAATGACCAGAGCAGCACAATGAGGAACAACAGGGAGGGGAAAGGCGGCAAGATCACCAGTCAATCCCACAGCAGACAAAAGCGAGCGCATCTGAAGCCACGCGGCCCTTCGATCCTTGTCATTAGGGTGCCCTACGCAAAAAAGCAAAATCAAGACTCTCACACTTAAGCAGATTTCTTGCTAAATTTCCTAAATTTCATATTAAACTACGCCAAATCGCTCCAGGCACCTTCTCCTCATGAATGTTTTGCTTTTGTTATCCTGCCTGTGGTGAAATCCATGCTAATGATATAGGCCTGATTGATGGTCAGAGGCTACACAGCTTTTTGTGGAGGCTCCTTTTAACACACACAAGTATCGGAACCACATTTCCTCCATCCTCACTTATCAATACCCTCATCTATAATATCAGGAGCACTGGTGACAGCATAGGGTCATTTAAGCTTCCCTGTCCTCACTGAAACTGTGTTTTTCCAGCTGAAGCTTGTCAAAAAGCATAGCAAAAGTCTAACAGAATTCTAAAGGCTTAAAGAAAGTCTTGTTAAACACGAATTATACAAGACCATTTTCATCAAGGGAGCCAAATATCATAAATTTGTAAAAATACTGTAAAATAACAAGACTTGGCTTCCACTTTTCTGCACCACATTTTTAAGCAAAAAAAAGAAAAACACTCCTCAAGTCAACTACAGTGTTTGATCAACAGAATTTTCTGGTTCTGCAGTCAATAAAGTCAGTTGGTAAGAAGGAAAAGAATTAGATGAGTTCAAGCCATCAAATATTTATTTTGGATTGATCAGAAATATATTAATTCACCCCAAGTAGATGTTCAGTTGTATCACCCTCTAATTTAAATTTTTATTCTTTTAATCTAGGTCTATTTTGAAGAAAAGACTGAACATAAAAACTCAACACAAAGAAATAAAGTCATGCCAGTCACTGACTAGGGAACCAGGGCCATGTTCTGCCAAATGCTGTTTCTGCAGATACACTTGGCCTTCTGAAAAGACATTACTGAGCTCTGGCCATTTTGTTTGCACCATGTAGAGCACTTATGCTTATATCATGGCTGTTTTTACACTGCCTCTTATCCTGGTCTCTCTCCCTCTTCTACCTGTCATACATAGATCTTTTCAACATTGTGTGATATGTTCTGCAGGGAAAAGGAAAAAAAAAAAAAAAAAAAAAAAACACAAAAACATTTTAGTCATGACTTGTCTGCATTCTACCTTTCCCAAGTCCATACTCCCCAAGAATGATCACCGAAAATGTTTTTTTCAGAAATATTAACATTCTACACTCCTTCCCAAAATCTGAAGTTAAAGGAACAAGGAAAAAAAGCAAACAACATCAGGTCCCACATGTTTCAGTAACCCTAACTGATGGCTGAATTCGCTACCTCTTTGCATAAAGTCTTTCTGATACCCCAACACTGAAGCCAGGCTTCAATAAATCTTTCCTCATGTATTTTATTTTCCACAAGGCAATTCATGGGTTAGGTCAGGATGTGGAAGACAATCCCTTCTAGCCCTTTTCCTTGTGCTCATTATGAACATTAGGCTTAACAAGGCAACCATGGTAATTAATTCTTCTTAATTACAGTGTCTCAGATGCAAGAAGGGAGAGCTGCAGATCACAACAGTCCAACCAGACCACCCAGCACTTTCAGGGGCTCATCTCTGTCCGTTTATTCATTCTCATATTCTTTCTTATAAAACAGTTTTAATGACATGTTTCCAACTGAGCCCTTGTTTTAACCTCAGTTAATGATAGCAACACCAATGAAGTAGCTCACACCAAGAAGTCCCTTTCTTCAGGGTTTTCAGCTATCTGCATTTTTCAAGTTTCATCTCCTAATAGCTTTGCCAGTTAGGAAAAGGGAGAAAGGAGACAGAGATGAGCCTCCTCGTTCTATAAGCTCCTATAAATCAGTACCAATAAATAACATTCCCTTTTGGCTTAGAATTTTGTCCAAATTAATCAATTTCTCAAATCAGGCTTATGCGTTAAATTGATCTTTTTCACTTCTAATATTTTCTCTGTCACCATCCTCTACTTTTCTTCTGCCCTTTCCTGTCATCTCATCTTACAACAAGCCAGAAACATATTTTTCTTTATAAGAAAGGAAAAATCCATTTTATGATATCGTTGCATTTAAAATGTATTTTTTTTTATTAAAAAGGTGAGAGCAAGCCTTGAATAAAGCACATATTGACAGCGAAGTGCAGCAAAGCCATGTATTGCGTGCTACTAGCTTTCTATAAGGCATCAGACATTAAAGTTGAACTTTTGCCTGGATCCTGTCATTTGAGCTAATCTATTTCTGCTAGGAAACATGTTGGCAGTGGCAGGTGAGGGTCTTTATGGTCTGAAATAACAATATCCCCAGCAAGGCTTTAGAGAAAAGCCAAGTATTGACCACAAGAAAAAGGAGAGAAATAGCAGATTTTAAGAGCTGACAGGAAACCCAATTTCCCTTACCACTTAGTTCCGTATATGAAAAGGTCAGAACTGCACTGCAGAACTGTGTGGAGCCTTTTATACAAAAAAATAAACTGTTCTGTTTTTTTCCCCTCCCTGGAAGCATTTCAGCTCATTGTTGTAGATAGATGAAAAAATTGCTTTCATTTTTACTCGGAGTCTCCTTCTGTTTTATCTAAATGGTCTTTGACAGGGCCACCCATTATGGGATCGCCTTCTGCAGTTGACAACAAAAGGGGACACATATGAAGTAACTGGACCAAATCCTAATGTAACTTCTTGCCAAATAGATCTTTTGTTCTGGCTCATTTAAGCATCACCGAAGCCTATAACTTGACAAGAGGCCCTTATTTTTTCCCCTGTGGCAGGGAGGGCCTTATTTTAAATTAATCCCAGACTAGTTAATGTTTGCCTATTACTCCAAAAATATATATTATTTCCATATAATATTAGTAAAACTCCATATATTATCCTCTGTAGTAGAAGAACTTCCTTCACTATATTTAAATCGTTAGTTACATGTCTAGCTGAAATCAACTATGATGAGATTCTACTCAGATGGCCTGGAAAGGAGCAAAGAATTGTGGACAACATTCCTTTGATCCAGGTCTCACACATGTTTTCTCCTTTTTTTTTTTCTTGGAGGGTGAGAGGGGGGTCAGGAGGAGGGGCTCCTTTTTTCCCCAATACAGTGTGCCATCTTTTCTTCTCAGTAATGCCAAATATACAATACAAATGTTTGTCTTTTTATTGCGGTAAAATGGGAGGTATTTAGTTTGATGCATAATTTCTTTGCTTCTCAACACAGAGAGAATTCAACAGCAGCCAGGTTCAGAATGACACATTGCAGAGCAAGCCAGTGAGCCACCACTCCCCTGACAGAGCGCATTTACCACAACCAGTTCCTCTCATTTCTCCAGGCTTTCCACTGCTTTCTTACTCAAGAGATAATGACTAGAAAAACCACCTTCAGACTTCACTGTTCCAGGTTTTTCACAGTTGAAATGTAGCACCTAACTATTTCCTTGACAGGCCCAGTTATTCATCCCACAAGTTACAAACCCATACAAGCACAAAAGAAATTTTTTCCAGAACTGGGTTGGGTGCCTTTTGAAAAAGCCATCTAATTACAGAAACATTACAGAAAATTTTGTTACAATCAGCAATAACACCACCACAGTTTTACTGCAATACATATACCAGTTTTCAGTATTGATTTTTTTCTGTCTAACTGCACAAGTTCTTCTAGAATTTTTTTTTTTTTTTTTTTTTGGTATATGATGGTACATGAGTGACCAAGGAGAAAAAAGGCTTATATTGGTACTATTATGTGGGGCATCTTTCATGGATGAAGAATGATGCAATTTAAGCTCAGAAAACTGTCATTAGTCTATGATCTTCTATGTTAAGAATGCCTAAGATCAAGCTTAATAACTCTTGAATCTCTCAAAGCTCCTTAAACTATTTCAACTCACACACATTTTAGGAAAAAAATCTACACTTTTTCAACGAATGTTTTGTTTTTGTACCTAAATTAAGGTAAAAGCACATCAAGAAACAGGTCCTGAAGGTCCTGCATGACAGTGCAGTTGGATATCTCCAGTTGAAGAACGCCAAATACACAGCACAATTGGCTCCAAAGCTCTTTGTGCGCAACTTGACCAAAACATCTACATTTACCTCAGACAATTTCTTATTACTAAAGTTTGTTTTCAGCCAAGCGAGCACACACAGGTTAGGATACAACTGAACGCTAAGGGCATGCCCCCGTAATATTCTGAATTTGTGCAGTCCAAGTGACAGCTACAGGACAAAAGCCTCCTCCTGCGTGACCAGGGTACCAGCACACAGAAGCTGCATTCAGCAGAGCTGTTTTCATTTGGCCTCAGCTTCCTAGGCAAGAACATCTAAGAATCAGGTACTTGTTGGCTTAAGTGTTTGAGAACTACTGCTGCCCTGCAAACTTGCCTCAGAACTCTCCCTCTGATCCCACTATCCAAATCTAAATACTACTTTTTTTTTTTTCTTCTTGTACCTTATTTTTACCTACTAGATACAAACCAGCCAAATAGAGGTTGCTACTCATTTTGTTTTTTTATGCTGTATGTGCCAAAAGCACTTAAAAATTTGTCTTGATGAAAATGACATAAATTTCTACTAGAAATCTTTTAATTATAATTTGGGAAATCCACCCTTTTTGCCCAGTTTTGAAGAAATATGCAAAGGCCATTAAACAGTTAATCATAAATGTTTCACTACTGAAAAATGCCACCCATTTTGGAGGCTTCCTGCGTGCCATGTTGTGTTCGCAATCCTATTCCAGGGCTGCATTAATTATGCATTGCAGCAGCTGCCACAGATCTCTAGTGCTACAGGTTTTGCTATCTGAATCATGGATATAGAAGCCCTGATAGCAGTGTGCCTACAGTCCAAGCGGGGTACAACCATTGCTTTTTACTCCAGTGCTATTTTTCTGTTATGCTACTCACAAGGACAACATGAGAGAAGACACAGCCCCTCCTGCCCTTGCAGGAGGCTGCTGTGCTATGCAACAATTCAAGAGCAAGGCAGTCACCATATAGAAAGAGCACTATTAAGAGGAAATGAAGCTGCTTGTGTTTTAAGACACAGATGAAAGACGGGAATAGAACAGGAGTAAGGAAAATTGTCGAGTAACGGAATTGCTTAATAGAATAGTACGTGGGTGGAAGAAGCTCCTGGTTTTAACTGAAGTGTTAAGCTTGAGTAAGACTGAAGGAATAGATGATGATCATTACACATAGTGTCTTGCAGGCATCAAAACAGCAACATTAAAATGAATTACCCACAAAACATTTGAGGTGAAATATACCTTGGAGACCAATACAGTCAACTGAAATCTTTATACGTTTGCCTTATGTTGACATGTTACTGCAAGGTGCTGTCATGTGCAGTGAGGGACCTAAGTATAGGCCCTTAGTGGAGGAATATGGCAATCACAAGGTTTCAGAATATAGAGCTCTAAATGTAAATTTCCAGAGTTCCCAAGTTTCCTTTTAGACTCCACATTGAGATCCCAAGTTCTGGATGTATGCATAAATGAGAAGAGATTTACTAGAGAAAGGAGTAGGGGGGAAAGTCTGAAGAACTCCAGTAGGAATAAAACCCCAAGGTTGCCAGTGGTTTATCATCTTCGCAATCCACATGCCAGTAACAAGAACCTGTCCCTGCTCTGCTCCTGCCCTTCCAGCACTCTGCTTGCCCAGAAGCCCCTCACCTCTGATAGCATCTCATACACACACAGCCTCTGTTAAGAGAGGGTTCCTATTTCCAGGACATAGTTTCTAGTTCTCCTTAGCAAGTCCACAGTGCTTCCCATCGGGGAACACAAACATTTAATAGGCTTGCTAACTCATAACTGTAACTTCAGGGGAAAAATAGGAGGAAAAAGATTACACTGTAATAGCTAACCTACAATAACATGCATTTGCCTAAACCTTTTGTTCATATAGCTCATCCAAGCTTCTCCTGCAAATGGATGTGATCTTATCACACTCGTCTTACAGTGCCAACTTTTCCCCAATATTTCTGCTCTTTGTTGCCATGGATGTCTTGGCCCAAATCATAGGTGCTTAGGCAAATGGAGAGTGTAAAAATTACACTTCACAAATAGCAAGGAGTAGAGACCTTCTCATTATTCAGATATTGAGGTTGCGGCACTTGTTTTTTACGAGCATGAGCATCTAAAAGCCAGGAGTTGAATAGCATTTTCTTTGCAAAGGATAAGTATTTAGGACCTAATCCAAAAAAGCACTTAAGGACATATATAACTTCAATCACACCAACTTAAATAGGAGTCTGTGGACTAGCTTTTATATATTATATATATATATATAGTCACTATTAGAAAACTGACCGAATTACTACATGTTAATTATAATGTTACTAACCAACACTTCTGCTTTCTAAGCAGCCAGGTTAGGACTTGTCAGTGTAACAATTTATGTTGAACCATTTTAAAAAGGCAGACAACAATCCCACAATTGATTTTGCTTGGTACTCTAAGATAATACAAGGCAGAAAAAGGTTTACCAAACACCTAGAGTTTCCCATTTCCAGAATTTCCAACATTTCCCCAACAAGCCAGTTTGATACATGTCCAAATAATCAGATCACTTCAATATGAGTATTTAAAGTTTTTTTAAAAAAAATCCAATCATACAAAATTAGAAAGAAAAGTAACAGTTTTCGCGCTGATATATTATGATAGGATTTCCTCTTAAGGATTTCAATTTTTTATAGATAACATTTAGCTGAAAAATTTATTCTGAAAAATAGTATCGCTTATTGAAAATAGTTTGTCAGATAAAATGTTGACTTCTTCCAGCCAATGTCTTCAAACGAAAAAAAGTAATGGTTTAACACTAAAATTGAAGAGTAGGCAAAAAAGTTTACAGAGACACAGTTCCTTTTTTTGGCAACTGCAACATAGGAATGAAGGGTTACCCCCACAGTGTTGAAAGCGTACAATAGACCCAGACCACAGTCTAAAAATGGTGCACAGTCCCTAACAGTGTGGATTGATGGCTTTCCTAACTCCGGGCTCATGGCTCCCTGGGATGCCAGGTGGCACTCCGGTCACTTTTTTTAGTTCGACATACCTTGCCCGGGTGTTTTCCTTATAGCACGAGGGCAGAGCCCTGCTGGCACAGGGCTGGCACACTGCGAGGCTGGTAGAGACCAGTCTAACACTATCATAGCTACATTAGGCACCAGGGCGATATTAGAGGGAGAAGTCCCTGGAGTTACCTATCCTATGAGGCACTCAGGCTCACGTCAAAAAGGAATTAGCTAGATTGCTCTAAAAGCAGCCTAGGGAGCTAACCAAATTCAGCATTTTGGACTTGGGAGAGAAAAAAAGGGAGGTAATTTGTTTAATAACAGAGGTGCCTACACTCTAACTGACTATCAGAGATTTTAAACAAAGACTATAGCACTTTTAAATAAATCATTTGCTTCTCCTGAAGAAATCCTTCAATTGACTGATACAGACAACTTCACATAATTCCTTCCAAATCAGCAGCCCATCCTCCTCCACCAGAGAAAGAGCTTGGTAATACACCACCGATGGCATTTTCTCATCAGCTCTTCCTATGCCTTTTTCTGAGACTTCTCAAAAATTAAATGAGAGATTTTGAATCAATCTGTCCTTCCCTCACAGGGCTTATACATGGACCAGTGGTTTCCGAGCAGGTTATTTCACTAATTCATCTACATTTTTGAATGGTCTAATACTTAATCTTCCTAAACAAACAACACTGCAAGACTGAATGTAGAAACCAAAGAAAGGTTGTAGATAAGAAAAGTCTTATAAAATATTTATATATTTTGTTTCCTTTAAGTCTTCTATGAAACAAGACAGGTTAATTGAAACTATGAATCAGTTTCCACAGACAAATGGATGGAAAAGGAAACAAAATGGCATAGCCTTGTTTTCTGGATTTATTAGGTGTCTGATATTTCCAGCAGATATAATTTTACATTTGCAATTATATAGGACCACACAATAGCCAGAAACATCCCTAAGAAACTCCTGCAACCCACCGCAGAACTGGAAGCACCATCATCGTGCCTGGGCAGTGCTACAGGCACTCCCAGCACCCTGAGGATCCCCCCATTTCAGGTGACCTGAACCAAGAGGAACTGAAAATTCACAGACATTTCTAGAAATGCAGCATAGCTGCCCTCAGGCAATCACTTCCATTCAGAAGTTTTTGATGATTTGTCATCTTTTACTCATTGTTCCTCTCAGATTGATGTTCAGAACTTAGTTATATTCCACTCACTAAGGCAGAGTCTCAGTGACACTGCAGAAAAGTCCCTGGAATACCACAGAAGCAGTTGTCCTTGCCCAAGTGGCAGAACTTGTTTCCAGTCCGGTACAGCAGTTCTGACAAAAAAGATAATCACATATAATGAAATATTGTTTTTAAACACACCACGACAGATTCAGCAACTGACACAGGCCAAAGTTGACCCATTACATTTAATGATTTCTGGAGCAGCTGTGATCATTTTCAGTTCAAATCTAATTACCCAACTTGAACTCATTCTGAAAATCCAAACCTAGATGTACTCATAATAAGAAATTGCTACATGTTTCTAAAGGAATGAATGTAGATGGAGTGGTTTTCATTCTTTACATAGCAAAAGCAGGTAGCTAACGACATGATTTGGATTAAGCACTTTTAAAAAAAATTAAGGCAGCACTGTGCCACTATTAAACAAAAAAATCATTAACTTGGCCTTTTGTTGTTCTTGATGTTTTTGGTACAGCAATAGAGAACTCCGCAAGCCAATTGCTGCATTTCCATTTGCGGGACAAAGACTTTCTTTCCACGTCCCACATGCAGGATATGTTCAAAGCACTTTCTCCTAGCCATATTTCCACCAAACAGCCATGCCTTCTGCCTTAGTTAGCTTGGGACACACTACATTTCACTGGGCAGTCTTGTTTTACATTGACTACCAACATGCCACAATGTATGTTTGCATTATGTTGCCTGGTTGTAATATAAAAAGTATAAAAACACTTGGCAATATTGCAGGCACTCTTTTGATTGCAGGACAGCACAGATGTGCCCAGACCGACTTTATGCAAGTCACTTAGAGAACTGCTGCCCTGCAAAAGCCTCAGCACCATGACAGCACTATGGACATGAAAAAGTGATTTCATTTTCTAAAGCTGTTTCAGAAATGGCATTTGCACTACAAAGCAAGTGTCCTGCAGATACAAGGTTTAACTTCTGAAAGCTATTCAGAAACCAGAACTATCTTAAATAAAGAAAAGATAAACTGGGCTTAGTACTTCATTTAAACTTGCTTATAATTTTTAGAACAGACCATGATAACAGTAACTATACTGAAATAAAAATTTTCATCCCAAAGTGCATATAAGCCCCAACAGTATCAAACACCATTGAAACACCTGACAGATCCCAGTGAACTTAACTTGGAATCTAAATTCTAGTAAAGATCTTGCAAAACCTTAGCACTAACAGGCATTTTTTCTTTCTAAAAGGTGCAATGCAGCAATGCTTCCGTTGCAATGCTTATTTTCAGCATGTTTTTTTCTTAATGGCACACAGGTAATTCGTTAAAACTCTCTTGACACCCATCCTCATTTAACCAGCATGACCCAGGCAATGCCAGACTGCAGGTAGGCAGAGGAAGAACTGCTCAAGGGGACGCTCACACACCGGGCATGCCCTTCGCTTAAGCAAGGGACTTAATGCGTGGGAGGCTCCAAGGATGGACCAGGAATTTTGTATCTGCAAGTTTTACACTGAAGAGAGAATTGCAGCTTCTGCTAACAGCAGAAAGGTTGTATTTATTGATTCTACAGAGTCAGGAGGGAGCATTAGATCTCATTAATTTTCTAGCTTTTTTATTTATTTATTTTTAAAAAAATGTTTTAAAAAAGATGCTTTCTAAAGCTTCACAAGACATGGGCATATGCAGCATGTGCAAGCAATACTCGTGGTGAACAGCACTGCTGAAATGAAGTGTTACTTCCTCATGATTGGTCAATAACAGGGGAAAATGGCTTTTCTTGTATAGTTATGTTATAGACCCCATAGGGAGACTAAGAAAAAACACTGTTAAATAGTTTTGGATGAGAACTATAGGAACCAAGTTTGTTTCCCCGCTTCTACCCACCGCCACGCCCAGGCAAAATCTCTTTAAATGGTTAAGTCCTTTATACTCATAAAGGGATCTCTTGCCCGAAAACATCATCTATTGTCTACAACTAATATAAGGGTATCAGAGCCACAGCCAGAAGGGCTAGTGTAGCAGTTGTTTATTAACTACAATTCAAACCCTTGATGTAACATTAAATTGACAAAATTAAAATTCCTAGAGTAGTTAAACAATGAAAAATGATCATCTTTAACACCAAAACCAACTCAGCTCATTCAAATCTCCCCTGTGCTTTACACCATGCATTTAAAAAACAGGAACAAATTTATATTAAATCATACAAGAAATAAAGGGAAATAGAAATACTACATATTTTCTGCAAACTCGGGTCTGCTTTCCCCCATCATGAAGTAATACAAATAATAACTTTTAAGTTGCTATAAACTGCTTCAGGAATTCTGCAAGTGATTGGTTGGTTGCTTACTTGGATTAAACTAGAATTTTCAAAGAAAATTAGCACAGCACTTCTTGAACCCTTGTAGCCCACAGAACAAGACCCCTCTTTTCATGGGTCTGAACCCTTCACTTGACACCTGACACTCCAGAAGCACCACACACACACAAACCTGCAGCCACTGCAGAAACGTCGCCTCAAACCCCGATGCTTCACAACTGGAGACGTATGGCTAATGTACCAGTAGTAGTCCACGATGAGGAGATAACGCTTGTTACAGGTGACACCAACAATTAGAAGCTAGCTTCACACTAACCAGGTCATGTAACGACAACAGTAGTACAAGCAGCATTAACGTGAAATATGTGAACTATAAAAAAAGAAAAACAGTGAAATCATATTTATGTTCAAGACACTCATACCAACCATTCTGTTGTCCACACTATCACTAACTCACCTTAATTTCAATAGGAAAATAGAAGCAAAATGTTTTATTTACCATGATGAGCTTTCTAAACCATCTGCACTATATGCACATGTGTTTTCCGTAAGTGTGCAACTTCTAGAGATTAACTTGCACAATGATTCAAATGGTCTTGATCTCAGTTCAGTGCATTGTTAAGGTACTTAAAATGTTCTGCTTCATCACAGATATTTTTACAAGGCTGCCAGAAGTATCATTTTCCTCATCCTGCTTTATACATTTTACTGAAGATACAGTAACCAAAAAAAGTCTTTAGGTACTGGTAAAACTGTCCCTTTTGAAGTTTTGACATAGCTGCCACCCTGCAGATAAAGGCAGATTATTCAAACTTGACATTATAATTGTGAATACAAGATAAAAGACTGGATTAGCAAATTCATAACATCATGTTTAGGGAAAAAAGGAGGGTGAGAGGAATCACCATGAGGTGACTTTACTTATATTCTGAGGGTTTAAGGAGTTCCTTAAAGACAGAGGCAGAAGGCATCATATCTTGAAAGGGTTTGAAATGAATCAGATATATCCTTACGTGCATTCCAGTAAAAAAAATAATCATTTATCAAATTGAACATGAGTACGAGGATCACCATCTAATAGTCAAATTATATCTAAATGGCCTGACTGCATTACTGCCTTTATTCCTAACTGACTTTCCTAATACAGCATTTCAAAAAGAAAAGCAAACAAACAAGGCCCACACACAGTGATATGCAGAAGCACTAACTTCCAAAAAGGGTATCAGCACCCATTTAATAACAGACTAACACGCTACGCCCAAATACAAAAGGACAGATCAAAATGTTTTGTGTCGCATGTGACAAGCATTCACTTTTAACCAAATGCTCAAACCAGATATCTGAACAACTGCCACAAACGCCCTATGGACTCAAAGTCATGCCTAAATGGTGAGGTTGTAATATTGTGTCTGCATTACTGCCTGCCTAACCAAGGTGATGAGTAACTGCAACACACTGAGGAACTATGCAAGTATATATTAGGCAAATGTCATATTAGGACAAAATCCTCAGACAAAATTCTTAGGCTTTATCAATAAATGTTTCATGAAGCAGCTAGTTAGAAGTCCCACAAGAAGAGATATAACCTTAATTTGCAACAGAAAAACACGTAGAATCTGGTTCTAAATCATACAAATGAAGAGTCATGCTATCAGCAAGCATTAATATGAAGATGCTCCATCCTCACAGGGCCAATAAAACCTTTAAAAAATCCACTATTGTACTAAAAAAAAGCACAACTGTGCAAAATAGAGCTAAAACAAATGACTGGAAGAATCAAGTACAAGCAGTACAATAGCTACTTCAGGACAGCGTGGTGTAAACACAGGTCCGAAATTTTAAGAAACATGGCCAACCAGAACAGTAATGGAAATTATTAGCATCTCAAACTTTATTAAACTAAAAATGAGGTAGGCCAAAAAAAGTTTGAGGAAGAGCTATCAGAATGATTCAGAACTGCTCATAAGTCTCTTCAAAAAAGAAATACTATCACATAATCTAAGAATACTAACAGTATAAAATCATCTGTAATAATACAAATAACAAAATTATTTGTAGGTCAAATGATAGTTAGAACATAAGTCTTCTCAAAGAATATACAGTAATAATAAAAAGCTAACTGGCCCTGAGGCCATGTTCATCATGGAAAATAACAATGAGATTCCCATACTGTAATCCTAGATTCCTTTGAAGGAATCTAAAGGATGTTTCTGAAATTAAATAACAAAAGAAAACAGATAAACAGTAACAAATTCCCAGGAGCATCTGATGTTTACCCAGGAATTCAAGAGGAATTAGGGGATGAAACAGTTGAATCATTAACAATGAGTAAGTTTTTACTTAAAACTGTTAAGACACCTGAAATCTAGGCAGTAGTAATTGCAACCCCTAGACAAAAGTCAGGGACATCCAAATAAAGGGAAGATCAAACAAGCTGAGAGAAGAAACATCACTGACTTACTAAACACACAGAAATAACATCCAATGGAAGTCTCCAGGCCTAGCAACAGTTGGATGATCAAAAAGTATTAGGGGAAGTACCATATATGCATACGATGCTTTTACTCATCCCAGGACATGGACTTGTAGCTACTGTCAGAGACAAAATACACTGGCTAAACACCCTTAAGTCAAAACCAGTATGAGGTTTGTAAGTTAACATAAATGGAACTAAGCAGAACAAACATCTTCTATGCAGAATTTTGCAACGCATGTCGCACAGAGATGGGCCATAGAGGCTGAGAGCAATGCTGCTCTATTCCTGACTAGACTCAGTAAGGAAATCCAGAGAATTTGGTGAGCACTGCCTCTGCTTAATCAGCTCCTGAACCTCTGTGCAATATTTACGCTGAAGGAAGGAGACTGGGAGTAGAAGTGATGATCTCGATCCCTGTATGCACAGACCACTCACACAGCTCCAGCTTCTAATAAAGTGCCACAAATTTACCATCTGCTCAGAGCAGGTGGTATTTCATTCTTAGCTTATTTCAGTAAATACCTCAGAAATGAAAACCTATCTAAAGAATACAGAGAAATCATCTCCTGGGAATCTTTAACCATTTGTATCAGAGAGCAAATTTTATAGCCCCTCTTCATGTTTGGCAATGTGAGGATCCCATGAGGTTTTTTTTACCAAGTACACAAGTGATCGTCTTCACACACTGGTACTATTTATACTCAAAGAATTTAGATTGGACTAGCACTGACTGGTGTAACTTTGTTAACTGACAAAACATCAGTTCCTATGCATCTTATGTTTGCATCTTAATAAAATAACTCGCCAGCCTCTGAAAAGACTATTTCATTACATTACAATCATTTACTTGCAAGCATTCCATAAACTTGTCCTTGAGACATAAATGAGAAAGATAACATTAAAAAATGGTTCACTTTCTAGTTAAACAGTGCAGGCTCGTTACATAATGAAACCATCCATTTGAAATCAGGATGATCCCACTCATTCCTAATGGATTAATTAGAATTTGACCACTGCTCAGCTAAATCCAGAACCATTGCCTTTTTCTTTAAAAAAAAAAAAAAAACCACACACAAAAAAACCCCATAGAAATCTACAGTTGTAGATTGTGAATCTACAATGTTGTGAAAATCTGCAGAACACTTTACTCTAAAGCCAATCTTTTTAGAACAACAGCTCTAATTAAAGTTTGAAAAACCTGCAGTTCTCCTGTGGAAAAAACAGCTATTCACAAGGCTCTGATTGTTAATGATATTTCCGTCAAGGTCTCAATAAAGTTTGTTGTGAAGACAAACATTTGGCTTATTTGACTGCATCTTTTTTCTTTTCCTGCCCATGCAGCTCAACAGTTCATGCTAGTGACTTACATTTACTCAATGGACTTAGCGTGATCTTTAGGGTACAGCACATTTTTAAAATAATCATTCCTTTACTAAGCAAAGTAAATTGATCCTTTGGTCCAATTAATAGAACACAACTGTATTGCATTCACCCCAGCTTTCTGTCCTCCAACCTATTCCTAGGTAGAAATTGCAGTGATATAGTAACATAGGTTTGCTTTCAGCTGCAGGGATGTTTAGTGAGTATTTAAGGTGCCATTTCTTCTTATCTTGTAAGCCTGATTCATCAAACCTGGGGAAAAAACATAGACTAACAGTATATTTTATTTTTATTAATTTTATTCAAGTAGAAGACAGCATAAAATACAGGGCCTAAAGTTTAAAACCTTCATTTTCTGAATGTGGAAAAAAAACCTTTGCTCACTTCACAGATAAAAAAAAACTTCCTAGCTCTATTTTCAGCTGCTTCAAATCAGTATAGTTCCTGTGGCCTCAGATGCTACAATTATTTTTACCAGCTCCCAAAAAAGAACAAGTTGACTATCAAAATCATGACTTTTAGAACAGATGAGACTACTGCAAGTGAGATCTATTTTCAAATGACATGGCAGATACTTTCTCAAAGCAACAATATCTTTTTTCTTCTCAAGAACATTCTGTTTCTACGTTAGATCAGTTGTCTTCTCTACTTCTCCACATATCTGTGGTCAAAAATAACATATCCATGTGCCCCAAGTTATTTGACAAATACTAAATTTGTCTGTCAACTCTTGCTGATGCTGCTTCTTGATCTATATAAAAGGAAAACAGTACAGAAATAAGACCTCCACTTTTATCAGGTGTCCCCTCAACCATCTACTCCATTAACATTTAGTCCACTAATAGAAAGCTCTTGTTCCATTATGTCAGGAAGTAGACAATTAAATATGAGCCCTATTAATCCTCGTTCTATAGTATTAAATAGCATCATAAGAGGAAAATTTCAAGACACCTCTATAAAATTCAAGGGAATTGTTCAAATCTTACTGCAGATTGTCACAATGCTCTTGTAATAGATATCACCAATGGAAGTTTCATAGTGTCAAAACTCTTTATTATTGCTCTCCTCTAATAAGCAGTTTCTTCAGCAAAAATGCTTTTCCGTTATGAAACTTTCCACAAGGAGATGTTAACCTTTTCTTGAATGTAATAACACAACAATGCTAAAATGATAGTAAAACAAACAAAAAACATCAGGTAATACAACTAGAAGAATGTAATTATCAGATTATACCATCTACTCATGTGATCAAGCAGGATATTTGTCGCTATGCCCATTCCTCTTTAGAGTCAGGCTGAATTTGGCCTCTCCAGCTAACAAAGCTTTCCACTAAAAATTGCTATGCTTAGCAAATAATTTGAGTCATGAATATTGAAATCATTTTCAACATTTAAATTAATATTTCAACTGTATCTTGGAAAGCTGAAGATCGAGTGGTTTTTCAAGTCCATTAAGTACAAAACACAGACAGGCAATATGCAAACTCCAAATCCCACAAGTTACCTGAATTCTACGCTAATTTCAAGCAAAAAGCAAGCAACCAGTATGAAAGATTAATATCATACACTAGTTAGGTATTATAGCACCTACCACACTCATCCTCATCATCTCCCTTATTCTTGATTATCAATTCTCCCTGCTGAACAAGGCAAATGGCCATACGCAGACATTTGAAACGCACACGTGCCTGTCAGCAGGTAGCAACATACGGAGTACTCCAAAGCTCTACAGCAGCATTTGTTTTAAGTTTACATTCACTGTTTAACCGATTTCCTCATTCTAATTTCGGTGTCTTGAATCCAGTAATTCTGAAGCCTTAAAAATCTCAAGGCTGTTACATGTATAACAGGCACTACTCGAACCTTACTTAGGTACAAAGTAATAGCTAGCTGTAGGACTTAAGAGCAACTACTGCAGGTCTCAACAACGGTGCAAAAATTTCTGCTCGCTACTTACTGGGGCTGGAACTTGACCGAGGAGAGCCTGAGCCACAGTGCAGAGAGATGCCCTTGGCCAAAACTGCCAGGTGAGTTTTGGTGCTGCCAGTTTCAACAGGGCAGGCAGGAGGGTGCGTGACAGCAGGAGCCCAAGAACCTCCGGCTGCCCACCGGAGATGATCACTTGAGGTCAGGTCATATGTGGAGTATTTGTCAAGGGGAATGGAATTTTGCAATTCTGACATCCATTTTATCTGCTTTATGATTCAGTGCTATCATTTGGTTTACGTTTCTGTGAATCTTACACTTTTTATTAGCATTAATTTCCTTTCTAAAATTCTGAACAGGCAGGAAGATTAGCAATATTATATCTCCCACATTGTTTTTACAGTGTCCTTAAAAGGAACAGGAAGGAAGAAATATCAGAAACAATGTCTTGTTAGCATGCGTGTGTCCAAATTCCCCACTATCTATTGACCTGAAACATTAATGGAATTACTCAGTGGCAGTGATGGATCTGCTACTATCACAAGACACTATCTAACCAAAATGACTGATGAGAGCTTAACACTGTTTTTAAACATTAAATATTTTCTTAAGCAGGTGTCAAATTATAAATCAATCAGAAAAATTATGTGTTTTCCCTGAAGATGTATTAATATAAAAGCAAACATTGTCAAGAATCTAATATTCCTGTGGCTTTTTTTTAAATGAAGATATTGCAGAAATGAAATGATAAGTACTTCCATATTTGGAAGTATTTAGCATTTTAAAGTGCTATACAGCATATGAAAAATCTGGCATCTGTCTAAAGTGCCTCATTCTTACCCACTACACTAACTTGAGCTTCCCCTATGTTGACACTGGATCTAAAAATGTGAGGGGAAGTACTTCTGGTAAGGATCAAGCTTGACTTGCTGTTGAGAGTTTTGTCCAACATGACTTTTTTTTTTTTTCTCTCCCCATTTTTAGACATGGGGGCAGCATACTTTGTGATGTAGTTAACCTGTCAAATCTGCCTTTCCCTCCAAGTAAGATGTAAGATGTGGGAGCAAAAAGAGTGAAAAGGACTCAGGAACATAACAGTTCAGGTAATTTAGTTCCTTTTTCTATTCCACTTTTCAAACCAGCTAACAGGTTCAAAAGCAAATGAAACCAATTCAGTCCTTACTAAAATAAGGCCCACAACAGTCTAACACCTGCAGAAGTGGCTCATGTCAAGGCACCCTCATCAAAATGGCCAACACGTGGTTTGACTGCTGGACAGAGAAAGGTGGCAAACCCCTAAGGATTGAGCTGTGGAAGGCAGGAACACAGGGCTGGTCTCCCAGCTGAAAAGGAGTTTTTTTTTTTTTTTATTCCAGGAATTACCCATCCCTCCTGTATCAGGGACTGACTCAGGGACTGACCAGGGCTCTGTGGTCAGAGGGGAGGGGAAGTGGCTGCCCATGACACAGAGCTTGCTTGGGAACACTAACAAGTGAGAACCACCATCTATTTTCCAGTCACCATTAGTAAATGCTATTATCCTGTGGGTTTTGCTACACTGCCACAACTTACTTCCCAGAAGAGCTATTTCACAAGTTTTAAAAGCCTGTGTATTTTCCCATTAAAGCTGAGACACTTAGCAACACCAGTTCCCTTCAGCCAGAAGGTTTTTTGAGAACATGGCAAGGGGACACACTGTCAAAACAGTACAATAGTTCAATTTTTCAGTTATAAACAAACTTTAGTTGGCATTTGCCTTTCATTTACCCAATCCTGCTTGGAACAGGAGTGCTCTCCACCACCCAGCTGTGACCTTCTGCAAGTGTGCTGTGCCTGAGCCATTCAGGTTACTAAGACAAGCAAAATAAAAAGGAAAACGAAACCACTGGAAGGATGATTTCTACAGAGGACATCACCCAGGTAAGAAATGCTTCTTTCCTTCTAGTTCCTATTTTATCACCTCTTCTTTCTTTCATTGCTACTTCTTTTCCTTTGTTCCTCCACACCAAGGAGCATTTTTACGAGCTCTCCCAGCACAGCACTGGGCTGTCATCAGCCACACTTTAGCAGGGGCTCTTGGAGTTCCCTCAAGTTCTTCCCCCAAGTTGTGCCACCAAACAGAAGCGAATGGTGGTTTGGGTTATTACTACAGGTGAAGTGCTGACAGGGCAGTAGCAGGGGGTTTCCTGCAGCTCAGACATTTCCTGGATAGTGCTCAAAAGCATCCCTGCCCAACATCATATACTTCTGGGGCTGGTAAGTTATAACCACAAAGTAATTTGGGAGAGGGAAGAGGTTGGCTTTGGAACAGAACCGCTTCCAACAAGTAGGTGTTGTACGTGAGATATTTCCCAAGGGGAGGGATGGTGACTCCTCACTTTCAGTGGTAATTATATAGATTCAAGACTACACTATATTGTTACTGTACTAAGTATTATTCAAAAAAATTCTTTGCCTAAGACATGTGCAGGTTAAAAATGTGGATTTTTTTCCCCTCCCTCTCCAAGAGCTGAAGGAAACTCGGAATCACCACTGAAATAAGTGACAAATAAGTGACTCTCTACTTTTGTCTCTCACCCATCCTGCCTGCAGGCATATCCCTTGAGACATGTCCCTTCAACTGAAGCTCAAGGGAAAATCTGTAGCCAACTCCTGTTCATACTGATCGCATATCCCTGCTATGTTTATTCATTCTTCCTTATTTACTTTCTTACTGGGAGAGCTCAGTCACTAGATGATTTCCAGGTAATTTGAGGCTTTGATTGTTTAATTTTGGTTTGTTTTAGGTCAAGAGCAACCAATAAAATAGATACATTAGCACTGCCTCTATCTCAAAAGAACATGAATTATCCTCCACCCAGTTTACCAAGCTCCCATTTTTTTTTGTTGTTGGTTGAGTTTTTTTTTTTATTTTATTTTTTAAACCTGAAGTGCTTGATTACTTTCTATCTGAATAACTTACAGGCAGCATCTAACATAACAAAATTGTCCCAAGGAAGAAATCAAGGAAGCAGCTTAAGCAATAACACACACAGCATCAGTGAAGAGCTTCACAGCAGCACACATTAAGGATGTGTCTAAAATGCAAGTCCAATACAGCCAGATAAATCTTACAAGCCCAAATGCAAAACTTTGAGCACTGTCCCGCTACTGTAATTCACCTAGCGCATGAAAATAAGATGCCATTAGAAGGAAGCAAGCTCACAAGAGACTACCATTAATCTTGAAGTCAGAGCAACAGTGTGTGACTTGTCTTACACAGCTGCTCAAGAGGAGAGGGAACAGGAAAGCTTCCTCTTGCATCTCTCACCAGCAGAGAAACTAATCAAAACTGCTGTCCTTAAATACCTCATAGTGCAGCTCACAATCAGGGCTTGTACAAGAGCACAACAGACCCAGGCTAAAAAGCCTCTCAGCTTCTGGAATTAATACTGGGATTTAGGAGAACAGCGTGCTCCGGGAACGGGCACTTCAAGCGCACCAATACCTGTGGGAAGCGGCATCTGGACTGAGGAAGGTGAGAAAGCAGTTCCACTCCACAGAGCAAAAATAATGAGTGAGGGAAAGCAAAGCAACGCACCCCTTGCAAAGAGCACACAGTGAGCAAACCCGGCCTTGTGGGTCCCAAACAGACCCCTGCTCCTCAAAAAAAAAAAACAATCTCCCCATCGCTTACGGGGCCTCACAGTGCCCATCTCCCAGGCCCTGGGCTATGCTGCCCAGAGACTGCTGAGGCTGCTAAGGTCCCGGCGCACCAACAGCGCCGCTCACACACCACCCATGGGCCGGGGCAGCGCCGGAGCTCCACGAGCTGCTCCCAGCCAGCCCCGAGCGGCGAGTGCAGCTGCCACGCGCTCCCCAGTGCTGCTCAACCCCGGCGCTCCCCAGCGCAGCTCCCCCGCTCACGGGCACGTTGTGTGCTTAAACACCATGAAAAGATATCAACTCTTCTCCTCAAACCCCAGCAGGTTCCTTAATGACTAAGCTCCTCTAATTAGTAACAGCTGTTAATGAAGTGAGCAGGTACCAACCTAGCCTCTTCAGTTAACACACAAGACTCTGAGGCTGCAGTGCATTTAAAGGGAAACAGTTGGTGAAGAGGGAAATAGAAAAATCATAAGTTATTATTTTTGTTGTTGAGGTCATATTATTTCTTCTAATCCCAGAGATATCAGTGCTAAATGTAGAGTGTATTTGTACTAAAACCATAGTTTCCCTTATCCAAGCTGAAAAACCTCAGTTACTTGAGTAAAACAAAATAATAAATTCAATAAAACATAATAAAATATGTTATTTCTTAACAGATAAGCAATGGAAGATACAGAATTTATATTATAAATCAAATCTGAAACAACACTTAATTGCTAGCTGGCTCTAATTAGAGATTTGGAAATTTTACAGTTTATAACAACATGCAGGGCTTGAAAAGCTTAATTTGAAAGAAAACTCCTATAGAAAGACCAAAGCACAGTAAAAATCAGAGCATGGTAGCCATTTTCATATTCTCATCGACTGCCTTGCAGTCAAGTTACACTAGGGTTTGCTTGAACACTGTTGTAATCTCAGTTTGCGATTACACAAACTCTCCCCCTACATATTTTTTGCATGTTGGCTAGCAGTCCTAAGGCCATAGCCAAGACAGAAGGAAAATGATAATCACTCCTTACAGAGCTGAAAAAGCAGAGAGATTTTTTTTCAACTCAAACCTTATCTGACAGTATTTCAAACACTGTAGTTCTCTCAATGCAACTGTTTATTTATTTATTTTCACAGTCCTGGTGAAAACAAAGTTTCATGAATATTCTTTGCTGCAGAGATTCACTACAAAAGCACATCTATAGTCACCTTGAGATACTCTTCCTAACACTGAAATTACATGATTCTTCTACTAGTCAGGCACTACAAGTCTCCTGATTTCCAGGTTCCCAGTGGTAAAACAAAAAGAAAGGACATTCTATCAGTTAAAACATCTGCAGAAAGGTTTCTATCCAAAAGACTAGAGTAAAAGGAAAGCGCTCAAACGGCTACTCAACATAAACACTTGGCCCTTCAACCTCATGCTAGAATTAATCCACAAAAGTACCAGGCAAAATGTTTATAAAATGTCTGAAATCAGTCTGTTAATATATCACTAGGAGGAAGAAGAAAAAAGAATGAAAGGTTAAAAAGGTTAAAAGGGCAACACATTCACTAAGTTGCTTCTGAAATGTTTCTATAATCCACGTAGCCCTGTTGAAGTTTTGCCCTAAGCTGCTTTGTAGCATGGTAAGTTAGAGCTGTGCAGGTACCTCTCAGAGAACCTTTTGGGACTTCTCAGTGCTGAGATGGCAGGGAAAGAGAGGCAGCTTGGTACTAGGAGTTATATATTTATATATAGACTAAAGACTTTCTCGAACTTTTCATCTCACATAATATTACTTTTAAGTTAATATTCACCTATTATTTTTAGGTAATTAAAATGATAAAATTCATAATTACCTAAATACCTTGGTAACAAGGTCTAGGATTTCCCAGGAGAAGAATTTCTGCTATTACACAGTATGCCCTGGAAATTAGGCAGTAGAAAGGCCACAGCCAATTGAAAAATCTCCTTCTCAGCAACTTTTGGATCATTCCATTCATATCCAAATTCATTACTCCAGACACTGATTCTGTATTACAAGTAGTACTAAATAATTATTTACTTCTCCAATTCCTGGTTTAACTGCAGTACACCAGTACAATCTTGCTTTATACCAGGCTAACTTATTTCCTCCTTCCTTCACAGGATATGCCCTATCCCTTCCTGGGTATCCTCTTTACCAAAGACTCTGTGGCCAGAATGGGTTTCTCATTCTCTTAACTGTGCCAAAACTTTTTCACCTTTAAATATTCCTCAGAGTAACTGCTGCAGGCAGAATATACTGCAACAGTCATGCAAAATCACATGGACTTCGTCCCATTTCAGATGTGCTACTCATGGATAAGAGAATTTCTGCAAGTTCTGGATAGCAATAGTGCAAGCCAAGAGGCTTCCCAACACCTGCTGAACAAAGCATACAGACAAGGTGTGGAAAGAGTTCTTGAATCTACTATAATAGCTGAACTAATAGAGGTCAAGGAAAACAAAGGAGTAGCTGCCTCAGGAAACACTGGCTCATTTCTACAAAGTTTGCACAAATATGAATCCTAGTGCTTGCTTTGAACTAAAGATAGCAGCAAGATATAGGGGAAAAAATTGCCAGCATTTTCCTTTTTCATTAAAGCTGGGGTTATTCTTCACAAATTTCCTACCAGGTGATCTTCTCAGTGCTCAGTTCTCACAGCATGACTTCCAAGCATAAAGAACCCGTTAACATCAACTTGGGAATAGCATTAGCAAAAAACAAAAATATTGTTCTCCTTGCAACATATTGATGGTCATCAGAAAGTTCTCAAGAGAAGAAGGTTCTGAGAAATTCAAGTTTACCCTGGAAACAAAAAATAATTTAGGTCCAAAATCCTTGAAAACAGAACAAAGCAAATAAACAAGTGACACCTCTTGCAATTCACTGAGTTGTGTTTCTGCTCACTGAAAATGTTTCTGAACATTTCACTGCTCTGGTTTCCATTCTTAGATTATAATAAGATGTGAAACCCTATGTTTCTTCCAGCTTTTAGGATAAACCACAGAAGCCTCCCAGACGTCTAATGCTCAAGATGTGACAGACATCGCCCAGCCATCCTAACTGAAGCCGTTTGACACGATCGCCCTCATCTGCCCACCCTGCCTTTCTGCAAGAGGTTGCCGACCCCAGCACCAAGATGCAGAACAAGTTTAGATGAGAATTTTCTCAGCTTTCTGCCGCCGGTGAACATCATTATCAAAGCTGAGTTTAATTACCCTATGCAGGGCAAGAACCAAACCCACTCAAGAACACAGGATCTCTCCATTGCCCAAAGGGACTTGAGCTTTCCTCAACTTTCCTCCATCAACAAAACTCTGGTGTAGAAGTATATGCCAGACAGGAAAGGAAAAAAAAAAAAAAAAAAAAAAAAAACCACACAAGTAAATGAACACATCTCCTTTTGTCACCTCTGCTGCTGGGGCAAAAACGCCAGAGGACTAGACGAGACCTAGAGCTGTATATGTTACACCACAGCAGCCTGGTATGCCAAGGGACTCCAGTCAGCACCTTTAGCCAGCTGACCAAGACAAATTTTCCTTCAATTCAGTCATAAGCTGAGTGACCACCTGTATTTCAGATGCAGTACAGTTTGGTTGCTCTTGACTAGAAAATTAATAGAACAGATTTTGAAATAAACACTGGATAAAAAAAATGAGTATAAACTCTTTACTTGACTTTCTACATTTTTTTTCAACATTGCAAAGATTCACATAATGAAATAAATGCATTCAAAACCAAAATATCCTTGTATTTTTGACTCCCTTCGAGAGCAGAAAGAGCCACCGGCAGTACCTGACATCAGGTGGAGAGTCAGGATGAGTACCCAGACTTGGGTTTGCTCATCCAAATAGACTGATGTGCTACTAACTGATCTGAAGCACCATTGCTAATTAACACAGTTGGGGATAGGAATACTTGAAAGACCTGCAACTCCTTTAGAGAAAACAAAAATAATAAGTCACAATATGTCTGCAAGCCATATCTGAGAAAAACAAGTGGAATTTAGAAATCAAAACCTTTTAGTGCTTAATAACACCACAAAAAAAAAGTTTCACCTTCCTTTTTAGTGTTACAAAAAAACAAAACCCAAATTTTCCCATTAGGTCAAAGCAGGAATATGTGTACATGTAGCTTGACTGAAATTCAGGCTGGGTAAGGACACAAAAAAACTCCAGGGACTAATTGTTTCACTGCAGGGAACTGATGCTTCTTAAATAGCTCAGCACCTGGACTTTAAATCAGCCCCCACTCATTACTAATTAACATTGGTGCATAGTAGCACTTGGTAACAAAACTGACAGCTAGAAGGAAACATTTTCCAATGCAGGCACCATGTTGAGACTGCAGATTCACTTAAGAGGACTTGATCATTGCAAATTACTACCTTCAACTGGCAAGTAGCTAGAAGTGACAGTGCAGATTATGCTAAAAGCCCAAAAAGAATGCAAAGACAACAGAAGAATTCAGAGCATCATAAAATGCTTTTTCCATACACACATTTTTCCTTTCATTAAGTGCTTTAGATCAAGACAGCCTGATTCTTTCAGTATGCTAAGTGAATAACACTCCTATCAGAGAAAGGCTGAAACATCAACCATCAATAAGATCAGAAAGACATAAGAAGCTTTATGTTTACTCAGTTACCACTGATCAGGTTTAGAGGGAGTATCGTATTTGTTGATAATTAATTTTCAAGTAGAGTTACAATCAGAAAGAGAGAATACTTTCCCACGCAATTTCTTTACTTAGATTCTTATCATTGTTTTTTGAAGACTGAACCAAGACTCTTCAACTGATAAATCAAGAAAGAAGAATATGGAGGTCAGTAGTGAAAAAAACATGCAAGGCCACCAGTCACTCAAATGGCTGTAACAAGTAAGGGCAAGGATTTCAAATGTGTTGAGACATTTGAAATACATTACTACGTATTTCAAACTAAAAAACATTTGCCTACATCACTATGTGAGGATGTATCTCTAGTGATAATGTGGCATCCCGGCCTTCCACAACTCATACCCATCTCCAAGGTTGTCCTATAGAGACACTCCAACTGGGTTTCTCCCAAAGGAAACTTGGGCTTTGTCAATAAGACAGTTTGCTCCACAATCTGCTTTCTCCTAAGGATTACTAGGCCAAATTTGGCTCCCTCTGACCAGGGCAGACCTCCAAAACCACCCAGCAGGACCTGTGCACTCAAATATATGTGCCATACCTTAGGTGTACATCAACACTCGCAACATGATTCCTGCAGAAACATCACTCAGGTAGGCTGAGACAGAACCCTGTCACTCTGAATTGTGAAAAACAACATCCCATCAAAAGAGTGACTGTATATCAAGGCTACAGGGTTCTTGGAACATGAAGGGATATGATCTCACATGGGACATCAAGGCTGAATTCTGCCCAACATGGGCAGAATTGATATGACTCCCACAATACAGGCTCATGTTGGTACAGAGAATCTGCACCAAGTGGCCTGAAAGCCAAGGCACTATCCCCAGCGTAATGCACAAGAACAGTTTCTTTAAGGATTCCCATACTTGACACACCTTGAAATTATGCACTTAACCCACAAATGCAGGGTAGGCCATTTCACTTCCTAATTTCAAGTCTGAAAACTGAAACACTTGAAACTGTGACAGCAAATGACTGATTAGAGAGAGGTTACGGATGGACCCGCACTCATATTCTAGATAACTTGAAATGAAGTATAGGCATATCGTCAATCCTAATACCTAAATATTTCAGCAGTTACTAAATACATAACAAGGATACTTCAATCAGAAAAGCTAAATAGTGACAAAGCTTTAAAAAGAAAATGAAATAGATACTGTATATTTAATATAAAAAATTAAAATCAGCCAAAAGATCACATGTGTAAAGCATCAAATATGAATGTGTATCTTTACTCACAGAATAAGGAGAGCCCACAAAGAGAGGTAAGGAATTATGAAGAGAAAGCTCAGAGCTTATGAAGGTGTGGTCCACTAAGGCACAGAGCAAAATAAACAGAAAAGTAAAACTATCAAAGGTGCTACTTCTAGCACCTTTGCTTTAATTTTAGAGGCTTAAAATTACAACCCCCAAACTGTCTTCAGTACACAAAAAATAAGAGCAAAAAAAAAGACAAGTTAAAAACTTCATATTATGTTGAAATCAGTTGGGTCGTATTTTTTATTTACGCTCATAAAAGACAATGATCTTTTTTCCCCCACCATGTGTTTACAGGTGTCAGTTCCACCTTTGGGTGGAGCTTTGGTGTAGGTGAATGATCTTTGAAAAAGACTCATGACAACACAGCATCCATTGACTTTATGATTTAATCTGTGAATGCAAAGAAAAAAAAAAGTCTGAAGTAATTTATATACCACTTCTGCAGCTGTGAAGCACTATAGCATTAAGTCATAAAAAGCTGAACTTTATCTGGTGGGTTTATCAAGACAGGGTTTTCTATAAGTCATTTGCACTGATATCAAGCCAGCTATTTGTCTGAAAACAAAAGTTAATAAAACTTGATTTGCGGAGTGTTTCTTGTAACAGAAAGTGCTAAGAAAAGTATACAGAAATATGACCCAGTGAGAAACATTCTTTTGGTTAGGTTCAAAATTTTGGAGTGCAAGGAGAGCACAAGTTCAGAGTGAGGTCTCAAAAGGACCGCAGGTACCCTTTCAAATGCAGTAAGTTTGATACTTTAGCCACTGAGATAAACTCGATGTTATTTTACTCAGGCCTTACTCAAGAAACCTAATCTAATGACTACCAAATCAATTAAAAAAGTTGTCTACAACAATCATCAGCTCAAACTTATGTTAAGCTCCAAGTTAAAAACAACAGACAAAAATGACAAAAAAGGTGCATTCTAGAAAGTCAGAAGTCAAGAGAGGCACAACTAGGACAGAAATCAGGACTAGTTTTATTCAAGATTTTCCTTTGAAATATTTTCCCAGTTATCTTCGTGCAAGTTCTGTTTTCTTGTTTGTTTTGCACCTATTTAAACTTTGTACCTGTGAGAGTAAGACAACAGCTCACAGCAGCTTAGATACTTAGGAATTTTTTCAGGGTTAAATTGTGACTTGTAAGACTTTGAAGGACAATCTCCAAGAGCTTCATACTCTCTGTCCTAAGCCCATGACAGCTGTAGCTATTCAGCTTCCCTAAAGGCTAACACCCTGAGTATTTAAACTGAGACATCCAGTATACGGATGTGGACCACAATTTTTAGTCGTGTTTGTATGTACATGTGAATTCAATTGACACATTGCAGTGAATTGACAAATATCAAAACTGGCAGAAACCCTCATGTTTTGCTGTTCACAATACAAGCTACACAATAACCAACCTTACACATTTTGTTTCTCTAAAGGTATTACAGTACCATGATATTCCTCTTGCATATCCTTCTGTTTGAGACAAAAGGCTCAAATGACCCAATCTCAAGAGGGTCCAACTACTTGGACAGTGAGTAGAACTTGGGACAAAAAGATATCCATTAAAATCGAGGCATCAAGAGATCTGTAGGATTCTTTTTGTCATTCCATGCTGTATACAAACATAAACACATTTTTGTGTGCACATACATGTGTCTAAAATTCAGAATATAGATATAAATGTGAAATAAAATATTGACAGTCACTTGTTTACTTTTTAAATTTACTTCTGTACTAAGTGAGTTTGAAGAGATTACAAGGACTCAGTCACATTCAGAGCTTTCACATAAAAGGATCCAAAAAGAATTAAGTCTCTCAAGTGAGATCATTTAATGAATCTTCTAGATGTTAAGGGGTTTTATACACTTAAAAATATAAGATTTCCCAAATGCAATGCCATGATACTGCCTCCAAGAGCTAAGAGATCAAGTGATACACATATGCTGAACACATGGATATCAAGGAAGTGGTTACCTTGGCAACAAGAACCATGTAAAAGCCTACATCTACTAAATTACAAGACTGAATATTGGAAAAATATTTTCCCACAGTCAGATCTCAAAAATTAGTTATATTGTACTTGCAGATTTTCAGAGCCTTTGGTTTTCTGAGGTTACATGATGCTGGTTTTATCCCATGCACCTCAAAGTCCTAGGACACACATCTGCAGTATTTGACTTCTACTCATTTCTTAATCTAAATACATTTTTCTTTCACCCCAAAACAACTGCACACAGTTGATCAGAATGAGTGCGCACCTCTGGTAAGCAACTGCAGTTTATGTATATATTGCAAACACAAGTAAAGCTAAATGTTTTTAAGTATTTCAACACATATCCATCAAACGTATATTTGAAAGTGTTACCAGGAAAAATATAACAAATTTAAGTAGCATTTTCATAGGACACCCAATGGATCAAGGAACACAGCTACAGTTAAGAATTCCTGTGTTCCTAAATAACTCAGCCCTTTCTGAAAATCCTATGCCACATTAGAAAACTGGAGCATTGCCTTAGATCAGAGCAGTCCTCCCTTTATCACACGCAGCCATGTACTGTTTGGTTTCCAAGAGTGCAAAAAAACATTCTTGTGTGTCATGCACTATGAAGCACACAAAGCTAACCCACGAAGCCACAGCTAGTGGGTGGCAGGCAACCTCAAGGATAAGCTTCATATTTGACCAGTCTTCACTCACATAGACAGTACCCTAGCTATTTGCACCATGCATATGGACAAAGAGAACAAGTTATTGTTCATATATTATTCATAAACACATATATAACCATATAATTCTAGGACCACATAGCACTGATCTCCTCTTGCCCAGATGAGATTTGGAGGTAATAGGGATACTCTGTATCTCAGAGATGAACTATTAACCCATTCCAACAACCTGGGCTAATACTCCCTTCTTACTATCACATCAATGACTTAGGATAATCCTGCTTCTGTTTGGCACACTGCAAACTGCAACTGTAATAACCTCCCAGTATTTATATTATCATCCATTTAGACTTATGTTACAACAAGGTATTACCCATGGTATGGTCAACCTGACTACCTGGTGAACAAAGAAATATGCCAATTATTATTATTATTATTTCAGTTAAAAATCAAAACACAAAACAGATTAGTCTTAAGGGTTTATACTTTGCTTTTTCATATCCTGTCATAACCGGACAAAGGTCAACATGTCTAGTTATGGCTATTAATCCCTTCAGAGTCGCTCCCAATAAAGGAATTTAAGAAAATTGGTTTACTCCACCTTCAATTCCATGCACAGTTCCAGTCAAGGAGCTGCAATGAGCAGAACTAGAAATCCCTTCCCTAGGTTTAGAGAAGCACTAGGTGATCATTTCGAGCAGGAAGGACAGCAGCCATAACTGTGCAAGAGATAGCTCAGTCGCGCTCCATTCTTCTCCACAGACACCCACTGTGGACAGTATCAACGGAAAGCACATGCAGAAGAACATGAGCTGATCCAAGGCACACACATATCAGACTACCACCATCAGCACTGCCTTTTACGTGCCTTGCTGCTCCAGCGGTCAGCAGCACTGGGAGCTGAGCGAAGAGTGTTTTTATTACAAACACCAACAAAGTCAAAGAAGCAACAGCACTGACAGCTTGACTTGACCCTAGAGCCACTCCTCCTGATTTCAAATCAGTAATACTAGAAGCACTTAAATATCAACTAAGTGCCTAAATTCTTGGGAAAGTCTGAGCCTTGGTGCTTCACTTGAAATTGTTATCCCTGATGACACTCTGCTGGTGCTGAGCCATCTCCATTTCAAGGGCTTCATACCTGAAACATTCCCAACTTCAGCAAATTCATTTAGCCTAAGAGCTTCGAGGAAAGTCCTGAAACTCCCCTTGGGCCTGCTCTGTCACTTGCTCTCAAGTTGGAAACTTGCTTCCTTCGTTAAGCTCATCCATATTGCTCACCAATGAAACCCCACTGGTAACGCACGATGCAGTCACATTGCTGCTAACAGAAAAAAAAAATGTTAATTTATAGCTTGCTTGCTTCCATTTCCTGATCATCTGGAAACCACTTATGAATTGTGTTAGGCTGGTATCATTTATTTGAGCAGAAATAACATCATAGTGTCATTTACCCTAACACCTCTCCTGCAGACTTAACTACAATCACACCAGCCATGTCATACTTAACTATGACCACCTCTGCTGCTACAGATCATGCACAATGCAGCCACTTATCCCCTAGCACACACAGGGCACAGAAAGGTCCCCAGCACCATCAGATTCAATGACCAAATGCTGGAGAAAAGAAGAGAGCACGGGTATCTCAATCAGGACGCAGTTCAGATGAAGATTTCCGTTGCTTAAAAATCGAATTCTGAGGAGTGTTGAAGATGTTTAGAACAGCCAGTGCAGTTGGACTTTAGACATTTTCATGCCACAGTACCACTATTCAGCTCCAGCCTCCCAGTACAACTGTGAAAGCCATCAGCTTCAGTTGTGTGATTCAGTCCCATTATACAGCATTCATAAGGCTGTTGCTTTACTAAAAAATACTTTGTACCTGCTTTTCTGATCGTAAAATACTCATGAAATATTCAACCTAACCAAATGTTATTATGTACCTATATTCTGACTCGAGTCTTTTTCCTTATCCTACTGTGCGCCAAAAGTCTAAACTGACAAGGTGTACAACAGTGGGAAGGAAAGCAAAGGTCCTGGAGAGAACAAACTTGCTCTCAGTCACATCCCAAAGGCAAGAGACATACAAAAAGAACTAAGGCCTTCCAAGCTGCAAACCAGATCTCTAGGTTGGGATTTATACTACGTGTCTGACTTGGAAACATGTCTTTCAATAACAATACATAGGACATTTCAAGGTCACTAGGTCTACTACTAGGAGATAATTATTTTCACATAAAAGTTCTAGAAGACAATACAATATATGATGTAATTTGGTTTGGGAAATGATTCAGATGTTGTGTTTTATACTGAACAAAACTGAAGCTGAAATTAACACCCTGCAAGAAAAAGAAAAAGGAAGAGATATTAGATAAGTCATTCATATCATATTTCAACAACTGAATGTAGCTTGTTACCAGAGATCAGTTTTCCAACAGCAAATAACAACACTATAGTTTTTGTGCTGTTAATTATATGCAAATTAAAATTGGGTGCACATTAATGCAGAGTTGAATATCCATTTAATCAGAGCCTCCCTGCAGGGACCAATGATAAAAAAGACAGAAGACTTGCATTACTAATACTGAACTTCCCACAACTCATACGTACTTACCTTCTAAACAAACTGCTACCCTGGCACCTGCCTGCTGGGCTCAAGGTTTATGTTGATTAGGTCTACAGGAGCTAGTGGCAACAGTCCTGAAGAAACACTTTGGTTCCCTGAGCAAGGAAGCCTAAAAGAAAGGATTCCTGAAGCAACTGGAATCACTTAACTGAAGCAACAAATAAAAAAACCACTTCCTAACATCAAGGATTATTAAAGAGGGATTTAGCTTTTAGTCTATTTTAACATCATCTGTAGGGAAGTCACAGGTCTCTACACCTAGTTTTCCTTCCTTGTACCAGCCCAAAGTGTTACCCAAACACCTGATTACATATGTAATCTGCCTTAAGTTCCTCTTTCCTGAAAAAGGGCTGCAAGAGCATCTACCCTTCTCTCTGCCTCCATTTTCTTCACCATGGCTTTCAACTTTACTTAATTCTTGCCCTGCAAGAAACTTCCCAAGGAATAGAAGGGCAAAAACCTCCTTCTTGTAGCTTCTCTATATTAGTAACATTGCCAAGAGGGCCTCTAACCCTATTTAATAACCAAAAAAGACAAGTGGCAGGGAAAGAATACAAATTTGTAGGAATGCTATTACGCTGCCTCCAGGGGTGACAGCATAACTTCAAGAGTTGCCATCCAGCATGGCAGTCAAGATCATTCCTAGGGTCTCACAGCTGAGAAGGCAGATCTGCTCTTGTCCCTGCCTCACACCACCATTCAAGTGAGAACTATTTGGACTTGCTTCCTACAAAGTTACCTTTACAAGGAGGCAGAACCAAAGTCTTCCTGCAGTGCAATGCTCAAGAACCCCAAGCAGTCCTAGAAAAAAGGAAGGTCCAGGAAAAGGACCCAGTTATGAAGGGATCATTTGAACTCTGTGGTGGGAGCACTGATCCAGAAGTAGAAACATGTAAGAGACGCTTCCTTTCAGCCCGGAAGATGACTGTGGAGGAATGAGCTTATCCCTAGACAGAGGACATTGCTGATGATGGCAGCAAGCCTCCCACGAGCATTCCCTTGGGCACTGCTGGCAACAAGTTCTCTGCAGTGATTCACCCCGGGAGAAACTCGACAGCTCCCGTGACACGGGCTCACTGCTGTCCCTTGGGACACTCCAACACCAAGCACATGATCTAGAATTTCTGTGTTCAGTTATCAAGCCAAAATTGCTAAGAAATTCTCTTCTGAAGCCATCCAAAAAGCACAAACCCAAGCATTTCAGCAACATCACGGCACAGCTAGAACCTGACTCAGCACATCTACCTGGAACAGGTTTTCCCTTGGCTTTTCTTGCAATACCCTCTTGGGCAGAGCATGTGTGAGCTATAGTGAAACATCATTTTAAACTCTTTAGTTCCCTCCTTTTGAGGTTACTAATTCAATATTGACTGATAAGCAAGCATAAAGTTTTTCAAGTTATCCGCAGAAGATGATACACATTCAGATATCTCTTTAATTACAAATTAGATAAATAATCATAGAATCTACAGTATATTCACTCCTTAATCCATGATGGCAGTCTTTTCATGAAGCATGCTTTTCATCAGATTGTACATAATGACATTTTACAAGTAACTCTATCAAAGGCTGTTAACATTAGTCCTTAGTTCAGAGACCATTGATATAATATGGTCTAATGGCTCTTCAGAAGGTTTTTAGTATGTCAGCTCAGTAACTTCCATGAGTAATGGAGGAAAGCAACTGGTTTCTTAATGACTTATTTCTTGCTTTGTTCCTCCTTGTTTTCTTGGTGTCCCAAAATAAATTTTTTCTTTCATAATTACAGTTTAAACTTTATTAAAAAAGATATTTATATCCAAATTTAATTTAATATTTATTCTCGGTTTGATTCTATTCAAAATGGCACTAATATTTTCTGTATTTGGATAAGTTCATGTAAAGAAGCCCAACTCGAATAAGTTAAAAATTTAGAGATGATCTTCTCTTCCTATGAATCAGGAAAACATGCAAGTAAACTAATTCTAAAACACTCCAAGACATGCAAAATAGTCTAGACATCTGAAGATCTATTTGAGTGCCCAGTTCCATTTTTAAACTATGTACAAAATCACTATAAAATCACTGAAACTATCTCATTTAAGTATCTAAATACTGTTGAATATCCAATGCATATTGAGCTAATAATTCACTACAACTAAAGTCTGTTTTGTTCAAAGAACATACTATAAATGAATATTAACTTTTTATAAATGTACTTCCAAAACAAAGCATCCATCTCATTTAATGTTATTCTATTTAAGTGTACTAAGGTACTGATTTTTTTTTTCCTCTCTCCTGTATAGATATGTGCTTCTTGGAAAAAAAAAATTAAAAATCCAAAATAATCTCTGATAATAGTATCCTCAAGCAGAGGATATCAATCATAAATTTGAGCAAACATATAGTGTTAGAATTAAATACATATGCAATACAGGCGTAATATAGCCTCCTTGTTCAAAAAAAAAAACTACCTTAAGACTTCAGCTGGCTGCAAATCAGCATGTTGTAATTGTTTACACCCACTAACAGGAATGGAGATTTCTTTAGAAAAATAATTAAGTGCAGATTAAAATTAATTATTTAAATCCAGGTTTCCTGCCTGCTGACTTAAATCATGATTAAAACCGACGATTTAAATGAAGCCATCCTGCTGTGAACTATTTTAAAAAAAGAAGTTTGGTAAAGTGTTATCAAATAATAAGCACTGTTCAGCATCAATCCAAGTGTTTCAGGGTTAGCCTTGCTTCAGGACTGACATGCAAGTCATCCCATCAGTCTGTATTCTTGATTCCTGATTTCTCCTTTCACTCTATATGTCAGGACAGTATCGTATATGCTACATACGACCATATTTCAACAAAAGATGCTCTGTGAAGCTGCAATGCATTAAATCACTTTGCAACAGTTAAACAAAGCTTTTGTAAGATCTTACAGTCACCCTAAGATGCATCAAACAAGTAATAGAAAATTAAGAGAAACACACATATGGAGCATCTAGATCATCAATGCACCTGGAAATAGATGTGAGTCCCTTGATCATGGGAACTGCTGTTATCTTAGGCTGGGCCATTCTCTGGGTAGTCAGAATACCACATGCATTTACAATTGTTATTATGCCCAAATAACAACTCGTATTCCACCAATTTCTAAGGAATTAATCCTTGGACAGCATCAAGGTGCCTTGTTAAGCAACCATTTTGCACATACAGCACCAGTATATCTTTAGAGTGTGCTCTAAATATGATGACGACAACAAGCTTGTAGTTTCTTGTACATAGCATAGAGGCTGTTCCTCGGAAATCTAAATATTGTCCTTAAACCTTATCTTCATGTATCTCCCATATTGTCTTTAGATAAATCACCTCAGGACAACCAACCTTTCTCCCACTGTGTACATATTTAATTTTCAATCTCGTCATGTTTGACAGAGTCTACATTTGGGCTTCTACAGAAAACGAAAACAGGGTTAAGACACAACATCTATGCAATATCAAACACCGTACTGAGAAAGCCTCTAACAAGAAACACCTTCCCCCCTACAAATCTTTAGCCAACATCATGAAATGCCAAAAAAATTTTCACATTCCACACATACTACCTCATGATTAAATAATTGTTATTTGCTACTGCAACCACATAATATCTTGAGATTTCTTTTTGAAAAGAAGAAACAAGAAATCTACCAAAGTATAACTGTATCACACAACAAACAGGATACATACAGTTCATACAAGTGACTATGCACAAGAGAGGATTTATAATGTGATAAGAATTTAAAAAAGAAATGTTTCAGTGACATTCAGATCCTTTGTACTACAAGGAAAACAGAAACACAGAATTGTTTGTAAAACATCAGTCAAGTTTTAGTTCAGCAAAATGAAGAGAGAGTATCATTCCACGCCTCATGTTATTTCAAATTCCCAAAGCCCTGGGAAAGGGATTGGGCTGCAAGTCTGCCCCATCTCCACGTTCTTCTGGGATAACAAAACAGTCAACCAGCGACATGAAATATAGCTCGGAATTCCACACCTCTCCACTCCAGCATTTAAAGCTGCAGCAGACACTGAAGGCAAGCAAGCGAACATATTTTTAAATGACATTGCTTAACCTTCATCTTTAATTATTTTGCCATTGCTCTGGAAGAAAAGATACCTACAGCACAGCTACTCAAATCCAGTGACAACCATAGCGTGCGCTGGAGGCCAGCGGAGAGGCTGATGCCACAGTCGGTGGTGCGCCTCTTTCAAGTTAATCAAGCTAATACCTACAGCCCAGAAATCATGGGCTGGACTTCAAAAGATTGCAGAGAAAAATCAAGGTGTCCTGAGGGGAAAAGCATGATGGATGACAAAGAGTGGCCCATTTAGATAATTATGTAAATGGTCACAAAACTGTGTCTGTGAAACTCCAAGACACTGAAGGGAAAGGTATTCATATGGATGAATTAACTTCATCTGAAAGGCAAGAAATCATAAAATTTGCACAGAGATCATGTCTTTCAAAATTTAATCAAAAGCAATGACCTGCTTCTTTCCTCAAAGTAATAGTTTTCAAAACTTAGCAGAAACATCTGAGTTAGAATTACAATTCACTCCTAATATTGCACCTCTGTGCACATCCTAGAAGGAGGCGGTTGAAGTTTTAACCCCATTCAAAGAGCATGTCCTGATCTGCCATAAGACTCACTAGGTTCAAAGCCTTAGTATCCCCCTCATAGGGAAGAGGGGGGAAAAGCGACAAAGGAGAAAGAAAGCTGTAATGTTTATATTATCCTCCCTTGGTGTCCGTGTTAGGAAATGACACAATCCATCAGGGTTGAGTCTACCCATTGCCTCAAGACCTGGAGCAGATTGGGGCAGAGCCACGTTGTGCAATGCTCTGGCTGTTGACCAAAACAGACTCAATACCCAGAGATGCACCTTATTGCTCAGCACCTCCCTCATCCCTCCTTCTCCTGAAGGAGGCAAACAGAAGGATACTACTGTTGCTTGGCTCTTTTGCCACCTCAGTTGCAATGCACCCCTGTTTTTAACCATGAAGTTGGCCACCCTTCAGACTATAGGTGTTCTGTAACTACTGCTCTACACAAGCCAGTATCATCCCTCTTATCTTGAATTTCTCGTCTCCTGCATCCACCTATGGCCTCCCTGAATAAAGAATGACTCTGATATCTGGTTAATTAAATACGTACAGTGCCTAGCACAACAGGGCTCCAATATTTGGATAGGATTTCTAAGTTGTTACAATGCAATAAAAATAATAGTTATTATTATTAATCTTGCAGGCACTGAATGCTTCCAAAGCACAGCTTGCCCCAAAGTGAGAAACTGAGATAGAACTACTGGAGCTATAACAGTCTAAAGTTACATCTTGTTAGCAGCTTTGCTGAAAAGCCTCACACACAAAATAAAAAGCCTTGAAACAAAGCAAAGTTGCCAGAGCAGGGTCAGTCAGGGGATAAATCACAACTCAGCAGCTAATCTGTCCTCTTTCTGGGAGCTGTAAATCAGGAAGAAAGATGAGGAGGTTCTCAGGCTGGTCATGGCACAAATGGTAAATTTCACAGTTTGTCACCAGCTAATAGGAAAGAAAATACTAAAACACAAATATGTCATATTAATAAAAAATAGTTTAGATGCGCACTTTTTTGTAATGAATATTAATGAAATGATTTTAAAATGGATGTTAGTCTGTAAGTCCTTTGTTTAAAAATGAAGTAGCTGACAAAAAATAGCGATTCAGCTTTCAGACACTTGATCTCCACTTACTATAAAGTTTGGGAAATTTTAGTGCCTGTGGCCTTTTAGTATTTTCAGGTTCTCACCAGGTCCCTTCTTATTTTCCATTCTCTTCCCATACCAGCTTTCACCAAGACACTTGGAGATTAAGAGCACTGACTATCTTTGCATGCCTTGACCTTCTCAGAGGATTTTACTTCTTTTTTTTGAGCTATCACTGACTCGAGCATCAACATGGACAGCAGTATTTCAGGGAATATACACTTATTCTGCACAACCATTTAGCTTCTTTCTCTCTTTGCAGCGCAACCAGTTACAAAATCAGAGTACCCTTCACTCCTGCCTTCACTGTTGTTCTTCCTGTCTATTCCTACTGCCAAAAAGGAGCCGCAGTTGTGTGAAGGGATATGAGTCTCCCAGATTCTGCAATAAAGAGAGATCCTAGGCCTACAGAAAGAGGTTGTACAATCAGAGATGTTCTGTGATATCACTGCTGTTTTCCTTCAGACTATCCCTATCAATGTCTTTTTGTCTTTTGTAACTGCATCTTCTGTCATGAACTTCAAGCACAATCTTCAGTGCCACAGAACATCAGCATGAAGTGCCCTGCCCAAATCTTTCCCCAGAGATTCTGCAATTTTTAATGAAATTTTCCTCTTAAACTTTCACTGCTTCTTCTCAGTGTAGCCTTTGACTGCAATTCAGGAACTCAAGAAGGCTTTCTGTGCTGCATTTTAGTCTCTATTATTTGCTGTTTGGTTTGGGATTTCACTGAACAGAGACTTACTAAAGAATCCACACATGTGACTAGGTTAACGCATCACAGAAAGCATAATGTTAGTTACTGAGAAAGGTATTACCTGGGAAAAAAGGCAGATGAAATTTTCAGGAAGCACAATATGAATAAGGCTCTACTGGGGAAGAACACAGACACAAGTCTCAGGACAGGCAGAAAGACAGACAGACAGAAGACCAACAAGGAGAGGCAGGAGCAAAATATAAAAAGCCTGGGATGCTGCAAGCTCAAATTTATTTCAAAACCTAGGGGAGGCCACTCTAGAATGTTAAATGCTTGAGGAACAACAGCTGCTTAATGCACAAATTGCAGACATCATAAGGGACACAGCTACTCATGCCCATATGGTCTTCTGCCATTTTTCTTTTCAACTCAGGCAAGACTAATGCCTAGGTTTTGGTAGCTGGGTAATCTTTAAAATCACATTCTATGGTTTAAAATACAAACACAGGTCAGAGTTTTATTTCTGAAGGTTAAAAAGAACTCCGTAAGAAGGAAGCCTTTTGCACTATTTTCTCTCATCCTGCTGATAGACACAGCACCACTGCCCTAAGTGACATGGTGATTTTATAAGGCTTGGCAGTTCTGCTGTACTACCAAGGCTGTTATATAACACACCCACAACAAAAATCTAAGATCTAATCAGGCAATAGGCAACAGCACAACCTGCTTCCATTGCACATTTGGCAGTGCCATAGAAGAGAACAGTTTTACGGCCTACCATTGCACTTCCATCGCACACTGAATGTGCTTGCGACTGCATTGGTCCTTGTAATTAAAACCAATAGTCAGAGTTACCCAAGGCAGAACATCACCGGACATGTCTCTATCCAAATTACCAAGATACCAGACACTCACTCTTCAGCCAGAAAATATTCTTTTGGGAAGTTATCTGACTGAGCAAACCAAAAGGATACAAATTTACCCCACCAAAATTTTTAGAAAGGCATTTTGGAAAAATCACAAGAAAAAAACAGAAATAGGAAAAAGAACAATAGGAAGGACTTCCAAGGACTACTAGTCTCAGTGGGAAATGGGTATCAAAATTCCTTAAATTTCCTTTAAGGCCTCAGTCAACTTACAGCCATAAAAGTCCAATGCTAACTGTGCAGGCAACATGATGCCATCTTTTATGAAGAAGTGGCCCATACTGCTTTCTATTTTACAGACATGCTTAAACACAAACTACCTCTGTTTCCTCTCTAGCTTATTCTAGGCACCGTCTCTGCTAGCATATAAGGCTTTAACTCATTAGGATCTTCAAATAGCTTCATCTCATTATTTTTGATAGAGCGATGAATTACAAACCAGCTAGTGCAGTGATAAAAACAACAAGGAGCCAACATATCTCACATCCACTTTGTTAACCAAAGATCACATTTTTCAGTCTCCCTCTTGCTGCTAAATACTTTGAGACGCTCTCCAGTTCTAGCAAGGATCACTTCTTTCAAGGCCCCATTCAAAAAAAATCAGAGCAAGAATAGTAATATGATTGTGAATGCATACTCAGAAATTTTAAGGATCCCATGTTCAGACAATTATGGCATTCACAAGCTTTAGAACACAAATGGATGGCTAGTGAGATTTAAAAGCACTTACAGGTGTAAAGCAACTGGATCCTTGTATATATTCGTATTTGAGATGCTCAAGTATTTTTAAAGTCCAGCTCTAGAACATTTGCATGAAAAACAGAACACGTTTACATTTAAGTAGCACTTTTTACCTGATGTTTTAAGTGTTCTGCTGCTCTAACTTAAGACCAACTGTAGATTTGCTCAAATAATGAAGTTAATATCCTCCCTGCCTCCACCCCAACATTCATCAAAACAACTCTAGTTCTGGAATTGCTGGTCTAGCCAAGACCACCTTTAAAATCCTTGGCATATTAAGGATGCTGGATGAGTAATCAGAGAAGTGCCCTCACCGGCCTCTGAACTGTTACTGGAGATAACCAGAGACAGCCAGCAAGGCCTTGGAGCTACCACTTCAGACTGCGCAGATGTGTTTAACCAGAGACACACAACTCTTAAATAACTTCAGGAGAAAGAAAGGAGGCTTCAATTCAGTGAACATTTTAGATCATTTCCCTGGTTGATATTTTCAGCACAGTTAATTCCACTCGCAGCTTCTTTGCTTATGTTTGGCACACAAAGCAACACAGGGTTACAGCTAACAGGGTAGCAAGAGCCTCTCTGAAGATTTGAGTAAATGCTTTGACAGACAGAACTGTGCTGATTTCCAGACAACAGTTTGACATCTGCTGCATGATGTAAAAACACGACTTTGCAAAGCCCAACCTCAAATCATTTTCTAGCCTTGTTTGAAGAACCCATTTTAGCCCCTCTTGCTGAGCATTTCACTTCCCTGACTGCTTAACATGCACACCGGAGCCTCCAACACCGAGCCATATAGATTTGTCTTTGTCTTCTGTGTTAATTATTAGCTGCTGCAGAGCTGTCTCTGTGGGTGAACGCACACAGAAACAAAGGCAGCAAGGTTGTAAAACCTTTTATCTCTATCAGGGCACATTATTTGATAAGGTGCTAAGCTAATAGCAACGCATGTCAAATTGTGTTTAGACAGATCAGTGTGCTGGGAATTGGAGGTTATATTTGTCTGTGGAAACCAGCACCTGGAGAAGCAAAGAGAAGCTCATACCAATATTCGTAACACTGTGCAAACTGTAAACCCTCCAAAGTGGTTATTTTACAAATGGCTCTGACTAGGATAATGAGCCTCTGTGATTTCATTTGCCTTGTGCCTGTCACTTGGAACTTTAAACATTTATATCCTCACAAAAGCAGCAAAAACAAGAGACAATACAGGGCAGTGAGCAGTGCAGTATTATCATGTCAGGATTACACAGCCTGCCCTCCTGAACGCGTCTCCAAGCCCCCAGCCGGAGGTGGTAACTCTGCAGCCAGCTCTAAGCACCGGTCCACGAGGACCGGAAGGAAGCTACACAAGGCATCCAAAGCCAAGCAAATAAAATGCTTCGAAAAAAGCCTTGCAAAGATTTGACAAACCATGTTCTCACGTTAGAGCACGAGGTTCTGTGCTATGATGCAAAATAAGCATTTATAACTGCCATAGCACGTTTTGGAGTTGTTTTTGTAGAGTGGAGGTTGACCCCTTGTAGATATTTCTCTTCTGTTTTTTTTAGATTTTTAACTGCAAAAAAATGCAAGACACTGTCCAGACAGGACTGTAACAGCAAGACAGCAAGAAACATCCACCCGCTTTGTACAACAGGGGCTGGTGATGGCTCTTGGTCAGCTGGCAGAACTGTGCAGCCCTTCCTCCAGACAAGAGTCCCTCACCTTTTCAGATGACCTGATCCATGGCACATCTGAAACCAGTCTTACTAATGCGTGCTATGCACATTGATTTTCATTTCAACACCTTAAACACTTTCTCTAAGACAACAATCTCAAGATGGCAAAGCAAATGATCCCAAATGCTAGGGGCCTAATTTGCATGTAGTTTACAACCTTGATTATCTCCAAGTCATTGGGGCCCAACAAATGCATTTAGAATATCAGGATTTCAGGTAATCAAGAATGGTGCCAGTTAACAGATGAAAGTTTGTAAACAAAGTTTGGAATAATTAAGGTTCAAATAGTCAAAATTATTCTACACAGAAGCAAAACAGTTTTTTTCCTTCTTTCCCCACAGACCCTTTGGGAATCTTGACACACACACCTAATGCTTCCATCAATACCCTACTAAAAGTAGCACTTACAGTGCTACTATTAAATATATAGATTGGATTAATACACTTATGTAAGACTGTACAGACAACAAATGCATGCATTTTAATGCTTACACTGGTTAGCAAATAAACCAAAACGCTTTTAAGTCCATTTTTAAGGCAAGAGCTATTTAGGAAACATCTCCAGACTGAGTCCTGGCTTTGAACATCCCCAATAAACACTTATTCTTCAGTTTACTCCTAATGGAGGAGGCAGAGCTTCAAACAAAACATAAGCTCCTAATGCTGCCTCTGATCATTATTCACTCCATACTGTGTCTACCAGAGGACTTCATCTGCTGATTCCCAAGCATGGGAATTCCCAAGCACTGTCTCCATCCCATGGGAGTTGTCTGTCCCCATGCTGATATATCCCTGCTTAGTTGTCCCAAATGCAAAGACAGCTGAATCTAGTGTGGTGACACAGGGCATTAATTAAGGGCCTCAAGTGGCAGATCTGCTTTGCTATGCAGGTCTCTGCTCCAGATAGAGAATTTGCAGAGCTCAGTGGTGAAACTGTAGCAGGCTTCTGGTGGAATGCCACGTGGATTATGGAGCACATAGGCGGGCTTGCGCAAGGTAAAGCTTTCAAGTTTAAATGCACTGAAGAAAAGGGTGAAAAAGGTGTAGCATGAATCTCTCCTTTTGGATAAGCAAATTTAAAGAGCGTGTAGATGGGCAATAGAGAAGCATTTGAAGATGACTACGCTGTTAGGCATCTCTACATGTCTAAGTCCTTCCTCAAGGAGTTCAAAATCATTGTCCTCATTTTATAGGCTACAGAAGCAAAAGAGAAGTGAAAATAGTTGTTCCAGAGGGCCACTGGCACAACTAAGAATAGGGATAGCAGGAAAGCACAAATCTCAACACCCCCCAACCCTGTTTATTTTAGACATATACTACTCACCTTGCTTCCTGCTCCTGCTAAATACAACGTCTTAAGATATTAAATGGATCTTTGCTCTTTTATGAGTTTAATTTTGATAAACAAAATATATAAACACTGAGTCAATAATTACTTCTTCCCAGAATTGTTTCTGATACCACTAGATTGAATGTTGTATCATTTAAATATATTTTTCAGTCATGTAGAGATATGCTCAAATAGGGTTTCTAAGCCACAAAACACATCTTTAATTCAGAAGAGCATGGCACTCAGCAAGAGGATGCAAATGAGACCAGAGAAGCCTGGGTAGAGAAACCTCATCCACCCACAAAGATGGGTTATGCATGTTGCATTTTCCAGTCTATTTCTCTTAAACATGTTTTGCACTTTCTGCTGCTAAAAATAACGCTGTGTTACATTAGAAAAGGAGCAGTAGCAGTAACCAGTGTGTGCTGGTAAATCGCTTTCTCTCCCCCACCCTTTTTTTAAAGGGGGAAACAATTCATCCATAGTGTTTCCGACATCTCCAGGATAACAACAGCTGCTTAGAAGACATAGAAAATAACAAAGAAACTGAAAATAGTACTTATTTTACCTGCACCAAGTCTCATCAGCATCATTCTGCTTGATCTGACACCCATCTTGGGCTACAGGGGTTCAAGGAAATCTCCCCACTGAAAAACTAGTACAAGAATAGAATCTGACTTCATAAATAGTTTGTGTGTGCATATTTAGGTGTATATAGATATAACATACCCACACATACACACCCATTTATTTGTCAGTGTTTAATGCAACATGCATTTATTGGACAAGTTATTATGCATCTCCCTCCTATTAGGAGCACTGTAGCACATAAGCAGTACCATGTTCTGGTTTACTTTTCATGATATGGTGAAAAAAGTAAAAGGACATTAAGGTAAAGCTCTATGCTTTAAAAAATATATATATTTGAAACCACTGGTCTCTTGAAAATGATTTACCACATCTCTGCTCAACAGTTAGACATTAATTCTCCTCTGAAGAATCTCCAGAGTCAATCACACCCAGGCCAAGCAGCACTCCAAAAACTACCATAGCAAAAACAATTAATAACTGCGCAGAATTATTCCGTAATGGATGTGTTTCATCTGCTTCAGAAAGGACAGTTTAATTGTTACTCTTCCAAAAAAGAGAGGACACATACCTATATACCTCCCCAAGCCCTATACCTTAAGTTAATGCTTCCATAAAATGCCAATAGAAAAATGATCATGTATCAATCAATTCATTTGCAGTGACCTAACAAAACCAGTTTTAGCAAAAGTCACCCAATAGTGCCACCTGCTGCAGGCTGCCTCCCACTGCCAGCAGCTCCCCTTTACCCACATCTCACAAAATAAAACACAACGCAGCCAAACTTCTTCATTCCAGCTAGAGACTCGAGAGCTACAGAGGAAAGAAAGGGACCCAGAAGCACACAAACATCACTTAACAGAACCCCAAGGATACAAATAGGCTGTTGCACCCTCTCGGCTTTTGTGGTGCCTCTCGGATCACTGAATCAGCAGCAATCTGCCTCAGGAAATCATCGATCCATGCTAGCACATCTAGGGTCCTTGGGCAGCATAATTTATGACCAGTTCATTAATATGACTGATTTGTTGCGGCTAAGACTCTAACAAGAGCCTCTTTAGAATCCACACTTCAGGTTTCTCAGGTGAAGAAGCAGAGCAGTTGCACAGACAACGCCAGTATCAAGGAAACCAAGGGCAGAAGTCCCTAAGGTATTTCAATAGGGCTGAAAGTGGTAGGATAAAAACTCCCCTGTAGTGGGTACTTAAGACTTCCTACTCCCCTACCCATTTTACATCTGTAAAACAGAGGGGCTTGCAGGGCAACAGGGAATCTTAACCTGTGTCTCCATGTGATGGGGGTGAGAATCATAATTACCTGATGCATTAAAAAAACAGGACACAGTTAAAATACAGAGTGTACCATTACCTTCATTTTTCATGTAACTATAGCTCTGAAAAGTGACAGTACCAATAGTACCAAAGCAGATGCAGTTTTCAAAGCAATTTTTTTTTTTTTTTTTAAAAAAAGCTTTCTTTTACAGGATCCCAACAGAGCAACCAGCAAACCTGTCCACTAATACAGTCTTCTCCAGAGAATGAGAGCCAGAATGATTTAAGTCATACACTAAGTTGAAGCCCAAATCCAGTTTCATCATTCCATTACGGCACAACTACAATTAGCTAAATGTACCCAAATTACCTGTTCATCTACTATTTAAGCAGACTTGGCTTTCTACTCCTTCATGAACTGCATCAATCCCATGAGCTAACAGCTCAGGCTGAGATCTTGTCTCCACACAACAGAGGAGTCCTCAGTGACTTCCTTTCAAATCAGTATCATTTTCCCGGGGCCACATGTTTCATCTTCATGAAGTTAAGTGCTGTGTACCATTTGATCACCACGCGTGTCTCAGATGTGTCTGCAGTCCACCGATTTAAGCATGTGGCCTAGTGTCTAGTAAAACTCCTTACAGTTCCATTGAATGAGAAATACCACATAAATGTAAGGTTTTAACATGATTAGGGACATTTCTATACTACATCAACCACTGATCTTTCACTTGTATTTCCACATTGCTAGATTTTATAGAAAAGACAAATTAAATATTGATTTGTATTCTCTAAATCACCATGAAATTAAAGCTAAAAATGTCACGTCACAGAGAAAACTCTGTTAAAAGCCACAGAAGCGACAGGAATTGCTTGTCCCTCTGTCACATGGCAATTCAACAAAAACACTCCACTGCTTTTCTCAATTGTAAACTTATTTCACTCAAGAGCACAGCCCAGCCAGAAATACTGCAGGCCAAAGGAGCAAATCCCTTTCTTTACTTGTAGATCCCTCCATACCACCTGAACAAGCCAAGGAGCCTTAGAGCAGGCAGATACTGAATCAAGGGCTGCTCCAGCAGCCCCTACCAGTACAGGGTTATCCATATTTGTACTAACTGAACTCTGAGGTGTTGCACCTTTTGACTAGAGAAGATCTAAGCCTTCATGCTTCTCACATCTTTGAACCTCTAATCCTGAAAAGCAGTATAAAACTTCACACTATCAGGAGACAAAAGTAATGGTTCACACAGAAAGGTCTTGCAGACACTCAGAACACGTAACTCTAAGCAAGCCATTTCCTTAGAAATTCATCTGATAAAAACACTACAGTGCCCGTGCTTGGAGTTCAGGACTAGACAGTTCTGGAGCATTCATGTTCGTTAACACTTGGCACAAACGAAGCGCCTTACATCTGAGATAAGTATTTTGTAGATGCTAATGAATTAAAACTGACAGCAGCCTTGTAAAGTCAGGAAGTTTCTCTATCTTTTTTCAGATGAATAAACCGAGGCACTGAGACGTTAATTCTGGCATTTTTATACTTGGTTTAGCAACGTTGACTAATACATAAATCCAAATTCAAGTCTTGGAGGAAATAACTACCTTTAAATAGGGACAGAACACTTGAATTGACAGTTCAGCAAGTGTTAAAGTGCCTAAACCCAGTACTGTTGCAAGTCTGGCAAAATTTAATGACCAAGGTTGGCATGTCCTGTCTGAAGCATCAACGAAATGGACAAAGTCGGAAGACGCTAAACTCCAAAACTCTGTTTTTTATGGTAGCTTGCAGACAGAAACATCAAGCTTTGACTGTACCAGTAACCTGTGAATGAGCTGAAGAGGTCTTGCTAGGCAGTGCTCCCTAAAATGATTATCACTTCCTTTCAGTCTGATATACACCAAAGAATACACGGTAATTATTCAAGATGGCTTAAATATATCCCACTAGCTGTGTATAAGCATATATGAATATATAGTGTATGACTATTTACACCTATATACATAGCGGTGTATTTACATATGAACACATATGAAAGCCTCAAAGAAACCAACTGCATCATCCTCACACTTAAAGCAAGCACCAACAGGGCTGAAACAGATTTGGGGCAAAATCCTGCTTTAGAGCTCAATAGAGAATTGTACTTAAAATTTTAGTTCAGTTTCAGTATGTTCATGTCAACACTGAAGTCAGCTCCACCCAGCCCCCAAAAATGTTAATAAGTAAAAACAAAAGGCTATTTATAGACAAGCTGGCTTTCTACAGTATGGCAAAGTGACTGAAAGAGTGCAGGCGTGTTAAAGGAAGCCTTTCCATCTGAGCTGCACCTAAGTAGACACAATCTGCAGGGTGGTTGAAAAGGTAAACAAGGTCTTACTGTATTGCGCAAATGGAAGAAGCTCGAAACCATAATAAATTTGGTAGCCTCCATTCCAACAAAATTACCATTAGCCAAAGCGAATCAGCAGAGGTCTCTCTTGACTATTACATGTCCCCAGATTTGTTTTAACTGCAGAAACAACAGATGATCCAGAAGAATTGACAAACCAGGATCCCTTTTGATAAAAGCAGGCCACATGCCCCTAAGAACAAGACAGACTTCTACCAGAACTATTAAATGTTTTTGCTAAGCCACCTTCTGTCATAGCATGAGCCACACACTTCAAGTCCGTCATTGGCACAACAAAAGCCTAAAAAATTACATAGTTGCATGTAACACATACTATTACTGTCTCCTTGATACATTTTTCAGAGATCCTACCCAAAAAAGACTTGAGGATTAATCTCAGATATTTATCTTCAATGTAAAAATGAAGATGGCCCTGAGCTTTGGAAGTAATACTGTAATTTTTCCTCAAACCTACCTACCAAATAACACATTCCATTGAAATGGCATAGTTCTACAAAACTTGAGCAAGAGCTCACTTCAAGAACTATGCATTTAAAGGGAAGCAAACTCAGAGAGGACCTGTTAGAATTCTTAGGAAAAGTTCAATGCCTGCAGAGATACTGTAGAAGCTTGTTTAGCTACCAAAGTACCTGCAGAGTAAGAATATAATGACTTTTCAGAGAGGTTTATTACTGCATTATGTATTAATCACTATAAATATCGAAGAAGGGTAAAGGGGCTCAAGACAGATCCAGCAAAGGGATATAACATTACTCCTGCATATTATTCCAACTAGTCCCATTAGTTCCACTCCCCATATTTTTACCTACTTTTGTAGGGATGTAATAGGACCATCTAAGAAGCTCACTAACACATCCATTGGCACTGCAGTGTCACTGATCTAACCCATTGACTTTCTATGACTTGTATATACACATATACATTAAACTATTTAGCATTCTTAACATTTTGTGCCACATGCAAACTATATACACACAAATATTTCTCAATTCAATGCCCCCTGTACAATTTCTTTCAATTACTAGACAGCTAACTGATGGCCAAGCCAACCATCCCAGGCCAACATTATTATAGGATGAAGATTATTATAGGATTATAGGATGAAGATACATCTCACTACATATAGTGAGGATAGAACAGGGCAGTTATGGTCCTTCCTCAAGGGCTCACCACCACAATGTATCCATAGTCTCGTGGAGAAAACCATCCAGCAGGCAACCAAAGGTGACTGTCAGGTCAAAGGATTGGAGTTTTCAGTTCATCATGTCTCCAGACTTCTCATGACAAAAATACAGTATTTCTGTCTCAGTATCTCTGTGAGCTTGTTTCTGAGAGTCAAGGTGCTACTTGAAAAACAGATTTGAAAACCTGTAAATTCACAATTGGATAATTGGCAAAGGTGCACAAATCAACTGCACTAAATTAACCGTTGAAGCCATAAATCATATTTATGATTCACATTCGAAGTATAATTGGTAAAAATGTTTATCTTAACAGTACATAGCAGTTCAAAAAATGGGATTTAATAATGATAGATGGTTTCCAAAGAGAAATACACTTTTAGAATAGTTGATTTCAACAGAAAACTCCCATTTAGTTTCTGTAGATCTCTATTAGAGTTTGGTCTTAAAACAGCACATGAACTGTTTACTTCAAGAGTATTTTTACATTTCTGTTAAAACAGTGACATTTTCTAAGCCCTGATGAAAAAGCTTCATATAGGTAAGCGTGGCCAGGAAACTTGTTTTAACAGGAGCAGCTATTCCAGTTTCTGACTATTCAAAACACTGCTTGAAAAGCATACTGAACACAGGGCCTGTTTCAAAAAGCAAAACACAGAAATGAGGTAAGACAGTAGTTTCCAAAACACACTTTGGTACAATAAGATGTCCATAGTTTGCCTGGATCTATGCTTTTCATTTAAGCTGGAAAATTTGTTTAGTGATTTGGTGGAATGCTGTTTCCTGCTCAACTCAGTCTCCAAAAGCTGTTATTTCTGCTCCAACATTTTTTAACATTTTTAATTCACATAGGAAAAACTTTACATGGTGTAATCAGGTGTCTGTACTAGACAAGTAGAAGGCTCAAGAGTTGCTAAAATATTGCCTTTTCCTCGGGTTTATCTAAGGGCAATTCTACTGCTAACTAACAAGTTCTCTGGGTGGCCTCCCAATACCCGGGGCCTTTTATAAAGGCTGTCAATTTGACTGAGGGTTTTGTTTGTTTTTTGTTTTGTTTCTCATAAAGACATCCTAATGTGTTCCCTCCTTAATCATCAGCACCTACTCATACAAAACAATACATGTTTTTCATAGAGACACTACCATGCAGCTTCCAAAGGCCTAAAATTGGAGATACTTGCAGAAAGGTTTGTTAAATATACACACAGAGCAATGTGGCCAGTTTGAATACTTATTCACAATATACAGTTAAAAAAAAAAAAAAAAAAAAAAATTATAGATGCTTTAGAAGAGAATAAAGAACACAGATGTCTCAGCAAATGGGAAAAGGTACTTCACCATCATGTTATTGATTGATATATACAAAAATACACTAACAGGCTAAGCATGTGCAGACATGCATAGTACCAAGTGATGACTGTCCAGTAACTCCAGTCAAAATACTCTTTTGCAGAGAAACCATAAAAGTTGCATTTCACTGAAAATAATCAAGGAGGAAATAACCACCCCTGAAAACTGTTGATCCACACATATTGATACCATTTTTAGACCAGTGACTTAATGAAATTAGAGCTGATTTCCTTTAAGGTAACTAGAACCAGGCCATGAAAAAAATTTTAGAAGGGATGCTTCTAATTTTACTTGAAAATAACTTGTCAGACCTCAGCTTAAAACTGACAGAAGTTGTTTTCAAAGGACTCCAAACCCAGCAAATGTGCAAGTAATTGTATTGTAAATATTTCATCGTTTTTCATCACTAACATCAATAAGAGAAAGACTACAGTCATACAATTGTGAAAGATATTTTAAAACTTAAATCACACAATTTATTCTGTTTTCAGAGAAGTCTAATTTTACATTTATAGCTGTTAGAATTGCATACATACTTGACTAAGTTAGTCTAATACATGAAGGGAAATATAATTCTGGCTTTGCCTTTCACTGTGCTCTGAAGATTTGAGTCCAAAGGCGGCAAACAAAAGGGTGGCTTAAAATTCACTAAGCTTGTCTTAACTTGAACAGCAAAGGAGCCCAATTAGGGCCAGATTTGGTAAGGGCATAACAATCTAGATAGATATCCAACAGTCTTACAGGAGGAGCACATATATTAGATAACAGAGAAGATGAAAACAGTTGTTTTGCATCTTAAATCTCCATAGGATTAATAACTCCTTAAAAAAAAACAACACTGGGCCAGGCAAATGAATAATACTAATGGAATAAGAAAATATACAGAGAAGTCAACAGTCACAGATTTTAATTCAACTTTAGAAGGAAATTCAGTAGCTTAAATATATATTAACATAAATCAGTTATAGAAGAAATAACTCCCACTAAAAATTGCAAGAACTTGGCATTACTGGCATATCCACCCTCCTTTAACCAGATATAGGAAGCCTTCTTGTTGATAACCTGACACCAACCACTTACATACTTAGAAAGATCTAGCATCAGCTGTAGCGCGTCATAATATGGGAAAGTCATCGTTCATTTACACAGTTCTAAACCCACTTACAGTCTATACTACAAAAAATAAATTCCTATTAGACTACACTGCCTAAGTCAACAACTGCAGCTTGACCCCTTGTTTGCTAAGGAAAAATATCTGCAACACTGAGTTGAAGAAAAAAATGGTGATCAAATTGCATCTTGCTTGTAGAAACTTTACTTCCTCTTTACGAAGTCAACAGCTCTAGTAGGACAGTATTCCCATTAGCATCTGCAATTTCAGTAAAAAAAGACAAAGGAGAAACAACTTGACAGAAGCAGTGCAAATTCACCTTGCAGAGCACAGGTTCAGACTCTGTATTTATCCATCGCACTTGCATCATAGAAATCAAAAAATCACAACATCCAAGCATGTCTGCTCCCTAAAGAGCATTTGTAAGCTCATGTTTTATATACTTCAGGACTCTTCCCATTGCAAAGGATATTCAAAGTGCTAGGTTTGATCTATAAAGCTTTGGCATATTTCAGCACAGGTTGCACTTGAATATTCTTCAGAGTCCCATTTATTACAGTTATCCTAATTACGGTCAGTTTGAGGCACAGAAGTTGACTAAAGAAGTGGCATCTTTTGGCAAGAACATTGTGCACTGTCAATAAAAAAAGAGTATCTTTATCTCAGGCTTTCTTGAGTTTATAAAATCATCTCAGAGAAAAAAATGAATGTTTCATCCTCTAGCAAAAAAATTACACTCCCTCAAAAAATTGTTTTTAAGTAAATACTATTATAAGTACATTTTAAAATTCTTTTTGTTAGAGATGCCTATCTGCAGAAACTAGCACATGAGCTAGAAACTAGTACTAGCATGTGTTGTGGAGGGAGCAACACTACTGAAGTATATAGGACAAGGGATGTTCAAACATGTGAAATACAGGACTTTTCAGACCTTTTGAGTCATCATCATTTTTACGGCATTTCTAAGGTCCTTACTAGCAGAGCATCCAGACACCACATGAACTCTTCAGTTTGGTTTAACCTCACTGTAGGCCTGTCAGCAAGGCAGGGCTGATATCTGAAGCAGGGGAACAAGGGCATGACACATCTGACAACCAGCTTTGCCATAGGAAGGACGTGGCTGCACAATGCTTTCTGTCCGAGCATTTTATGTGCCAGATCAGGGCCCCAAAAACCTGAACTGCTGCTGCTCTGAGGCCTTCCCCATACTCCAAAGTAGCAGCACCCAGGACTTACTGTCTTGGGCCAAGTGACTAAAGTAGCAGCCCTGCATTTGCCAGACCACCAATATATACCTTATACCCCAATATATATCACATCAGAGTTCCCTCATTTCTACAGCACTACTGAGAAAACTGAACTTCCAGAACACACGATAACACAATTGCCATTACAGTAGAATGGAAATGTTAAAATCTCAACACAGAGTCTAAAGCATAGGTAAACAAAATAACTTTAGAGATATATTCCCACTTATTGATGCATTGATGCCATTGGACTTTATTTAGTTTACTGTTATACAAGTTCAGTAATCACTTACAGAAAGGCATTGGCTCACCACAAAGTTGTGGTACATCAGTTTGTAGACTCACATGTCTACAAGACCACTGTGAAGTTCACAGCTTCAAAGCCCATGCTATATACATGAGGTATTTTGGGAAAGGATCTAAAACCCTACAGAAAATCCTGGACCACAAATTACGGTATTGCTATTTTTAAAACACACTAGAAGCCTGAAAACATTTGTCTGGTTTTAAGTTTATTAAAAAAAATCAATAGTTTCTGATTTTATCAAATTTCTGCTAAAAATGCTCATTACATTTCTGCTAAAAATGCTCATTACAGTACAGAGTTCAATTGTCACCTGATTTTCTACCTCGTATTAAGGGTTGAACTTATTTTAAAACATGCTGAGTAGCAGCTATCAAAAAAAAAAAAAAAATCCATCACAAGAATCATCATAGGAGACTTTCTGCCTTTACAAGTTTAAGAGATTGTCAGAGGTCAGACAGAACTGAACATCCCTGCTGAGGCACTTCTGTGAAAGACGTGCTGTGGAATGGGCTAGGAGTACTACTACCTCCATGGCTAGTGAGTGCTCAGTATTGACTCGTTAGGTCTCAGTAGCTCCATTAGATGATGTTCAACAAATATATCAGATAAATCAGGCTCTCTCTCCTGTTCCCTCCCCCAAGGCACACACCCTAGTAAAGTAACTTTCTAATAATACTAGCATAATAAATTACCACACTTAAGATAAAGCAGATGAGTTGCTCATGGTTAAGTGAGTCTTACAGAAGTGAGCAAGATGCTTTTTTCAATGAATTTGAGAATATTGCCACTTGATACCCTTTAATATAAAACTGCTTCTTGGCAGACAGATACCACCACTCTCTTAGCCTCACTTCCCTCCCAAAAATCCATTTTTGCTTCTCTGTCTCCATAGACAAGAACTGTATTCCCTAGAAAGGAGCCAATACACTGTTTTTTCCCAGCAGGAGGGAAACTTAATGATTCAGAGCTGGGTATTTAAATGCCATAGCTTCCACTTAAATGCAAGCTCAGCCTGAATACCTTCCACTTTGCTGGGAATTCCATGTTTTGGCTTAGGAAACAAACAGACCTTCTTCTCTACCAACTTTTAAATTCTGAGGCTGTTAATTACCTTACATGTGGAATACATTAAGGAAAAAAGTACCTTTTCCCTTCCTGCAGTGCACTTATGTTACAGTACACCAATTCAGCTAATCCTTCACATCTCCCCAGCTCAGTAAGCACACAGGTGCACCCATACTTAAACAACTGTAGAGTTATTAAAACCTTACCAGTCACAAGTAGGCTAGATTAAAAGTATTAACATATCACATGAATCAACATAACTTGTTTCAGCCTCCAAAATATATTCAAGAGTTCCTCTACAGCAATTCCTGTACCCCACCTCACATTTGGATTACTGGGTAATAATTCTACCAGCAAGAGAGCTGAGGTGACCCCAAAAGTGTTATTAATAAGCCCCTCCTCTATTTTTATCCAGGCTGGAGAAATATGCTAAAGCTTACATGTATGGCTAAAGCAAAGTTATGAGAGCAACTATTAGCAAAGATCATAATAAATTTGAATCAAATGAGAATAAATGCAGTGACTTAAGTGAGAGGAAGGGAAAAAAAGCACAAGTATTAGTCAAGAGGATAATTTTGTTAATGGGAAATGCATAATTGACAATATTATTCATTTCCTTTTGTAAAATCAGACTTTCAACAAGAAAAATACAAAAACAATTTACAACAACTCATGCTCTGAGTGATCCCACAACAGTAACAATTTCTACCCAAGATCATTGGATGGTTAAAGCTGAAACCGCACTTAAGTAACTGCTGCCTGGTGAAGCTCTAGGTTTAAAATATTCCAAACCCAAGATCCATAGTAAAGATGAAGCGCTTCTAGTAATTCTACCTTTGAGCAAGCTTTTAAAATTAAAATTGAAGTTACAACATGTCATTATTCCTAGACCTCATGGAGTGTATACTTCACTGTCTACAGAGACAGCTTCAATCATACTCAGCATTAAGTTGAATTAGTGTCCCAAAGTGCCTACTCCTCTCCTCATTTTAGACAGGTCTCAGTTTAGGCACAAGGTCAAAAATGGAGATGAGCTGCATGCTGCCAGCAAGCCCCTCATCTGCCCATTAAGGGTGGATCTTGAGTTTTATCACTCCAAGGCATATGTCAGCCAACCATCATTAATTTAATTTATTAGAGGGAAAAATGAATATGATTGAAATAATACATAGCTGAGATACTCTGACAATCCCCTGTCTGCTTATTATAGACAAACGTGTTTTAGTCAGTACCTCTGTACTTAAAGTCAACCTTTCCCCTGGGATCACTTAGGATGAGGTTGGATTTTTTTTTTTTATTATTATTATTGTCTAACTTCACTGTGATCAAAACTTGCCATTCTATCCTCTTGGCCAACCTCTCTGTATTCTCTAAGTGCCTCCCCCTCAACCCTTCCTTTCCTTTTGTCATCCTTGAGAAAATCTTATTCTTTTCTAGGCTTTGAAAGTTTAAATTGCTTAAATGAAATCTGGATGAAAATTAAGAACTTGAAAAATAATCTCTTCTGTGACCCTAATCAAAACTTCCAGAGTTCGGCCAATCCCACATTGGAATTCATCAGTTGCTTTTCTAACAAAAGCCCTGGTTATAACAGTTACTGTTTCTATGAAAGCCTCTTTTATAAAATCACTCTTTATGGGGGTCCATCAAGCTGGACATTTTTTTTTTTATTATTATTTTTTTTAAATCTTGTCCTTAAGGAACTTGCTTTAGATGCTGCAAGTCACTGAAGACTCAGAGAACCAACACTCCAGCCTAAACATTACAAATAAACACACTGTTAAGGCAGGTAGTGTACAAAGTATATATTGCCACTGATGGAACGAGAACAGGCCCTTTCCAAACAATCCACAGTAACACCCACAATAAATATATCTAAGTTTTGAACTTCTAAGTTACTCACCAGTTACCTTTATTAATGCTCACTTTTGATTCTTGTCAAGAGTATCTTTTTTGGCTACAAAGTTTAGAGGGATAAATTCATCACAAGTATTTCTGACCGAGACAGTTATTCAGCATTTTTAGGTATGGACAGTTAGGAAATGCTAACCAAGTTTAGGACTACTACCACCTTACTTATAAACAGTATGCCATACTTGACTCACCTGTAATACACTCAAACTTCAGGCATTGGGAATTGATTCTGATGTTACGCTCTAACAAGTACTGATAATTTATCGTCATTTCACGAATACCTTAAAAACATAACTTTATCATGGACACAGAATCATAATGCCTGGGTCCCTAGCATAGGGTCACTACCTATAGACTCGCTGTTTGGACTGCTCTCTAGAGCATAGGTATCATTAACACATGTTGAATTTGACCTTTTATTTATTTCAGCATAAACCCAACACAGTTTTGATTAGTATGTTGATATATTAATTAAATCATGGTTATAAGCTATATCTTAACATTTGCTTATCTGACACTGTAAGCAGAGACAATGATTTAGGTTAAATTCCTGTTGCACTGGTCAGACGGCTAACAGACATTTTCCTGGAACAGAGTATTACAATTCATCTGCAGGAAAGGGCTGTGAGAACCTCCCTTTGTGGAAATTGAGGAATTCTTCAATCTGCACAGGCTTTGAAAAAATGCTAACATGCAAACTGTTTGCAAGTGTGCGAACAAGCAACACATGGTACAGTACAAATAGTACACACATTTTCCCACTTGAACATCATGAAGCAGCTTTATTATCCTCCAAGTGTTTTCTTAAAAGCAGCATCTGATTTTCTTCGATAGTAATTCAATGGATTTTGAAGACTTCTGTTGTAGACAAAACTTATGAACTAAATAAACATCTCACTGCAGAGGGAAAAAAAGAAGCCTCCTATGCTGCATTTGTTTGATGAATATAAAGAAAAGCATGATAGCTTTAAAAGAACCCAGACGGTAAGGTCTGTTACTAGCATATATGAGGGCATTAAAGAGTACCACATTTTTAAACAACATACTGTATCAGGCATTAGCAAAGCACTTATATCCTTTAACTGTCCACTCATACTTTGACTGCTGAAAACCTCTTTTGTATTACTCAAATCAAAAAATATTCTACAGAATCTATTCCAGCAATCTAATACTGTAACAGTTCATGACTGATTTATCACTGACCAGTTTTTCCCCCCACACTGATGATTATTTATCTCCTTCATTTTTAAATCCTGATTCTATATTTCTGAATTGCTGAAACACTAATGCTTGGATAGCATTAACAGCTGAATTCCTAAAAAGAGCCTACCAGCTCTGAAATTTACAGTTATACTCTGAATAGGTTTTTTTTAATGATGAGAAGACCTTGATGTCATTTCCATCCATTTGTCATTAAACATTACTCTCACCTCTATCCTGGGCCTTTACTCTCGGAAATAAATTGTAGGAGCAAAAATGCTTTAATAATAATTTAATTTTTATACTACACTCTGCTTTTCACATCTCAAGCATTTTAATGTAAAATCACACGTGAGATTTAAAATGAAAAAGGTCCTTTTTCCCCTACTACTACTCCAAGGCAAACATGATAAGGGGCTTGATTTCTTACCTGTAATGTTAGTATCACTCTCATCAGAGGATCTCCCAAGGACCAGAGAACCAAGATGGTCAGACAGTTGCAGGGCCCATTTGCTGCCCAAGTCATTAGATCAGCCAGACTGTACCCTGATTTAGTCTCTCACAGGTATCCTTTGCCAGCTGGCTCCTGGGATTCACTTCAAAGCAGCAGCTCCATCACCGTCTAAATCTGAGTGAATGCTGTCTTCCTTTTTCATCTGAAAGGCTGAAAATAGAGAGTCTAGTTAAATTAATTTTAATGTCAAGACTGATATTCTGATGAATTTCATGATCAGTAGCAATTGGATTAAGGATATATATGAAAATAAAAACATAAGGGATGCAAAATACATAGATAACTTGGGAACCAGAATCTCAGGAATCATGAGTATAACATAGCAACTGTATTTCAAACACTTTTTTATTTTGGAAACGAAGCGAGTCTGTCAAGAAACAGCAACCTGTCAAATAACGCCACTGGTAAGAAGGACCTGCTACAGTGTGCTCTACATAGGGTCTGGAATACTTCATTTATTCTTGAAGTCTCATGGTGGTTGCAGAAGACACTGTGTCTCATTCCACAGAAGGGCAAGGAATTGCAGTGGTTCTGTCATTTCTACAGCAATAACACCTTGGAAACCCTGCTGGAGACCTGGGCTTTCTTGGTGCTAGGCACTGCCTAAGTACCCAAGAGGATGCAGGCTACAGCTAAGCAATGTCATCAGCAACAAAACCCCTCACACTCCCAAAATGACAAGGAGATCCCTCCAGCCTCTTTTGGATCTCAAGAGCACAAGACACCGACATCAGAGACAGGCTTTGGTTGCAGGACAAACAGCATCAGAGGAGCCTGCTGCCACACTTCGCAGTAACTAGTCCGCAACAAGCAGAAACCGATTCCTCAGCATCCTATACGTTTTATCTCAGGCAAAAGGCCTTACCAGTGAAGTGTTAGCCCTTGCTACACTGAAAGGCTGCTGTAGTTTAAGCCAGCTCAGCACGAGCAGGAGCGGGCGGCACCATCTCCAGGCAGGCACAGTCGGCTGCGGCGGAGCGCAAGCTGCACAGGCATCGCACGCGGCCACCTCCCTGACACGTGGAAGCCCCAGAGCAGACGACCCTTGAGGAACAGCTCTGGAATTCGCCCTACTTGGCTTTTTGTCCAAATTATTATTTCACATCTAGAAAATCCTTAAGCTCTTACCTGCTGCTTTGTAATAGCTAATAACAAATGATCAAAAGGAGCAAGAGAAATCTTTAACTGAGTCCCTGGCAAATCTATTAGGCTACGGCACACAACCGCGCCAACTCAATGCGGAAAGGGAGAATCACCTTTGTGGGGGCAAGTTGTCTTGGACATGAACTTTGGGAATTACTACAAATTATTCCCACTACAGATTGCAGCATTACCACAGACATACCAAAATCTATACATTATGCATCACCCTTCTCCCTCCTTTACCTCCTAGTACTATCTGCCTAAAAAAGCAAACATGGTTTTTAAGACTACTACTTTATAATGTGCTATGACAGCCGATTAATAACTGCAGTTCTAGGAGCTGAAAGCTTAATAACCCAAAGTAGAAAATTCAACCTTCTTCCTTTATGGACAGAAGGGGAGGGGCGGAGAGCAACAGCAATATTAACAAGGCACCCAGAAATCATTTTCTTCACATTGTAACAGGATTGCTTGGATATTTTAATTCTTCTGTGGTTAATATTCTTATTCTTAAACACTTTTTTTTTTCCAGCTGGCAGTACCAGAAGGTGTTATTTTACTCTTCGTAAATCAGTGAAAACAAATAGAATTCAAAAGTCAACACTGATATTTTCAAAGAGACAAAAAGGCATTAGAAACCCATGAGAAGCTGATCACTTACACTGCTGAAAAACTTCCTGAAATTTTTTCATGAAAAATTTCAAGCCTATCTTGTAGAAAAACAATGCTTTCCTATAAACAACTAGGGAAAAAGCCATTCACTAGGCTCAAAACCCATGTACCGAATTTAACGAACAATTAACACCTATTGCTAAGAACTTAGGTGAAGACTCGGATCTGGGCTAAATCCGTATTTTCCTAATCAATGCTTCTCATCTTTTTCCTATCCTTTCATCCTTGATCCCTGTAAGCATTCCTTAACATTTCTTTCAAATTTTGGTAGGGTACAGTACTTGTTCCCTTCCTTAGCTGTAATCTTGCTTTTCTGCAGATCAACTACATCAGTACTCAGTAAAACTTTAGATTTACAAATAGTAGGAAAATTTGTACTGAGACAACAAATGCCACATCAGAGACAGTATTTCAACTTCTCCATGCTGGCTGCACCAGCTGGGATGCTCTGAGTACTTGCTCAGCTGGAGTCAGTTAGCACTGGTGAGGAAGAACTGTGCAAGTTCCCTCTCTCCATGGATATTTCTCTAGTAATAGGTCCATGCTTTCCAATTATCTCCAAATGAGAATCCACAGCTGAACTCTGCTTTAGCATTTAAGAGGCTCTCCAGATTCGGTGCTATTTCATGCTGGGCTCCTGAAGCCAGACCTAGGTGTCTAGGATACAGTCACCGCAGGGTTGGATAGCAGGGGCAGCAAGAGCCCCTGTGTGAGGTCTGGCACAGAAGGAAATCCATCAACAAGCTGGGAAAGGGAATTTCATCTTCTACCTCCCTATGAACTGTGAGGCACCTGAACGAAACACTTCCAAAGGCTTACTTGTACCTCACTTACAACAGCATAAACAGGAAATAATTTAATTGCAATCACCACAAGTATTAGCAAATAAAATCTAGATCTAGATGTAAATATTCATGTAAACAGGCAGCTATGGCAAAGTCAGCTCACCTACTGCAGAGCAAGTGCCAGAAAGCAAGGGGCAAATTCAACTGGGCAGTCATTTTAGACATGTACCTCTATGGCCTTCCTTTTAGTACAGAGATTGTTCTACACTGCCTGTCATCCTCTGCTTTATTGATTTGCCATCTATCTTCAAATGTCACCTGGAAACAGATCTTGCCCCATTTCCTTAAACCTCTTAATTTCTCTTAACTTTCTATCTGTATTATCCAACTGTGGAAAGCCTTTGAGGTATCATTTCCACAGAAGGCGCCATAAAAATGAAGTGGGAATACACCATACTAAATTATATCATTGTCAACGCTCTTATCAGAGGCTCAGTCCACTCAGGGACGAGGCATTTGTCCACTAGGAAACCACCAGAACTGACACAAACATTGCTTCCCACAGGTGTCCCAAGAAGCCCACCTTGCTGCCCTGCTGCTTTACCTGGAGCAGTCAAGAAGGATTTTTGGTGTCTTGGGGTTAAGACACTGGACTGGCACCCAACACATCTCAGGTTTGCTCCCACTGGCACTCAACAGGACTGGGATTTCCTCCCATCTTCTGCAAGGGTCCCTGACTGCTGCTTCAAGACATGCCTAGCACCTTTCCACAAGGTGCCCAAACACTAGCCAGAATCATGGCTCTTTCAAAACAGAAAGCCACCTTGACTAGACTGTTACAGAGAAAGTCCCAGAGCAAGACATTCACTGGAAAGATTTGGTGGAGACTTCTTTAAACAGATCACATAGTGTAGGTAACCCATTTCAATAAGTCATAAATTTTCCCTGTTTTAAGTTACCACCCCATGAAACTGCATTAGTATTTCCTAGTGCCTCTTCCCGCTGTGTTAGGCTTTTTATGCATTCCCAGTTCTGCATTAGCTACACCAGTTTCTGCCAAACCTCCTTAAGACAGGACTGCTGTTTTCCACCAAACGCTTCTGTCCAAGGCAGCTACCTGCAGTTTACAAGTTTTGAAGATGGAAATCAGCAGCCAAGTGCAACTAGATGGATACAGGCCACTACAGATTTTTAATCTACGTTTAAAATCCAAAAGCTTCATTTTTTTCTGTTGCACACACACTTTATTTTATACCATGAGCTTGAGTTATACGCAGAACATAACTTCCCATTCCCCTTTAAAGTGACAGCCCCACTGCCCTAATAGAGCATGGTACCAAAGTCATCCCAGTCTCCTAAGGCTCTGCAAGGCGTGCACTACAACTATATCCTGTTAATTGGCCAGTTACCAAACAGAACTAGCTCTAGATAATTTTCTGTAAGGTGACACAGAACAATTTTGTTATTGAGCTCCTGCTTGGCACCCAAGAAACATTAGAGTTATAACATAAAACACTGGTTTATAAAAAGCCAAATTCACAAAAATATGTAGTTCCTGAGAGGCCATATGGCATGGAGCTGTGAAGATGTCTTCAGGCCAAGAGCACTGAAGTTACTGTTTTTAATAGTAATCTATGATATGAAATATTTGGGCTTCACATACTGGAACACTAAACAAAATAGTTACAATCTACTAGTGGATGCATCTTTCAATCACAGAGATTTATGAACAGCCAACCCTACGCTTAGAAGCTCCCACACATTTCCACCTCTGCGGAAGGGATCTCCAGAACCCAAAGCCAACTGCAGAGAAGTCCAAATGTTGCAGGGTGTTTAGGGAAGCCAGGTCAGTGGTGAGATGCTCATGTCCTCAGACCTACTCACTTGCTTTTGTTTTCTGAATAAAGTCATTTGTTCAAACAAATCACAAGCAGATGCAGTCAAAATGAGAGACTAACCAGCACTAGTGCTCACTCAGGACTGCAGAACCTGCCTAATGGAATAGATTTTAAAAGAAAAAAAAAAAAGCAGTTAATTGCTTTAATTCCACAGAAACAAGAAGACTAAAAATCAAAACCGAAACAAATTCTGCTTAAACCATGCTAAGCACACAAGAAAATTTTCTGGAAAGCAACTTGTTATTTCAACTTGGCTACAGACTCAGTAAACCCAAGGCTGACTGCACTACAGCTCATTGTGCAACCCCCAAACCCATGTTTAACAAACAATTCAAGCACAGGCTCTCACAGCTACAGCCGGAGCATCCAAACCACCATGCAGTGCAAATTAGCAAAGGAAATACAATTCAGAAGAGACCATTGTGTGCTGGCGGTATTTAGTCATGCTACATAAATAGCTACAATGCTGCTGTTCAGAGGTAAGAGGGGAAACCTCAGGGATAACCTGCTATACCAGAATAGCCTTTTAGAAGCCTTACTCAGTGCTGCTAGACCTCTGCTACACAGGGAAGTTAACAGAGACCCAGAAGATCTGAAGAGACCCATATAGCTCACTTGCATACTACTTGACAGAAAATTCTCCTAAGAACTGAAATAGTTCTGAATAACTTAATTTATACTAGTTATAATCAAGAACTATAAAAAGGCTAAAAGCAAGTTCTTCAATTGACTCAATAGCTCTTCCCCCTCCCACAGGAGCAAAACATTGGGATTTTTCATTATCATTTAGTACAGCCAAATTTTACAGGCTTAATTCTTTATAGAAGAGAATCTGTACGTCGTCAGAAGTTTGACAAGCAAGCCAATAACATCTAAAGGTGAGAAATCACTATCACAAAGCAAGCAATGGGAAACAGTACTTAAATAGCTTTTTTGTTTGTGAGAAAAATAGATTAGAAGTCCTGCAGAACATGCACAGAGCATCTCTGGACATGGGAAGCAGCCTTGGCCACTGCTATAGCAGGAACACCACCAAGGTGCCAAAGTGTCCCCCACAGCTTAGCTCAACTGTACAGCTCCTCAAAGAGCATTTGCAAGTGCAAGGACCCCGCATGCAAAAAATACTTTCCAACTAGCAGAGATTTGAGGAAGAGAACTGAGAAGTAGCATTTCTCTCCTTTGCTTCCCCAGTACACATTGACTCCTCAATTCTTTTTAGACAGGCAACATTCCTGTTTCTACTACTGAAGCAGAGATTCAATTTTAGCAAACAGGTTTTGTCAGAACACAGACCAAACTACTTAAAGTCATTTCCTTTGGAAAAGGTCTGTTTCTGTTTGGCAAATTTCTCATGTCAGTTAATAAGTAGAAACACAAGAAATCTTTTGCAGATTGTGCTTCCTGTTCTCCTGTTCTAGCAGACACAGCTTACGTCACTGAAAATTACTTTGCTACTGAAAATGTATATTTTAGTTATGTTAAACTCCTTGTCTGTCAACCACAAAACTCAGACACAGAAAGATATTTTGACTACATTATCAAAACAGGAGTTTAACAGATTACCTGGTCATATTAGTTTCCATAGAAAACTATTATTATTCACTTAAGCAGAGCAGCATGGGAACATACAAACACATGTGCAAACAGCAGTGCTGAAGAATGACTAGTTATCGCCGATCAAGCAGTACAGCATCTTGAAAGATCGGTGCTTTATTTGTATCAGGATTGCTGGGAAGGCCCATCATGCACAAAAATCCACAGATGCTTGTAGATCCAGTAAGATTCCCTCTAATGTACAGAGGTTAGAAATGTCTTCCTCTAACTGAACATGATGTTCTCCCTAATAAACGTGATATGCATTTTTCTACCTGCTAGCATGTAAATTAACATTTTCGCCATAAAGGCTTCACTTAGTTTTATCCTACATTGTCTTCCTGTGAAGATGATAGACAAAGTCCTGCAGTTTCCAGTGCCTCATCTGAGAGCAATGCTGAGATAAAGGTATAAATAATTCAACCAAGGATCACAAAGCAGCTAACAGGACAGCTCACAGGATGAAGGACACTGGGAGCTCACTGCCACACCATGTACTTTTACCAGTGGAGAAGGTGCAATGCTTCTCTGCTGCTCAAAAGCACACAAAAACTTTGGATTTCCTCTAAACTATTCAGAATAGAAATAGTATGAATAACAATAATAACTAGAAGAATTCAAAAAATATAGCTATCATGGTGTTACACAACTTGCACTTGTATAGATCTGAAAACAAATGCCTCCAAAACTAAGTGAGACTAAATATGGGATTCTTCAAACTCAAATCCACAGCCTACACAATTTTGCAAAATATGCTGCAAATATTAGGTGAAAGCCTCTTCTTTCAAGCTTCTAGATACTTCCACTTTTGCTCTAACTTTTAAACAACATAAATCATTTGATAATTCAGTTTTTAAATTAAAAAGTGAAAAAAAAGTATATATATAGAGAAGTACTCACTTTCAAAGGGATCTTTGAGTTCAAGCTTCAGAAACCTCTTTTAATAGGTCACACTGGCTAACAGTGACAGCTTGATTTTCAATAACTATAATGGATAATGCAAACTACTCAATTCCAAACTCAGGTTTTTTGATGTCCTGTTAAGTATTTGTATCTGTCAAAGCCAGGGCATACAGCACATGAGAATGTAACACATATACAAGTCAAAATACAGATTATGACCTTTATCCTCAGGCCTGAGAAAGGCCTGCGTCCATGAAGACATAAAATTCTCGTTCTGTCCACTACTGTTTTTGTGTCCCCACCCAAACACACTTCATCTGCAATCACACATACTTGTCTTATTTACTGCTTCTCTTATGTACAAGCACATCATTAAAAGATGACAGACTGACAGTGATGCAGTTGTCAAGGGTAACATGGCTTTCGCACATCTCACTTCACATCACCTACCAGTGCTCCAAATACTACAAGTGCACTATTCATCTGGCTACTCACACACCTCAAAAGCAAGTATCTGGAAAGGTAATAAGAAAAAAAAAAGGTCCATGTCAAAAGGACATTTAAGGTACAGCAGTAACTCCTCAAATATTAGGCAATACCAGAAGTAAGGTTGTACACTGGGACAAAATCAAAAATCCTAACACAGATATCTGCTGATTGCATTACCTACTGCAAAGTTCAACTACACACAAAAAAAGGGAAACCATTTCCCACAGGTTCAAAAGAAGTAGCATTGTGCTTTGGTTTCTGATCATCACCTCCAATTTGGAAAGACATTATTAGACAGTCTGCAAGCAGTACCAGCCACAAATTGTGCCACTGAAGCCACTACAGTTGGATTAAAGGAAAACCAAGTCTTTTTATTTGATCATATATCATATAAAAATTACTAAGTTGTATGAAGTGATCATTGCATTATCTTGAAGGAAAAGAGATATCTTAAGAGGAAAATGATAATAGACTGTACTGAAACACAACATTTGGGCTACAGTACTTTTGGAAGCAGATTGATTTTGAATTCATAATTAACTGTGAGACTAAAATATTTGACATTTCAAAACTGAAACTGTGTACCTTATTTTTCTACAGACCCCAAAGGGATGGGTCACAGCATTTTCTACACAGGCGGGTAGCATGGTAAGGACTGCACAAAAACCCTAGTGGACCCATCAGGATTTCACCTAATTGGGTTTATTGTGTCCGTGAAGAACTTGGTGCCTGGCTGAGCAGGCTCCCGTCCTCAGCACAGATGCCGAGGGGAGAGAAGCAGCAGCAGTTTGATATGCTGGTCACATCCCATCCTCCATCCACCCAGCGCCTGTGAGCAGGTACCTGATATGGATGCAAGTCACATCAGCTGGACCGCTGCCGCAGTCAACGGATTCATGCTGGGCCCTGGATGCAAATAACAAGGACACCGGGGCCACAAGATGCAGGATCCTGTCTTTATTATACAGATGCTGTTTCCAAGCCGGAACATTCCAGGCCCCTGCTCCTCTGGCAGGTATGCAGTGCATCTACATTGCCTTGCTTAGCCTCTGGCTCAGCAGCAGCACCAGGTAACATGCAAAAACAGAGCGCTCCGAGGTGGGAGCTGGGGAAAACGCACACTGTTAATCACTAAGCAGCTACTGTCTTGCCAGGGCCCAGGCACTGTTTCTTAGCAAGAGTGAAGCGTTGCCCCACCATCTCGGCCACTGGGGACAAGCTTGAAACAAGCAGACAAAACACAAAGCATTAAGGAAAGTTTAGTCACAAACACTGCTAAACCAATTAATGATGGTGTTTCCACAGTATCAAAATAGCTTTCTATTCTGTTGAGCAAGTTTCTGTCCATCTCCCACCCCCTTTCCTGCTTCCCAATCCAGTCACTCATTTAGTCACACTGTTCCTCCTCTCCTCCCCAAACAAACAGCGAGCTGAAGCCAACAGCACTATGTGGAGGCAGCTCTTGGCAGGAGACAGCCGTATACCAGCTAGACAGAAGCAGAACATCAGCCTCCTGCATTGCCATTCAGCTCCAATAACACTCAAACAAAGCAAACATTTGAAAGGACAAATAAAAAAAACGTCTAAGTGCAAGGATAGACAAATTTGATTGAGAAATTCCATTTTAAGCTCTGAAGTCAAGAGAAGGATTTTCAAGTCAATACATGCACATTTAGAACAACCCACAAAGCATATAATTGATTATCTTTTATTATGTAAAAGAGGCCCAGTCTAAATAAAATACTTAGTAAGGACAAGTTGGTTACAGTAACTTTTGTTACTATTTTGTTCCTTCTCTGTCCATCTCCATATCCAAACGGAACTAAGAACTGCCCTCCTTAACTGAAGGAATGATGCTGCCTTTTCCTTTTAAACTGCCTGGACTCACCGCCCACTAACACACAGTCACATCCCTTTGGAGGCCTGAAAACAGTCACAGCACCACGGACATGACCACTGCATCTAGCACATTCAGTTCACAAACTACCCCCGAGGGCCCAAGAATGACAGCAACAGACCAATATTCACCTTCTGTGTGGCAAGGATGGAGGATAGAGCTTGTATATAGGAATAAACTGGTTTCACATTACAATTCTAAAAATCACATTTTAGTAGCAAGTATTTTTTACTGAAGTTATAAAACTTCCAAGCTAGGCTCAACAGGGCTTGCTACACCAGCAGCATCAAGAGTGTTATTGCATCTACCTTCCCAGCCAAGGAATTAGCTCTAGGTTTCAAAATCACCACGATTGTAGGCAGGAAAGGGAGTTAGAGGGGAAGGCAGGAACTTCAGTTAACCTGGAAACCTGTTTATTAACCTGGAAAATGATCTCCAATGGGCATCTCTGTAGAAAGTAGATTTAAAGCTTGTTAACTTCCAAAACTCAGTGGAAACCTTCTTCAAACCAATGCTGGTTGCCCAGTAAAAAAAACTTGGAATGAAACGTTTTTATTAACAAAACCAAACAAGCACACTTAGAAATCAGAAATTACACCTTCTACCACTGACAGGCCCACTGAGACACCTCACAGGGCTCCAAGGGCAAGAGGAGATGCTGTATCTGTAGGCAGAGTACCAGGACCAGCAACCATGACCCTGACAGAGCACTCAATTACACAGCAGTTTGCAGATCTTCCATACCCAAAGATTCAAGTTTTATGCACACAAAACCAGCAAAATAGAAAGGAAGAAAGAAAAAAGAAAAACACTAATTTACAGACTTAAGCCATACAAGTAAGCCACATAAGAAATCTAGTCCTACCTGCTGCATTTTTCTGACCATGCATGCCCAGTTCCAGGACATAATAGACTTGATCCCTTGAAAACTACTGTCCAGTTCCCCAATGTGTTTGGCACCTGTGACTCCATTCCACACACAAGCTCACGACAGATCATTACGGGCTCGCTTGGCCTTATGATTTTTGTCTAACAATTGCAGAGAAGAAGGATGACCCAAGATCTCCTTTAGACAGGTTTCTGCAAGAAGGACCATTTATTTTGAAGTGATGTAGATAATCTCCCACGCACACCCAGCCACCAAGTCAAGGACAGCAGAAAGGAGCCCCAGAGACATCAAATGACTAAGCCTCCCACACTGCGCATGCAGTGGAGGATACAGCAGTCCCAGCACCCTGATTTACACCTTCACAGTTTTCTCACGTTATTAAGCAAACAGCTTCCTAAGTGCCAGCAGTGAAGTCTTTGTGGCAGAAGGCAGTTCACAGCCCATATCCAAATGCCAGATGCCCTTGCTGCTTTGGAGAATCAAAGGCAGATAAAAGCAGTAATTAAAAAAAAAGAGAGGTGGTAAAAAAGGAAAAAAAAATCTTTCAGCAAAATTTAAACATTGTAGTAACATGCAGTAGTTCCCAATGCAGTAACCCTTGCTCACTCTTCAGCTGACAGCACCAGCACAGGTAGTCCTGTTTAACACCTAACACTACTGTCCAACTTAGGCACAGCCCTGAAATCATTTTAATCACACAAAATCAGGACCCCAGTGAGTAAATGAGAACTGAGACACCGTGAGGCCTAACGCCACTGACTGTTCCTCTACACCCAAAATAAATCACAGAATATTAGACAGCCTTTTTCCAAGACCTTTCCATTGGTTCACTCATTCTGCCATACAGCCTTCTCAGTTGTTAATACTCTGTACTAACAGTGTTTGAGACAGGACAGATTACACGTTTCTGTGCTCTTGCCCCCAAACTTGCACCAAGCTTGACACTTCCAAGAGTCTCTGTGAATTGTTGCTGCTAGTACGTTACCACAAAACAAACATAGTGAAAGACAAAGATACTAGTGCAGTTAACTGCTCCATGAACCCTGACACTGGTGACTGGCTGATACTGCTCGATTATCCAGTAGATGTCAATTGACATTTATGGTATTAAATATCAGACATATGTCAAATTCACACAGCAAACTGTGGCATGAAGCTTTACGCAACAGCTGAAAGATTTGATTTCTTCCAGCAGATCAGAATGTTACAATGCTGCCTTTAATACTGCAAACCCTGCATAAATGCCTTCACACAAATATTACAAATATATATATATATAAACATCAGTTGCATAATATTGTGGACACTGCAGTGCTCAACTGATTTGTCTTGTTCTCCTGACTTGACTTCTGTGGAAGCTGAAGCCTCATTCTGCGCCTACCCTTCGTTAACCATTTCAGCGCTAACAGCATCAGACAGACAACACGTTTATCACATGCATAAACACAAACAACTTCACAATAGGCCCAAGTGAACAAAAACTGGACAGAGACTCAAGACATCCTAAGCACATGATTGTTGTCAAACACTTTCTTGTATTATGTTTCAGCTTTCCTAACAAACAAGACAAGCACACAGCTAAGCTAAGCAAAGGAAGTCCTAAAAAAGTGACCGATCTGGCTAGATGATATCCATCCCCTTACCATCCCAACAACAGAGCATGGGCCAGTAGATGAGGGTCCAGAAAAGTAACATGAAATTCTAAGAACACATTGGTGCCAGAAGACTGGAAGAAAGCCAATGTCACACCAGTCTTCGAAAAAGGCAAGAGGGAGGACCCAGGCAACTACAGGCCAGTGAGTCTCACCTCCATCCCCGGAAAAGTGATGGAACAGCTCATCCTGGCAGTTGTCTCCAGGCACGTGGAGGACAAGAAGGTGCTCAAGAGTAG
>VZSV01000063.1:1419180-1443700 GCA_013398735.1 Nothocercus julius | reverse complement strand
AGCAGCATTCCAGTACCTGCCTTGCCTTGGGCAGTATTAATAGAACGCTTAGTTAAACTGACATAGGTCACCAAGTGAGACCAACTGCTCTAAAACAATGTCCCTTCCACCCCGCCTTTACTGTTTATCATACTGCTTGCCCCTCATACAGCTAAACAGAATGAGAATTTGGTTAAACTATTGATTGCAGAGAGTGAAAACATCTGAGCTTGCTTTTAAAAAGGTAACTTAGATACCTCAAGATGATGCTCTGTGCCTCAGTTGCTTCCAATACTACCTGTGCTTTCCCATCCAAAGGCAGCCCATCATCTCTGCCACCAGCAACTATGAGACTTGAGCATAAGTGCTCTCCTATATCAGGGATATTATTCTGATCTTGGCTGATCCTTAGTTCAAGGAATCTGGCTGAAGAACTTAGCTGAGGAATATATTCTCCCTCCTCAGACCCACTAATTTTCCCTCAGCCAGCAAGGTAATCCTGTTCACTCCTTTGAGCCATGCCACCCCTGCATAACTCCATTTCATCCCACTTGTTTAATGAAAGACACAAAGGAAAAGCCTCAGAGATGGACAGATGGAGTCAGCCAAAAAGGTAAGACTAAGAAAAGCTGCTGGAAGACATCTGGGCACAGATGTTAATCCACAAAATTCAGGAAATGTATATACTTCACAAATATTAGATATTTACTCATTATCCTTTGTCTATTCAAAGCACTATACAAAGAGTCAACAACAGGAAGCAAAGGTCACTTCTCCCATATTGCCAAGTGGTAAATTATCAGTAAACATGAATGGCTAGAATAATTGTTCTGCTACATGTACAGAAACACTGGGAGACTGTATTACCTTAGTACGCTTAAGGAAGCGGCCGCAGGAGGACTTTGTCCTCCTCCTCTAACTGTCAAGTGACATCGCTTTAGAAAACTGCAATACTCCAACACCTTCTAAAGAAAGGCAATTAAGCTCATGAAGTACAGTTAATTGAAGATCCCTTGTAAGTCCTCTGTAAGGCAGAGATGGAGCAAGAAGAGTTTCCTGATTTTCTACACATCGTACAAGTCCATAGCAAAAGCAAAATAGAAGTCAGAACCTTAAATGCAAAGCTGTGTCCCCCTAGTTATCAGAGCATCTCAGTAAGCTGGCCTGAACAAGGTGAAAGATAAAAGAAAGTATTCTCATTAAATGTTGAGCAGCTGGTAGGGAATTCGTGTGTGAGAGTATTTCCTCATAGAAGTTGCTTTCTGAGGAAGCTTCCCCTTCACAGGTATTGTTCTTTTTTGAAGCTGGAGCCCACTAAGGTGAAATCATGAACTGTGTTTCAAGGAATTAATAGAAATACTTGTTTTGTGTTCAGATGCCTAGGTTCTCAGGTCAGTTGCCCCAAATTTACTGTAAAATCTGAAAATTACAGGAAAACTTTGCTAGACTGAATTTTGAGCTCATACCAATACATAAAGCCAAGAAAAACTGAAGACACAGGATTAACCATGAACAGGCTATAAAACATGTCCAAGAATAAACATTCAGTATTGCTATGCAAATTGATTAAAGAAGCACACACGCACGCACACAATTTCCCCTTTGTCAAATACAGCAGCTCCTAGGATCCATCCTGCAGTCTCCTACATTAAGCCACACACAGCTTTTACCTCCTATAGTTTCTTCTCTGCTCCCAAGAAACACCACAGCATTCCTGTGGAGAACATGCAGACAGCACTGAAATCAGGTTACTGAGCTAACTAATCAATCTCTTCCCAGGAGAAGTTTAAAATACAAGAGGCCACATGATTCAGTAAAGCGCTTGGCACTGGAGTTATAGAGCTGCCACTTGTCATTAGCAGCAGGAATATGGTCAGCTTACCAGACAACCTTACCTGCCTGTACAAATAGCTTCTGTTTTCAGGCATATCTTGTCGAACAGCACTGAAGTAATATGAGCTGGGTTCACTTACCACTTTACCTGGTGCCACACTGGTCACTCCAGAAGACCAATTTAATGGTCTGTACTCCAGCCAGACTCCAGACTAACCTGGGGTCCTTAAGTAACTCACCTGTAACTAGGAAGTACTATAGGATTCTCATCCTGAATGTTAGAAGCTTCTTCTCAGGAGAAAAAAAAAAGATATATATGAATACACTTGGGGTAAGTGTTTTATTCTACGAAAAGTCTCAAGCTTTCATTTCTTGGGGGAGACAATGGGAAGATCCTGAAGTATTACAGGTTTAACAAAGCTATGACATTTAGGACCTCCCCTCAGCTTCTCTACCATCAGAATTGACTCAGCTGCACTGACCATATTAATCTGGCTAACTCATCCTGACAGGCCAGCTGGAGCCAAGGAACTTTGGAAAGGAGACTTAGACCATCTGCAGTCCACCCCATAAAGGTGAGGCACTGGCAGCATGGGCACAATCTCTCTCAGGACCAAGCTAACCAAGTGTGTCCTGCCTGTGCTCATCCCATGCATACACAACCCAAATGAGGTGGTAAGAACTGCAGTCAAGAGACTGCAAAACAATTAAACCATTTTTTACTATGAAGGGGAGAGAGAAACTCCTGCTGTTCATCACCAACAGCATCCAAGTAAACCGTTTTACAAAAGAGTTCCTACTAGTCAGAGCAGGAAAAGCAAAGCCAGCTGCAGAACAGAGTGGGTAGCCTTATCCAGCCAGAAAAGCCACCATCACTCTCCTCCAGGCCCCAATCCCTCCTGCTCCTCCCCTGCTGTTTCATATCCCCAATTGCCAATGAACCTCATTAGCCTTCCTGCATGAAGCACCTGCTAATCCACCATCCATGTTAGTGCCCTGAGGAGCATCTGCTAGTCTGCAGACAGAGCAAGCCAGAGCCATTAACCCTATCCTTGCCAGACCCACTTACTGCCACGCAGTCAGGTTGTAACATCACCAAACCAAAGCAAGTGTCTCAGAACACACGACGACCTCTACGCTGAAGTAATGTAGCATTGAGCAGTGCCCGAGTCCAGAGTCTTATGACCCTTAACAGACAAATAATTGAACAGTCCTGATCTTAGAGAATTGAACCATCTTGATTTTAAAGAGAGCAAGGAGGGAGGGAAAAAAAAAAATCCACAAACACACACACACAGCCATTAAATGCTTTTCCTGCACTGGCACATTTGGCTTTGCCAATTTTTAGTCCTGCAAGCAAATCAATTTGCACAGTCTTCAAAACCTGTTCATAACCTCTTGTGTTCGCTGCAGAATTGTTTCGCAAAGAGAACTACGCACCTCCTCACCATGTATCTCAAATGGTTGACTGAAATCAACTCCCTGGGATCAAACACACTTGTGACAGATTCACACAGAATCACAGACTGGTTGAAGCTAGAGGGACCTCTAGAGATCATCTAGTCCAACCCCGCTGCTCCAGCAGGGACACCTAGAGCAGGTGGCACAGGGTGGCAGCCAGGTGGGTTTGGAAGATCTCCAGAGAAGGAGCCTCCACAGCCTCCCTGGGCAGCCTCTTCCAGGGCTCTGTCACCCTCACAGGAAAGAAGTTCTTCCTCACATGCAGATGGAAGCTGCTGTGTTTCAACTTGTACTCACTACCCCTTGTCCTGTCACCGGCCACCATCAAAAAGAGTTTGGCCTCATCCTCTTTACATTCTCCCCTCAGCTACTTACACATGCTGATCAGACCCCCTCTCAGTCTTCTGTTCTCCAGGTTAAACAGGCCCAGCTCACTTGATCAAGGGACTGGAGCATCTATCGTATGAGGAAAGATTATCTCTGCCACTCTACACTGGACCCTCTCTATAAGCTCCATGTCTCTTTTGTACTGGTGAGCCCAGAACTGCACAGTATTTCATACTGTCTTTCAGCTTCAGTTTTCTGACCAATCTCTATCTCCCTGTTCCATTATGTATTATAAAAAAAAAAATAAAAAAAGGTATTGAAAACTCAGCTTTATAAAGGGCTACAGACAAAACAAGAAATCCATAGGACAATTAAATCAACAGGGACCACTCAAAAATCTGCAATCTAAACAGACAAGATGGGGAACAGAAAAAAAGGCCAGTTATACCACCAGGGAGCAGAAACTATCATGGGGTGCTGGTTTATGGGGTTTTGGCACATTTATGGTGCGACAGGAAGCCAACAAGATGGCAAGACTGAGTCTGGAGCTTTTATTACAAGGTTCAACCATTAACAAAATGATTTGACCAAATCACTTCTTCAAAAGGGTTTGACAAGAAGTAGACACCTTGCTGTTTCAGTCTTGACTTACACTGCACAACTTGCGGGAGCCATCTCTAACGTATCATGCAGGGCTTGTTTAATTTGTTGGGGTTGGACTGTTACTGTAATATCACGTCAAACTATTGTGGGAGGTAGGTGTTTTCAGGCAGTTTCAGAACATTAAAGCAGGAAAAACTGTTGTCACTCTCCTGCAGAGAAAAGCTGCTCACGTACAAGGATGGTCATACTTTTTTCTCCAAATCTCTGCTCAAGCTTCCTGAACTTTCCCTCCTGTTAAAAGGAAACAGCAAACATGATGCATATGATGCAGTTGAGATGGGACTGGCTCTTCCTCCTTCCAAGAACACAAAGTTAATATTAGAACTAGGTCAGCATGGCACCATTTTATTGGTACCGTTGCTCCAAACTGACAACAAAAGCAGAATAAGATTAGTCTCTTGCTTTCCTTTTCTTGGGAATTGACATGAGTGCTCAGTACCAGTGATCACATCCTATTTCACTGCCAAACTCCCAGGCTGAATCCAACATGATTTTGTCAAAATCTCAGGCTGGCACTAAACAAGCCTCTGATGTATACACACAAGAGCTTTCCTTCACCTTAAGAGCTCATACTGCTGCCAGACAAGTTACTCCCTTCTCTGCCTTTTAGAGGGTTTCTTGCTCTTTTTAAGGCATCTCTGGCTTTAAGAATTTCCAGGTTCCTAACTCCAGCTGGATGAGACACATGTGGCAGTTACAGAGATCACAAACAGATAAGACACCACATAGAGAAAGACAGACCACGCTTCAAGTGCGGAGGAAAAGGTAACTCACACAGCAAGTACTGAAGAACACACTGCAAAAAAAACCCTAAGCTTTTCAATGGTGAATGATTAACAAGATTTGAACTTCTGTCAGTACATTAGTTACTGAATAGTTAGTTATCTTTAGCTTAAACTAGTTCAGAGATGCAGCTTTGACTGTAAATTCATCAGAAGGGCAGTGCCTTCCAGTATGGCCAAGCAGCAGCTTGGAAAGCTGATTAGTATGTCAGTGCAAATGATAAATTGCGATCATCCTTACTGGTGAGAATGTCAGTCATATCAGCAAGCAACAGCAGTGAAGAACAGGAATGGTCTGCATCGGTTCATGCTCCGTTTACACCTTGTCAGAACATACTGGCAGGAGAAATACCTGGTTCACGGGACTTGCTGTAACTGTTGGACACTAACTCACTGTAACTGCCCCTCTAGGTTGGCGTCATCCTTCTGCATCTCATTGTCTGTGGGTTGCTTGTACAGTGTGTACGTGCAAACACACGGACGTCTGGTCTCTCTCATCTCCTTATGTCTTTTTCTTAGTGTTTCCTACAGCTGATACACCCAGCACTACTCAGTGCAAATAGTCCTGTATGTTACAGTCATTTTCTGCTTGGCTCTTCAGCAGTTTTGAGACAGACATGAAGATTTATGACACATTTATTTTCAAATTAAAAACTATTGATAATGTGCTTTTAAATTCAAAGATGGATATAGATAACTTAAAATGGAATTATTTCACTTCTGTGGGACAAATTCATAACTTTTTTGGCAGGAAGTATTTTGTCCTATTACTCTCATCCTTGTCCTGGATCTATTACATGCAAGATACTGGTTGTATTCTTTCAATTCTATACGCATCATCTTACATATACACACAGCACAGTAGTTCAGAGACTACCTTGATTTTAAACAGCAAGTTAATAAATGGTATTAGTGCCTTACTCATGAGTTCCAACACTGCTTTTTCAATAATAAAGAAAAATGTTAATTAATTATTCCTCTTCCTATGACCACGTTCCCACCCAGTTTTCAACAGTTGTGCATTACTGAAGAAAACACCTTCCTGAACTGTCAAGGCAGTATCAATGGAACACACATGTAATAGAAGCCAAGAGCATGGGAGCTGCCTTGGAAGCCTTCTCGGGGCACCCGAGGAGCTGAGGGCCAGGGGAGCAGGCTGCCTTCACAGCAGCCCCGTCCATCTGCCCCGAGCAGCCTCTGGAGAGGCCTCCTCACCGAGCAAGGGGCAGGTCTGGCCCTTGGCCTGAGCAGCCGCCCTCAAAACATCCTGCAAAATGGAACTGTCATTCCTGAAGGAGCTCAGTTGTCTTCGACAGCTTGATTTCTTTTTATGTTGTGGGAGACTGTGACCATTTTAAGTAAAGCTGTTAATGGTAAAGTAGAGGAGAAAAAAGTTACAGGAGTGCTGCTCTTAGCAACCTCTGTTCTTCAGAGATAGCCAGCACTGAACAAATACACACAAAATTATACAGGAAGTCTGAATACCATGAAACACAGTCAACAGGAGACCATAAAACAATAAGGCTAAGGCATAAAGGCTGTAAAGGTCGCAGTTCTTGGCCATATGCTACTGTTGCGAGGCACCTGACTGGGAGTTTCACATTAAGTTTTAGGTAATAGAGCTTCACTGGAAAGAGCAATTAATTATGGCAAAAACAAAAAGAGGAAAAAACAACAAAAAAGTCATCTTAACTTTAAAAGGTTTAAAGTGGCTAATTATTTCATTCTGCTCAGTTTGTCTTTGACTGAAATAGACATCTGTTTTGCCCACATACTATTTGGTTTGTACAAGAAAAATAGCGTGATCAGTATTTTTCCAAAATGAACCATGTTGATCTGGGTTAGCAAAAGGAGATTTTTTTTTTTTTATTATTATTATTTTTTTTTAAGTTACATCTATGCCCCGTGACCTGTGGTAAAATGCTTGATTTGCAACAGAACAGTGCTAAATTGTCTATGAGTGCTGGAAAATTTAATTAAAACTCACTTCAAAACCAACACATCATATTAGCATACCAAGAAAACTATAGGTTCATCATTCAATTCATTAGCAAGTTTATAAAACCCCAAAACAAAAAATCTGTTCAAATATGCATGAACACACACACACAAAAAGCAGCCGCCCCCAGTAATGCAAATCCTCTTAGACCTTGTGCATTGTGGCGAGGCCCCCAGAGTCAGGCAAACACGAACGACCATCTGTTATTTTTGTCTGCAAAGCAGCCACTTCCCCCCGATGGCTCCTCGCGAGCAGCCAGGCAGTGGCAGCAACTGCTGCGGCAGGAACTGACAGGCAGCAGCCCCAGTCCCCATCCCTCCTCTCACTCCGCCTGCATGTTAAAAGGCTGCTCCCAAACCATGAGCAGCTCCTTACATACTAAAACTGAATATGCCTTTTCTGCGCTCTCATTTAGATGGTGGCAAATGAAGGGAAGTGTCAGGGAGCAATTGAAGGGAAAAAAGAAAGAGTTGGAGGATGGAGAACCTCTCAGGGAACGCTCATGATGCCAAAGAGACACTAATTTTCAAGCACCATCTGTCAAGAGCCACTTGGAGCTTTTGCTTTCTTCCTCTATCTTTTCTTTCCTTGACGCCCTTCCCCATGTTTTGCCATCTCACTTGCTATACCAAGTGGCAAAAACCTCCAGAGATAACAGAGAAAACACATGGACTTCATTTGCTTGAAAGGCAAAACGCAACCTAGGGACTGATTAAACTGCAGCGCAAATCAACGTCAGGCTCCAGGAGGTGTGTGTGGATGCATGGGACACTTGGTCTGATAACATTAACTGATACCTTCTTTCAGCAGTGCTAGCATACAAATTTCAGGAGAGCCAAGCAGCAAGTTTCACCCTGACCCCAGCCTGTATCAGCTACTAGGTTCAGCCCCCGGCCTTCCCCTGTTTGCGTGCAGGACAGAAGCACCAAGGCTGCCTATGAGGCAACACAGCTGCAGAACAGAACCATCAGCTCCACTGTCCTCAACTTCATAACACACTGGCACCTGGGACAGAGCCTTCACTCAAAAGATGCTTTATAACTTGCAAGCAATAGCCTCCACAGCTTCCCTGCAAAAGTTGGTATAGGAAATGTCTAAGTTACAATGAAATGAACATATTTAGATGAATTAGTACCATATTTGCATTGCACACGCACAGCATCTCAGAAAACTCCGCGTGGAGTGCGGCAATCATGAAGGCTTACGGGTTATCAGGCCCAGGGAACAAGGTCTTTCAGCCAAGAACAGAAGCAAGCAGCAGCCTCCACCCCAGAGGACTGACACGAGCAGGGTGTGTATGGAGAGAGGGAAAAGCTGGACCCTTGCTGACCAATCCTCAAATAAAGATTCTTATCATAAAATAAAGCCAGGACAGCTGGTCATAGCAAGTATCAAATTTGACCTTTCATGGACAGCAGTGAACCACAACTACCAAATACTTTGTCACTTCTTATTTAACCAATGCATTTTCTCAGCTATTAGACTTCTGGCCCTTTAGCAATGTTACAATTCTTTTCATAAACAATTTCGTCCTCCCATACCATTCTTGTACACAATGATGAATGCTCCAGTGCATGGGACAACTGTCTGCTTTGTCCTATCTTTCACCTTATAATTTTCCTTGTTCAGTGGATCAAAACCACCTGAGGGACTTCATCAGTGCACCAGGTCAGCAAGACACTTGGCATCTAAACAGCTTGAAGCATTGGAATAGTCTCCCCAACTGTAGAAAGACCATTCAAGAATTTATAAACAAAAAATTAGCTCAGTAATATTTAAGTTTTTAAACACATATTTCCCTCCTTCCTCTATGGAGTGCCTTATTTATCACTTCAGGGAAACAGTTGTCTTCCATTTGCTATAGTCTTTTCCTTACACTGCCTCTTTCTCTCCATTTCAATTCCCACCCACCAATCCCTTTCCATATTTTAACAGGCTATCTTGACCTCTCTCTCTACAAAACCTGACCCTACGTTCACCTCAAATTGCTTTAGCTTGACAGTCAATTCTTCTCTTCCAAGGCTCATGCCTGCAGCTGTAGTGCTTCTAGCTCTGCCCCTGTCTCTAGGCTGCTATATCAAACAAACAAAGGCAGCAGCAGCTGAGCAGTGGATGTGAACCCAGTTCTTTGCCCACTCAGCCAATGGTTTCACTTGAAAGCTATCAGAAATACTCCCAATTTATTTTAGTTTAAAACAGTGATGGTTACTCTAATGTATTTTTTTTATCCTGAAGGCAAAGCCAGGGAATCTATGTTACTGTTGATGTTCAGGAAGACAAAAACAGACTGAAGCAAATAGCTAATACGAGAATTCAAAGAAAAAAAAAATTTAATCTATGTGAATGCTTTCCTTTTAACATTTCTCAGTGCTGACCCTGTCCCAGACAAATCCTCCAATTACACAGCCTGTTTCTAATGGAATGAAAGTATTCAACCTCACTAACAGCTCAAATGAACTCACATGAAAAACACATTCCAATGTTATGTCTGCCTCATGTATTTGAATATATAATTCATATTATACACAGACATCTTTTAAACAAAATATTAACCTAGACATCTTGCATACATGGTATGGTATTTGCAATAGATTTTCATGTCAAGATTTATAAGCCTAGAGATTTGCCCTCAACTCCAGGATCTGGAATTAGAAGAAGCCACAATCCACTGTCTTGTTTTATACTGCCTGTAGTCCAAGAATGTCTTAAGGGTGGTTGGGAATAGAGTGCTATGCATTATTGCAGAAATAACAACTAACAAAGTTGAGTTGGTAGCAAATGTCTAAAATATTTAAAATACTAAAAAACAAAAGTGATCAGGAATAACCATGATACAATAGCCTACATAGGAATCTAGCCAAAACACTTGCACAAAGTTCCACAGTAATGATGAAAAATCTCATGCAGGTAGGATGGATACATTAACAATACACTGGCAGTAGCCAGTAATTCAGGGAAGAAAGATAGAAATGTTTTTATGCACGTTATATGAATTCTGCAAAAAGTTTTAGATGAGAAAGAACAAGCTCTATCTTCACAATATACCACATAAACCAGGAGACCCTGTGGCTTGGGTCTGCATAAACACAAGTTTGTTCATACCACGTCAAACTCCATAAGTGATACCATTTGTTATAGGAACTGCAGTACAATTTCATGTACTTTATCTCTTTCCTCATTCTATTAAATCATTTTTCCCCCTCCAAAAGTACACATGTTGTGGCATAAGGAGCAAACTATAGACAGATGGCATTGAAACACCACAGTACCATAATTGAAGCTTGTTTTCATACATCCCTGCCAGTTCAAAATCTAACTGCCAGTAAAACAATATTGTGTAATGCCCACATCTAATACTTACTCCTCTGAAGTTACACTTGAATCCACCAGTAAGTCCTATACTCCCAGGACAAAACATTTTCTCCATTCTGTTTTTTTCAAATAAGGACTATAAATCTATGCTCAGTTTGAATGAGAACTTACCTCTCTCAGCCATAAAGAGCTCTCCTATTTATTGCTAATACCAGTACGAGAATGTTTTTTTAAAAAAAAGTGCAAAAATGGCACAAATCGTACAGTACGCACTGTTTTTACAGAAGGTCTCACTGAATCAGGATTAAGATCTAAGAGTTTTGCTGTATTAGCATTTACTGAAATTTAACAGTTAAAGCATCTATTTTGGATTCTTCAGTCAATCATCCTAAACCACAGCAGAACCACTAGAATCTTCACACTATTCTTTCTGTGATTCCTTTTAACTGGAGACATACGTATATACAAGGTAAAGATGACTTATTTGAAAAAATAATCATAGAATCACGGAATGGAAAATGGAATGGAAATGGAAAGGGGCAGGATCCCCTCCTTCGACCTGCTGGAGAGGCTCCTCCTAATGCACCCCAGGATCCCATTGGCCTTCTTGGCCACAAGGGCCCTGCTGCCTCATGGTCAAAGAATGACCACAGTCTCAAATAATAGAGACAAACAATTATTCTATTTACAGCTACTGGATGTATTCACTTAAAGTTCACTAGTCTGCCCCAGAAATCTCCATTTCCTGCAAACTCATGCTCTGATGCTGAAAACCCTCACAGAACCATTTTTACTACCATGAGATTTTATTCCCATTCATTTTACTGAGAAACAGAAACTTTAATACTTCCATAAGTACTTATAGACTAGATTCTCTTTAAGTGTGTGCAAATGTGTACATATGCATATCACAGCATATATTTGTGTGTCTTAATACGTGCATATAAACCAACATGAGAGGGTGACAGAGGGACCACAAAGTGCATAGACCTCCCTGTTTGCCCCCAGCACCCAGTGATGTTCCACAGCCCCACCAGGTGCCCTCTGCTGAGCCGCTACCAAGCGGGGGCTGCGGAGACTAGGACTTGCACCAAGTCTTAAAGCAGTAAAAAGTGCTCCTGGGAAGTCTAAAGCAGCCCAAACCCCCAGGAGCTGGGTATTCTAGCACCGTTAGGTAACAGAAAAGCTACGAGGCCTGTGTCACACAGATCTCTGTCCAGCCTGTTGAGACAGGCCGGTTTTCTGTTCCCAGCACTTGGCACAGCCTGGCTTAAATAGCCCTTCTCAAATATCCTGTGGTTTTAAAAAGTGCATTTTTAATCCCAGTTTCTTAATTTTAAATAATAAAAACACTACCTTCTGCCTTATTTTCTTGGCCTATTCCATCAAGACAAGGTGGGACACCTAAATATATAATTATAGTATATATATATGAATTATAGTATATATATGAGAGAGGTTGAAAAGTTCCTTGGACCCACGTATTGCCCACATGATCTACTCCCAGCACGGACAGAACCTCAAAGCAGCTGCAGGGCTAGATCAGTACCGCAGCCTATGCCAGGAGGCCGGAGGTCTGCATCTAGGCTCTGACTGGGGCTGACGCAGGGATCACGAGCGTGCAAAAGCCCTGCAGAAGCGAGAAACCCGCAGAGCCCGGAGGCCACACGGGCCCCCACGGCGCCTTCCAGAAGCTTCCGCGCCCCAGCCGGCCGCCGCCCACCGCAGCAGTGAAGGACGCGCCAGGAAGACGCCTCACATGGCAGGAAGACCAAGCAGACGCCATCCGTGGCGGGGTCCGCTGAGGGGACGGCTTCGCTCCTTCATTTCTGCCGCACGGAGGAGGCAGCACGGCACCCAGCCGCTCAGCAGGGCCCGCAGCACCCAGCTTGTCCGCTCCAGGCTCAGGTGAGGCACTTGTTTTTAGACGATTCAAAACAGGCTCAATATCTCATGAAGACAGCCGGAAATGTGAGCTAAATTCCTCACAAGAAAAGAGGCACAGATAAATAGTGGAATGCTGCACACTTTTCCCTCCAAAACAGAAAAGAGTTTTTTAATGATCCCAAGTTAGAAACACAGAGTATTTTTATATATTTGAATTTCCTGCTGTTGTTCTTACACCCAATAACTTTTATCCATTCATGAAAGAGACAGGTAACTGTTATGAAAGCATCAAAAACAGCAACAGATCAAACAAAATATCCTCTTTTTCCTCAGTTGTGTGACTCTTTGGTTGGTTTGCTGAAAGATGTTATTAATCTAGCATACAATTTTAAAGAAAGCTTTCACTGAGAGTTTTAGTCTTGTCAAAGACAGCAAAGCTAGTTTCAGTTTTCATGGTACCAGCATAGTGGGGAAAAAGGGGACATACCGTAGCAGACAGCTTTCCCTTTTCATCCGGAAAAGAGGAGCTACCGTGGCGGAGCAGCGATGTATCAAACATAACCGCATCTAGCGGCTGCCTGGAATGAACATCCTCTGCTTCCCATGACTTGACCGCACACCCTGGGAAGAGCTTCCATTGAACGTGAAAATTTTTATTTGCTACCCTTGGGCATCCTGCCCTCTTCAGTACTCTCATTCTTATCCATAAGTGAGGCAAAGCATCTGTTAGCTTTGGGATCATATTTATATTAGCCTTGATTTTAGATATTCACAGTGCACAGTAAATCCTTCTTCTTTGCTTTCCTGACATAAGATTTTTATTCATATGTTTTAGTTCTATTGCCATGTGTACCCATTACTTCTGTAAAATTACGTTTCATGCTTTCTAACTCCCAAACTAGACTATTTTGTTTGTTATACCATCTCCCATTCATTTGTGCTCAGTTCTTATCCCAGTATCCTCTCTGATGTGGCTGTTAATTTTTCAAGTCCTGCCCTCCCATAGATTTAGTCTCCTTTTCAAGCAAACAATATTTCTTTATTTTCTATTTCTGGCTTCAGAAAAATCGAGCAGTTTAGATCATACATGGGTAGTGCTATCCCACTGCCTTTTTCTTCTCCCTAACCCTTTTCAGAACTAGATGTATTCCAATCTTCAATTTACTCCACTCTGTTGGAAAGATTATTAGGCTAACATGCAAAGTCTGATGCATACAATATTATGAAATCCCATTTGTATAAAAGGCATATTTAAAAGGCAAAGTTATGCCCTAGCATGTATCTATTAAAATCTCAGCAATTTTAGAAAGTGATTCAGCTCGCCACGCTACAGTAAAAGGTTCGTGTGCATTATTGGCATGAAGGAGAAATACAGGAGGCAAAGGAGAGATGAAGGACCAAGCTATCCAGCTGACTGCAAAGTCTACCATGACCAAAGTTGCAAACACACAGAAAAAGATTTACTGTTTACCTATACAAACATTTTGAATACACAGGACCATATGCCTTTCATTATGTACCTCATTTTGATTTGATGAATAGTGCAGGAAAAAGGCAGGAGCAGGTCATTAGTGATACATCTCTGCCCTTAGCCCAGCAGCATTCTTTCATAAACCTCTGGGCGCAAGATGAATTGAGTATTTCAGGTTTGCAAAGGGACCGTGGGAAGATCAGTTTCTAAATAAACAGCAGCTAACATTTGGATTTGAAGATATGAATCAGTATGAGTGGATCTGCCCCCCTCCACCACACACGTTTAGGCTAGTTGAACAAAACAGAGACTATGAAGTGATGCTAAAACTTGTTCTGAATCAATTAGCTCAGTAAAAGGAGTGAGAACTTAGTTGGTCTCTTTCATACGGATTTTTTTTAAATCCTACATTTTCTAGTATTCAAAGTAATTGCTTAAACAGCACCACCACAAAAGCTGAACAGTGGTACAAGATAAAGACCCAAGAGCCTTAAGGAAGATATTGTACAGCTATATTTATCCACATACTAACTGAACAATTTAGTTTTTCCTCTGGTCACTCAAAACCAGACAGTACTTAAAGAATTTGAACCAATCTGGTCTTTAAACTGCCAGCATTTATCAGCTCTCCTCATGTATGAGGCACACATAAAACTTTCCAAAGAATCCAGACTCATGTGAGAGCCAGGACTTGGCAGTTTCCAAGTATTTTAGGAAGTTTTAATGCTCAAGAGGCATACTTACTCAAGTGCATTCTGCCTGAGCTAGCCTCCAAGCCAGGATATATTGCAGCACACAACTCAAATGCAGGCTGACCCATGTACTGCACACTTGGAGCCTTGTTGGTTCTACACCAAATCCTAAATTATGACTCCAAAATCATCCAAAGCATCCAAAGTGCGTACTGACCTATGATCAAACTGTAGAAACTAAAGTATTTAACCAGTGCTCTCAGTAAAGGGTGGTCAGGCTTAGTGGAGCATCTCTTGCCTGTATAGATTTTGACCATGCATTTCTTGGACTGATTGCAAATACATTTTGTGCTATTTCTTACTGTTAAGAACATGTGCCAACATTTCAAAATGTTTATAACTAAGCTTGTGCCAACAAATTTAGTCAACTCTTAGCATATGGACCATCCATAACTTGGAACGAAAACAAGCTAGTACTAATTTGTGACTTGATTTACGCAAGAATACTGTTTGGATTATGAAGTTTATATTTAGTCTTCTTCACAATCTTGTTTTCCCAGCTTAAGTTCAAGTGAAATATAGCATTCTCGATACTAAACGTGTGTTTTCACTCTAAAGCACATACTAAAAGAATCCTAAGCAATCCATGGAAATCTATAGACTATTCTGATGATAGTTCATTAATAGACCTGTGCTGTTTCCTCCTCAGTTATTGACTTAAGGGTTTTATTAATTAGACCTTTAGTGGGTTGCACTGCTAACTGATGTAATGGAATCAGATGTCTTTTAATAGTGAATCTCTTAAAATGTATTACCTCAACTAGATAAAAGAAACAGACCTAAATCATGTCTCCTGGGGCTGGATGGTCTCCATCATTTCCCCTCATAGAGCGGTTTAGGCACTCAACCTGACTATAAGTTATCTTCTGCTCTTCTGTCTCAATTCCATTTATATTTACAAAACAAAATGCTACCAGGACAAAAGAAAAAGTAAAGCATGAGGAGTATTCATGTAGTATTCATGAGCTAAAGCAGGTGCTAGAAATAAAACAATTCGGTTACATTTTGTCATCATCCCTTCTCCTTAGTTCCTGTACTGGTTCAAGGAGGCAGTACACTGAACTAAGTATCTGAAGAGTTGATGCCCATTAAGTTTAATATACAGGGGTACTGAGAACCAGTTAGCAAGTGCAGAAGACTTCAAAGTTACAGTTGAGCATTTTCCATGAAAGCAAAGACTACAGCACCTTCAGAAAAGATGGCTTGCAACTCCTCATCACCTTAGCATTAGGGTACTTTCTAAATACACGATCAACTGAATAACATCTCATATTTGATGAGAAAATATTGTAAACTGTTTGAAAAACAAAAAGCAGAGTCATTTTGTGATCATCTCAATTCTAGGCTTCAGCTCATTTGCAGTTGCCAAACTAGTGTCTGTTGTAGCTTGCTGCAGACTAGGCAGTCTTTGGACAAAGCTACAAATGATTTGCAAGTCTGTCAGTTTTGACCATTTCTAGCATCACATGATTTGATCCAAATACATCCAGATCCAAAACAGAAACTCCTTGAATGTAATAAAGGCAGTAAAAAGGGGAGAGAGGAGGAGGAAAAAAAAAAAAAAAAAAAAAAGCAAGAGAGAATGAGTATGAAGGTTGTGTCCTAGCTGCTGGCACTTCCGTGACTAATGACCTGAAATACTAACCAGGTCTACTTTGCTAGTCTGATAACCAACCTGCAGCCTGCCAACATGGATTTCAGATGAATGCATTTCTAATTTTGACTCCTTGCAAAGTGAGTGGTAAAATTCCCACTGATTTCAGGGAAGCAGAAGCAGGTCCTTCCTCCCCGAAACACATTTGTAATGAGTCCACCACAGCTCTGGCTGTTGGATATCACATTAGGAAGTGTCTAGACATTGGTATAACCATTTCACAGTATGTGGGAAGAATCAAAATGATTTCATTGCCAAGCAGGTTCTTTCTTTGTTAACGAGAGCCTTCTTGTTAAGGGAATGACTGCAACAACAAACAGCCAGGTCACCATCAGTGGGTTTCACTGAAGACTCTAAGGCTAAAAGAAATGAATGCAAATGAAGAGAGATGAGCACAAATTAAGAGAACCAGGTAGTCCTGCAGCCACCACATGAGCTCCTACAGCTCTTTCTTAGTATTAATTGTCATTCAATTCCCCATAGCCTTCTAAAACCTAGATGATCAGATAATAAGAGGTTGAGTGGTATGCATAACATCAAGCTGATTAAATTTGTTTACTGATAATTCTTTCAGGTTCCCAGGAATATCATGTAATTTTAAAGGTTTATTTCAAACAGATTTTATGTAATGTATTATTGACAACATCCTCATGGACCATTTCTACAATGTCATTCAGGATAATTATTTCACAACAGATTTTCAGAGTCCCTGATTCCTGTTGGGATTTGCTTTTGCATAAATTACAGAGCAGAATATTTAATCAGTGTCCCCATTAGAACCCTATGGCTTATTTTTAGGAATAAAGAATGAGAGAATGGAGAGTGTAGGGAGGGGAAAGGGGGAAAGGAAGGAATATTTGTATGATTAGAGCATGAATGTTTTCTTCAGCTGTTTTTCCTCGAGTGAAACAGCTAGATGTTATCCTGCAGCATCTTTGCTTTTTTTGAAATTAACACAAGCATTAATCTTTTGACTGCATTAAATATTAATGTTAATAGATCACATAATGTGGAGTTTAAAACAATTAACATTTAAACCACATTCTCCATATATTTGTTCGAAAAAAATGACTTAGTCCCTCCTTAAAAAGGCCAGAACAATAAACACAAGAATTATGTGGGCAATTTATAATATACACAGATATATACAACACACAGGTAAAAGCTGGACAATCATTTTTGTCCTAAAGGTGACAATTTCCTAAGCTTCCAAACATTCATAGACATTTCCTTATGTAACAGTCTATAGTCAGAGACTCAGGACTCTGTATTTTGCTCAGTGTTTACTAAAGATAATTAATCGGAAAAATCAATATGGTCCTGGGATTTGACAGTATATCAGGGATTAAAAACATGCACATTCATTTCTCTAATAGATTGCAAGTTGCCCCTCATGTCAACTGACAACCTGCAGGTTTAAAATAGTTGAAGCCAAAACTCAACCACCCCTAATTCACTGGAATTTTGGTTTCTCCAGCCAAGACTGGACTCTATATAAATGCAAGTTATTTGGCCAGGACAAGGTCATGTTATAGGCCACGAAAGCATACCAAGCTACAAGGGAAAGGAGTAAAGCAACAGCAACCGTTGCCTGCTCCAAACCACTGTGGCTGTTCTTGCACTTTGTTGTTCCACCTTGAAGGGGAAGGTGCTGAAGGCATAGGCCTGAGAAACAGGCATATGAGCTCAGAGTGCAGATGGGCTGTGGAGGGGAGTCAGGAAAGATCCCGCAGAAACCCTGGCCAGCGCTGGAGACACAAGAGGCCCCCCAGGAAAGCTCACACTGCATGCAAACTGGTCCAGCAAATACTTATGAGCTGGGGCAACAATTCTGGCATCTAGTACTTGAAATTTCATCAGTGTTTAAGGAGTCAATGAGAGTTTAACAGCCAAGTATCTCTGTGGCCTTTCTTACCTAGTGTACATATATCCTGAGCTCTGGGAAGTCATACCAACACAGTACTGCTGTGCTGCATGCATAATCTGTGGCAGATGCCTTACCATAACCAAGGCATAAGGTTTGTTTTTTTTTATATTACCAAGTGTCATGTTATTTGGGGTGTGTGTCAGGAACATGAGGGTCATGATCATGTTAAGTCCTGCATCCTTCTTACCTTTCCCCAACAGTACAGCTCATACATTTCTCATTTGAAAAATGTCAAAAAAACACTACCAAGTAGTGAAAACTAACACGTGATCAAGGGCAATGGTTTGAGTCTCCATATAGCCATGCAAGTGACTATGTAGCTTTTGACTGATAACGTCCAATGCCTCTAAGCTCCACCAGGTTAAATCATCCCAAGAACTTGGTTATCTTTGTTTATGGCCTCTCCACAGGGCACGTTCTTTTAGTCTCATTTATGCCTTGCCCTGAGCTGAGTGGCTTACCAGAATGGCACAGCTAAGGCTTGTCACAGTAGGTAGCCTACAGCACACAGGAAAAGGCTGAGCAAGGAGCCTGCTGGCCCCTTAGAGTTGCTAGCTGGTGACCAGGCAGGTCTGAGCTTGGCTCTTATAAGGAGTCTGAAAGATCTGACTCATGCCTCAGTTGCCATAGAAAAACACTTTAGTATGTTGCATAGTGCCACACTGGCATATTCCCATTAAATATATTAATACATAGAAGCAAACTCTTTCTCCCTCACACCTATCTACACAAATCTAAGAAACCTTGTGAAATTTATGAAACAGGCCTGAAGATATTTCCTGCTTCTGCACATTGCGCATGTAGCCAGCCACTAGACCAGGATTGCATCTTTTACCCTAGCAGATGAATATAAGCTGACAACAGCAATATACTTTGGTCCTTGCAGGAGACAAGCATCCTACCACTCTTAGATAGCCATATCATTTGTATTTTTACTTTCCATGCAGTACAGAGCCCAGTGAACACACAGGAGTGGAATGGATAAAGTCAGTTCATCCTGTCTGCACATTACACAAGATGGCAATTATTTAAGAAATAGTCCAGTATATAAGGCCTTACGTAAGTCACATTGCACTCAATGCATTCATGGAAGTTTTTATCAGACTCTTAAGTGATCCCACTGCAATACATTCATTTCCCCACTGCATGCAGACTCAAGTAAAAGACCTCATGCAGGGCATCAGCTGCTCTTGACCCAGCTTTCAAGATAAGACTACCTTTAAAACCACCCACTGAGTAGAGACAGAAGAAGCTCTAGCTTGAGAGGAGTGATCAAAATCAAGCGGGCCTCCCCCTCACCTCCAACGCCACTTTATAACCAGCAAAGTTGGCTTCTTACAGGCTTTCTGGACAAAACGATCAAAGCCATTGCTCATCTCCCTTGAAGTTAATAGAAGAAAAGCTCAAAAAAGCCTTAAAAATATTCTTAATCAGCATTATGATACAGACACTGCCTGGAAAACTCTACCATCTCTCATGCATCCCAGTCATCCCAGACAAAAGCTCAGTGGCAGCTGAGATGGGCAGAGCCATGGAACAGCCCAGGAATCAAAACAGGGGCTTAATGCAACACCTCTTCCCTCTCAGCACAAGCCAAGAGGCAGCAAAAGCACCAGGATAGTAATTTACTGCCACAGCTCCAGGCAGGGGCACATTTGCTCTCCAAGGCCAGCCTGCAGCTGGGAGGCTGGCAGACACTACCTGGCTGGGACAAGGCCTGGGCCAAGGTGAAGGGGCACCCTGTACTGAGATGGGCACCATATCTCTTGTCAAAAAGAAAAGATAACATTTCTAAGTTTTGCCCCTCTTCCCACAAGGGCCATGCAGCCTGTGAGAACAGCCCCCATGGGCCAGCGGCCATCCCAAGCCCCACACTTGCACCAGCCCACAGGCTTCCCGTGGGGAAAGGGAGCATACAGCCCCCCGTCCAGGCAGCCTCTGCGCAGCTTCCCTGTGCGCGCCGTCACGCGCAGACACCCGAGACTGGCAGCTGAGCCAGGTGCCTTCCGACTTGGTACTCGTGCACAACAGGGAATTATGACCTTACGCTGGAAAAAAAAGAAATCCACTGCCCAACAAGCCTGGTTGTGACATGCAGGAGACCACACTGGTGCCTGCTGGCATGTGATAAAGCTCCCAAGGAGCAAAGGGCAGGAGCAAAATAAATAGCAGTAAACAGCAGCAGACAGAAAGCAGTGATCAATCTTCATCACTTCTTTCTGAAGAAGTGAAGCTTAGTAAATCAGGGCCTTTTGACAAGTGGGGCTGGCTGGCCTGCATGTTTCATATGTATCATTAATGAGGATTAAAGCTCATTATTCCAATGTTTTCCCCACCCCAGTGACCAGGGCCATGTTTGCCAAGAGCAATGCCAGTCTGCTCATCCTGCATTTTAATCAGCAGAGGATTTCTAGCAGTACCTTATAACAAGCCAAGAGCAAAACTGAAATCAACAACCCGAAGAAAACAGAGACCCTTCAAAAACTGAGTAAAGTTCAGTTGTAGATGGAGAAACCCTGCCAAGGAACAGGGAGCACTGGCAGGGAGAGCAAAACAGCAGCAGTGGGTGTTGCAGATGTTGCATCACAGTGATGTCATTTCCAATACACAAATATGACCAGCTCAAATACACTACCGGAAATCAAGCAGATTTCATATGTTTATACATACATACAGATCACTTAAGATCCAAAAAGGACCAAATAATGCATCTTTTTGCCGTTACAGCCCAAAGCAGACTGAAGGGCAAAATTAAAACAAACATGATCAAAAACATATGCCATCATGCAGTTCAAATAGATGTACTTAAAACACCCTGTCTGCTTGCATTTTTACCACTCTTCTGTGATATAGATCCAGATTTGAAACAATTCAGAAGCTGCTTTCTCTTCCCCACTCCCCACAAAGAGCTTTGAGCAAGTTTCAGCTCTTCCCTCTCTGCCAGGAAACACAACATTGCCCCTTCTGGGCAGTATTCAAACGCTCCGTCCGCGAGCACCACACTTGCCCCAGGCCCACGCGGCAGCATCAGGGCCACACGGCCCCGGACTCGCAGCGGGGCCAGTCCTGCCATCCCCACCAGGGAGCAGGGCAGGCCCGGGCCCCTCTGCAGCGCTGAGCGCAGCACAGGCGGGGCAGCCGCTTGGGCAGCGCATGGGGGGCAGCACAGGCTCTGGCCAGGGTCCGGGGCAGCATCTCTGGGCTCCACAGGCCGCACTGCTGCGCCTCTCCACGCGAGCCTGGCCACAGTCCTGGCACTGCACCTTGGAAAACCCCAACGGCAAACCGTGCTCAGGCCCCACGCTCAGGTGCGCAAGTCCCCCTTTCATAGCGCTTGATTTTGTAGCTCTGTTAGTAGAGACTCAAATGGCTAGTCTGGGAAAGGGAATATTCCAGTTGATGGCATGGAGGAAAAGACTAGTCCATCCAAACGCCAATTATAATACTGACATATAGTACATAGATATATATCTAGACTGATACATGAACTAATTGCAAGAGCAAAAACTTAAAAAAATCCAGTATGTTTACACTCTAAACCATGCAAATTCACTTATTTGATGACAACAGCTGATAATCAAAATAAATACAAACTAAGTCTGAGTCGAAGAAAAACAAAGAAGTAACCAAGAACAATAAAAACAAGCAAGGGGTATTAGCATGGAAGGCTTTATGGAAGAAAGCTCTCAGTTGATCCCTCCCTCAAAATAATGCTCTGGAACAATCTACAGCAAACAAATCCCTGCTCAAAGTCACTGTTTCAATACAGCTAAAAACTACAGCAAAAATATTGCTGTTTCTCCCTGTATTCACATATGCATTAGAGGGCTTTTAATGCATTTTAAAAGTCACCACTTAGCTCTGTTATTCTCTATCGGATTATAGTAGTTGTGTCTCATAGAAGATAAACAGAAAATAGTATATATAAAATAGAATTTATTCAAGCTTCATAATGAAAGAATTGGTGTTCACAGCTTAGAAATAACTTGAGATTAAGAAACTTTTTCCCATGATTAGCTCAAAATATACCATATCACAACTTTTTTTTTAATGCTTCAGAGTACATACTTGTATCTAGTATGCTTACAACTACATAATCTATGTTTGAATTTAATACCAACAGAAGTTACTCATTTTGTCAGCTACGCACACCTGGAGAGTAATTTCCATTCCTACCAACACCCATATTATGTGGCTATTTTTAGCAATTGCTTAGAGTTTTACAGCCTTAGAGTATCCTTTGGTCTTGTGCATACAAGTGCGCACTAGCATTACTTTGATTTTTTTTTTTTTTTTTTTTTTTAAAAAAAAAGAAAAGCTATTTGGAGCAAAAGCACCACATAAAGTATCTACTTAGCTTTCAAAGCAGTCCTGGGTCAGTACCCTACCCTACGTAAAGAACTGAAAACATTTTGGCTGTAAGAGTAGAGATTTAACAACATGTTAAGCTGCAAAATTTCTCCAAAATGCAAAGGATTCTTCCCTACCAGCGTAGTTACACCCTCCGGCCTTGGTTTCAATTTTCCTGCCATCATTCACTTTGTGCTGCCTGATTTCCTAGCAAAAGAGAATTGGAACTAGATTGGAAAGGGGTAAATCTTGTATACAAAGCAGATAAAGATAGTTCAGCAGGCTTTGCCCACCCTATAGGCAATCCCAGGGAGAATGGTAGAGAAATGCAATAACGTGAGATAATAACCATGCAGCTGCCTCTCTCTCTCTCTCCCAGCCACTGACAGTGAAGAAGCACTGAAACACAGACTTAAATATCCTTTAGGAAAGAATTTTCAGTACAGCTCTTAATTGTGAGGTCTCAGGGCTCCCAAGATCCAAGTTTCTACAGCATGTTTAGTTATTCACCTGCTTGTCTCAAGTGTTTTTTTTCCCCCCAGACAAAAATCAAAACAATTTACCTTCCCAGTCACCCCCAACACTTGCTTCCTGGAGTTTTAAAATTGCTATTTTCCACACCGTGCCCCTCCCACCTCATCCTCTCCACCACGTCCCTTTTTAAGTCCCCAAGGAATTCCAGTCCCTTCATGGTAGGAAGTCCAGTTAATAACCGGGAGTAGGGCAGAGTTTTATGAGAGGAAGAACAACCTACAGCAGGCAAGAAAGAAAGCAAATTATCGTATCATTTCAGGTATCTTTTCAGGGCCATTTGTGATCTATAATCAGTGGATATTTTTCTTTCCCTCTTTCCTGATCCAAAACTCAGAACAGGGAATGAAAGGCAAAACAAATTCTGCTAGATAAACATGCCTGGATTTCATAATGCTGATTTGTTTTTTTTTCCTGGAGTTCACACTAAGGCTGCAGTGGTACCACTGGCTGCAACCATTCAAGCTCAACAGCCCTGTGGGACTAATTACCACATTTACAGTAAAACATGCAAGAAAATGCATCTCCCTATCTCCATATAAGTAAGTTTACTGAAGGATAGCCTACTGCATTACACAGATTAATACTCCAGTGAGTAAATTAAACCTCAGAATTCCTTTCACTACTTGTGGCTTATAAATTTTAATTGGCACTAAACTGCCACATGAATTTATTTGAATGCATATTGATTCAGTGGAAGGGATCAGAAATTACTCTATCAACACTCACAGTTCAAAGATAAGATAACAACACATTGGGACCAATTTATAAATATATATAAAATGATTGCAAATTGAAATTCAAACTTGTTTTAGAGTTGTACTATCATAGATTACATACAATTATACTGAGGAGAGAAAAGCAGCATTAGACAGGAAGGAAAAGGCAGATTCAGAACACAAGGTATTTCCATTTTTTAATAAACCACATCCCAAGCTGAAGTGTAAACAACACTTGTACTTTTTGATCATAGACAATCTATACTACCAGTACTGTGATCCGAATGGTTTCCTGATGCGCTGACACATTTTTATGGCATACAAATCAATATTTCTACAGCCGCAACATACAGCACTGGACATTCAAAGGCTTTAAAAATGCCTACAGATAACAGGTTGGATACTCATGCATCTTGAGAGTTTTGTCCTGAGTTTTGCCCTCTGCTGTTAAATTGTTTACAGACATCTGGTTCACTAATCTTCCAGAAGTGAATCAAGATAGAACCGGCTCCCTGAAACATTGCCGAGAACCTCTAAAGCACCTCTGATCCTGAAGTGTTGGATAACCCCAGAACATCGCAATGCTTATTTACACATCAGTAGCAGGGCATGATCTGCAGTTGACCTTAGCACAAGACGCATCCACTACACCCTCCCCAACATGGTGAAATAGAATCACGGAATGCTTAAGGTTGGAAGGGACCTCTAGAGATCATCTAGTCCAACCCCCTGCACACGCAGGGGCACCTACAGCAGGTGGCTCAGGACTGCATCCAGGCGGGTTTGGAAGATCTCCAGAGAAGGAGACTCCACAACCTCTCTGGGCAGCCTGTGCCAGGGCTCTGTCACCCTCACTGCCAAGAAATTTTTCCT
>VZSV01000063.1:1370742-1401904 GCA_013398735.1 Nothocercus julius | reverse complement strand
GAACTCACCATGATGGCAGCAACAGCCTCCGCGGCGGCGGGCGGGCGGGAAAAGGAAGAACACCCCCGCGGCCGCCAATCATAAGGCCCCGCGGGGGCCTCGCGCCGGGGGCGGGGCCGCGCCAGGGGGCGGGGCCGATCGCGGGGGTGTCTAACCCAGAGCCTGAGTCGAGCCCTGGGCACGGTGGGGCCTGTTTGCGTGCTGTGCGGCGCATGCGCAGTCCGTGCGCCGCCGTTGGAGTCTGCGCCGCCGCGTGCAGTTCCGCCGGCCGCGCCGCCGCCGTCATGGTGAAGGAGCAGTTCAGGGAGACCGACGTGGCCAAGAAGATGTGAGTGGAGCGGCTGGCCCCGCAGGGCGCAGCAGCGGGGGTGTCGGCGAGGCGAGCGCGCTCTCTGCCGCGTTTGGACGTGGTTTGCGCTTCCGCGCGTGGGTTCTCGCTCGCGTGTCCGCGTAGCGGTTGTGCGCGCTCACTCGTGTGCGCTTGTGCCTTCCCGTCCTGCAGCAGCCACATCTGCTTCGGCATGAAGTCCCCCGAGGAGATGCGGCAGCAGGCGCACATCCAGGTGGTGAGCAAGAACCTGTACAGCCAGGACAACCACCACGCGCCCCTGCAGTACGGCGTGCTCGACCACCGCATGGTGAGAGCCCCTTCCCTCTTCTCCTTGGTCTTGCTGCTGTGATCTGTCCTCAAGTACTGAAAAATAACGGGAGAGGAAGAGTGGAATGGCTGGTCCGTTTCAAGAAATGCGCCAATGCCTCTGGTGGAGTTGGGGGGCTCTTGCACTGTCCAGCTTCAGCGGTGCGCTGGTGGGCCTGAAACCAGAAGTTTGACATGTGCTTTTGTTTGGGTTTTGGGTGGTTCAACGAAACTCTCCTGAGACAGTTAGCAAATATATTGAACTTGGTTGTTGGGGGACCCAAGAACCACCTGCAGAATGTTCTACTGGGTTGCTAATCATTTGTAACAGCTGAAAACAGCGGAATGAGTTAATGTCACTTCTCTTTCTCAAAGCTTGAGCAGAGTACAGTGTTACTAGTACACTGTTACTGGCATGCTGCCGATGCACCCTGCGTCTGCTGTAAGGATGGTTTCAGAACTGTTGTGGATATACCATTTATTCAGTTAGCTGTTGATTATAGCTGAAACTGTATTTTTTTTTCCTAATCATTTTTTTTTTTCTTTTGTGAAGGGAACTAGTGAAAAAGACCGTCCCTGCGAAACCTGTGGAAAAAATCTAGCTGATTGTTTAGGACATTATGGCTACATTGACTTAGAACTGCCATGTTTCCACGTTGGTTACTTCAAAGCAGTGATAGGTATCTTGCAGGTAAATGTATTTATGCTTCATTGTCTGTCGTTTGCCTGCAGAAAGGAAATGATCAAAAAAGATTTTTGAAGCACAGTAACTCAGTGTACCAAATTAGGGTTGTACTGTAAGTTTTCTTGGTTCTTATGCAATTGTGCATCTTAGGCATCTTATGTATTGTAAAATGCACGTACATGCTTTTAAGCAGTGTTAATTATGTAAGCCAAATGTCATCTTAGACTGATCAGCTTAATCCGTTATCTGTCTGTAGTAGTTTGAATTGAATGTTTGAATTGTATTTGATAATTTAGGAAATTTCTAGTACATCAAAGCTGTGTTTGCCTTCTGTGGGTTGTTAAGGTTCTGTAAAGGCTGGATGACAGTTTATCTCATTTTCTCATTTTTCAATTTTCTCATGTACTTGTTTCTGAGATACAGCCTACAGCATGTGGGTTGGTCTTTCCTTTCAAACTGTATATTTCATTTAGAAAAGTGCATGCTGGTTCTACTCCAGTTAAGGCTTAACCTCTTAAATTTGTTTCTGTTACAACTCTGTGTGTTTCTGTTAAATCATGTTTACATGTGTTTACATTTAAGATGATTTGCAAAACTTGCTGCCATATCATGCTGTCTCTGGAAGAAAAGAAACAGTTTTTGGATTACCTAAAGCGACCTGGCCTGACATATCTTCAGAAGAGAGGGCTAAAAAAAAAAGTGTCTGAAAAGTGCCGAAAGAAAAATACCTGTCCTTACTGTGGTGCCTTTAATGGTGAGTGCTGACATGAGCATTAGTGGTAGTTGTGAACAGCGCTTGGCTTTACCTTGACCTCTTTTGATAGGCATCCAAATCTTGAATATCTTTGTTAGTTCCACAACTAGTGGGTATTAAGAAACAGACAATTTGATTATTAATTCGAAGATTTTTCATATCTCATGTGTGTGTCTCTAAATGTGCTGCTAGTAGCTTGTTTTGTCTGATGTGATAACCATTTGTGTCAGTAATAAACATTTGATTCTTGAATAATGGCAGAAAGCCTGCTTAAAATGTTTTTAGAAAGTGAGAGTTACTGTCCATGATAATTATCTTAGAAACATTTGTAGGCCTTGTAATTTTGACTGAACTTTAGTCTTCATGTTTGTAAGCCTTGTGATGTTGACTGAACTTCAGTCTTCAGAATTGTATTAAATAGCATTTTGTAAGTTTAGAATTTCTTGTCTTCTGGAAAGGTTAGTGGTAAAAGTGTAGCTTGGAGTTTTGATGATGTTGAGTTTCACTGGAATTTGTTCTTCAGGACAGAGTAAAATTGTAAATGCAGTAAAATATTTATACAAATTTTTCAAACCCCATTTTTTCCATATGTGTGCTGATGAAGTAACACTGCTGTTCAAGAACTTGCTGCAGTATTACAGATTTAAAGTGAATGGATAATTTAAAACTTGTAATACAAATTTTGCTCTCTGAACTCACAGAAATTCACTTTTCTTCCCGAACATTCAATTTTCTCCCTGAAATGTACCGACCTACCACTTAATTTACTTAAATATATATATGGCACTCATAACCAAATAGCTACCTTCCCATTTGTTCAGACTTTTGGTCATCAGAACAATATAAACAGAACTGGTAGGTCATTATATTTCAGGCAAAATAATGATTTAGGAAGGTATTTGTGCTAGTCTACTAAGTTTTAGCAGTAGTGATACCTGCTGAAATGAAAAGGCTTTTCATATTTTTCCTATGATTCATTTCCAAAAAGACTTTAGAAGCTAATTGGATAGTATATAAATGCACACCTTAGTTCAGTTTTTATTATGGGAACTTTTGCATTAAAAATAAGTAAATAAATCTCTCATGGAAGGAGAGCTGAATTGAAAGTAGAGGGTGAGTTTGTCTTTTGTATTCAGAAGGCCCGTTGTGATCAAGATGCAGTAAGGGAGCAGGGGGAAGGCTCTGGTTGTCTTATTGTTTTATGAATTTGGGAAACCAGTTAAAGCTGATGAACCTGGATTACTGTGTAGATACAGAAGGTGTATATATAGTTTTGAAAGAGAAGTTGACTCATTTCATAGGTTTTTATTTTTGAGAAGCATTTATTTGCTCGCAGGAACTGTGAAGAAGTGCGGGTTATTGAAAATAATACATGAAAAATACAAGACCAATAAGAAAGTGGTAGATCCAGTAGTATCCACTTTTCTCCAGTCCTTTGAAACTGCCATAGAACATAATAAAGAAGTAGAATCCTTACTGGGAAGAGCTCAGGTAAGTTTTATATCACTTATATTTCCTGCTAGTGTTTGTGCATAAAATAGTACTTCTCAAAGATATTAAATGTATCTGCTTGTGGTGGTCTAAGAGTCTTGCATACCAGAAAGACAAATTAATTTTTTTATCCATTAGAATAACATTAACCTTGCAGAAATGCACAGTTTATGTCCCAGAATATATTAACACAAAAACATTTTGTTTGTTAAGAGGGGGGATATTTTTGCTGAAGCGCTGGGATTATTCATTGCTATGCAGAAATGAATCTTGTTATATGAAACTTAAAAGCTAAAAAGGGGAGAAGAAATGTAGAGCTGTAGCTGTAAATACTTGTAGATTTACTTTAAGACTTGGATGATTACGGTACACTTTTTTTTTTTTTTTCTCTCTTTCTCTCTCCTGTTCTTCGAAATGATGTAGTACTGAGGAGAGGTGTGAATTAATCAGAAGGTTCTTTTGTTTCTTTCAGTTTGTCATTGTGTGTAGAGTTTTGTTTCCTTTTGCGCTTTGCAAGCCGGGCATATCTTAGTACAGATAATTGGGTAGCAATAAGTAGCGTATATTTAACAGTTTTTCTTAAACTACAGTAGCTGTGCTGAGAAGAGAAAAGTGAAGTTTTAAAAATAAATTATGAAGATGTTGATTTTCTGCTAAAAGTTGGATATTTATAGTTTAAGTTTGTTGTAACCAGTTTACTGAGTTGCTTTGGGAAGTGAGTATAAAATACTCTCAAGAACTATTTAAAAAAGAGAGTAACATATCGAAAAGTAAACTCTGGTAATGAAGAAGGAAAAACAAGAAAACCTGGAATAAGAAAGCTGAAACATAGTTTTGTTTGTATTTGATAGGAAAACTTGAATCCATTAGTAGTGTTGAACCTCTTCAAAAGAATCCAGGCAGAAGACATCCCTCTGCTTCTGATGAACCCAGAAGCAGGGAAGCCTTCAGATTTGATCCTCACACGGCTCTTAGTGCCCCCGCTGTGCATCAGACCCTCTGTTGTGAGTGACCTGAAGTCTGGCACCAATGAAGATGACTTGACCATGAAACTGACCGAGATCATCTTCCTCAATGATGTGATAAAAAAGGTCAGTCTCCTTCCAGCTCTCTGGGATTGCTGCCTCAGGAAAGATTTGGTTAGAACTGAAGGTAGTAACTGCTTTTATGTGTGTCTCTGCTTACCTTCTAAGAAGCAGCCTCTGCTAGAGTGCTATGTCCTTCAACCTTTTATTGAAACAGAGAAACTTGCTTCAAATGGATCTGGCCTTCCCTTCCCCCTCCCCCCCGTAATACTTTTTGAATGATTAGATAGGGAAAACATTCTATAACTTTCAAAAATTACCCTTTTGCTTACTCTTGAACTTTTTATTACTACTTCTAGGCCTCCCTGTTTCTTTTTTTTTTTTTTTTCTTTTTTTCCCTTTATTCCAAAATCTATTGTTAAGATAGGCCTATCCTCTTGCCTTTAATATTGAAGTGGGTATGAAGTTTTCTTTAATACTGTTTTCACAAAAGCGAATAGTTGTAGTCATTATCAGAAAAATTCTTTGCTGTTTTCCTACCTGATTATTTTCTGAATTGGCTGACTTATTTTGTTTAGCATAGGATATCAGGAGCCAAAACACAGATGATTATGGAAGACTGGGACTTCCTTCAGCTGCAGTGTGCCCTGTACATTAACAGTGAGCTCTCTGGGATTCCTCTCAATATGGCCCCTAAAAAGTGGACTAGAGGTTTTGTGCAGAGACTGAAGGGAAAGCAAGGTTTGTCTGCAAACTTATTTTAATTAATTAAGCCATAAATACAGGCTATCTCAAAACATCCTTTTGTACAGGCTTTATTGTGTTGTGTTCCTGTGACGTGCCTTTAAAGTTCTTTTAATATGCTGTCTTAATGTGAAAGCTTTTTTTTTTTTTTTACAGATAATGTTTTAAAAATGCCTTTTTATAAATCCATTTTAACTTACTTGTTTTGTTAGGTCGATTTAGAGGCAACCTGTCCGGAAAGCGAGTGGATTTCTCTGGCAGAACAGTCATTTCACCTGATCCTAATTTACGAATAGATGAAGTAGCAGTGCCTATTCATGTTGCTAAAATACTAACCTTTCCGGAAAAGGTAATGAGTCTAGAACCCAAACTTATTTGTTCTTACTTACAACTGTATTTCACTTGTTTCTAATCGAAGTCTTTATGCAACAGGTGAACAAAGCAAATATTAATTTTATGAGAAAACTTGTCCGAAACGGTCCTGATGTTCATCCTGGAGCCAACTTCATTCAGCAAAGGCACACTCAGATGAAAAGGTACTGTGATTATCTGAAATGATTCATTTCATCAGCTTGTTTTTATGGCTGTGTGAAAACAGTTATATATAAGGATTACAGAAATGCGTATTTTAATATCCATGATAAATGACGTTAATAACTTGTTTTTTAATGATAGTGAAATGCAGTTAGATTTTTTTTTTTCTTTTATTTTTTTAGGATGGGTCCTCTCATTAGCAATTGTGGTGGGCTGGGCAGGCTCAACTCTGCTGTCTCCGCTGCTGGGGAGCTCTCGAGCTTGGGGGTTTAATGATGCACTGGAGGCAGCAGTGCGGAGCTTCCTGCTGGCTGCCCTCAGGGAGGGGCTAATCTGCAATCAGGTTATGGATAGTGATAAGAATTTTATATTAATGAAACATCTTATCATAGGGTTATGAATTTTCAAATCTCTTATGCCTAGGCTTTTTTCTGACTTGTAGTAATAACGGTACTTTTGGTAATTAATGCTGCAGATTGGTGATTTATTTAAAGCTATGCAACATTTTACACACCACTTTTATCCCCTAGCCATTATAGTACAAATACTCAAACATTTAATGGAAGAACTTACATTATAAACCTAGTTTATTTTCTCTGTGTCTTTCTGACTTTATTTTTTCTGTCTCTATTGCCACATGTTACTATAAGGTTTTTGAAATATGGGAACCGAGAAAAGATGGCCCAGGAGCTGAAGTTTGGTGATATTGTAGAGAGGCATCTCATAGATGGTGACATAGTGCTCTTCAACCGACAACCCTCTCTACACAAGCTGAGCATCATGGCTCATATTGTAAGTGCACACAGGCTAGCAGAGTGCTAACACATCACCCGAGTCTTAGTTATTTTACCCTTGCTGCTGTTCATCTCCTGCACTTGAAAAATAAATAGCTTTTTCTGAAATGTGGTATGAGAAGGATCATAAGTACAGTCTATTTCTCATAGTGCATGAGAACTGAAGTGGAACTAGGCAGTATGCATTGCTATTAGTGGCCATAATTGATCTTGATATCTCTTCTTGCACAGACCTTTCATTTTGCAGAGTAGATGTGATCCCTGCCAAGCATGCTCTATTCTGTTCTTTGTATAAGCTCTAAATAATGGAGGTATTACACAAACCTGGTTTGTGTAATGCAACCAGTTTATGTTCCTGGCTTCAATAAATGATTTGATCAGAAATTTTGACTGAAGTCTGCAATAAAAAGACAGATAAGGAGACACTCAGGTGTGTCATTTGTGACACATGGCTTTTCATTTTTTTAATGTGCTTGGCTTAATGTGTATTGTTTGCCTTTTTCTTCTATAGGCTAGAGTAAAACCTCATAGGACATTCAGGTTTAATGAGTGTGTCTGTACACCGTACAATGCAGATTTTGATGGCGATGAGATGAACCTTCACCTTCCTCAGACAGAAGAAGCAAAAGCAGAAGCACTTGTTCTAATGGGGGTATGGAGATCACTTTGCTGTTGGGATTTTGCTAATGGCAGATGAACTATGCCCTGAACCTTTTATGTCATATGTAAAATTTGAATTAGTCATTTAGCTACCTGATAAAGATAATGTTAAACTGTGAAGCAGCTAAAAAGTATGAGAAAGGGAATTTAGAAGAAAATTAAGCTTCTTTAAATAAATCAGTAGTTCATTAGATCAGTGTTTATTATCCCTGGCAAGTGCACAATTCTAGATTAGGTGAATTTCTTTAGTATCTTTCTGCCTGACTAACATTAGCAATAGAGAGCACTGCCACAGGAGGATCACTGTGTTGCCAGGTTCATATTTTGCCTTCCATTCTGACATCTGAGCATTTTGGGGCTGTCAGACCAATTGGAGATGAGGTAGCAATGGTGTGGTGGTACTGGAGCAGTGTTTACCAGAGAAGACAAGACAGGAGGCTTGTATGATAGAACTGGGAGACGAGGGATGGAAAGGATGGTGGATAACGAGGGATCTGATGGCTGCTGCCATTTTTCTGTGGAGTCAGTGGAGTGGAGTCAGTAGCAACTGAGGACTTTTCCTGGGTATTGTTTCTGTAGGGCACTGTTGATTCACAAATGCAATATCAGTCTTTTCAAATGCGTTATCTTTGTTTCTTATGTCATACAGACTAAAGCTAACTTGGTAACACCAAGAAATGGAGAACCCCTAATTGCTGCTATTCAAGATTTCCTTACAGGTGTGTACATAATCTTCTTCTAGAGCTGTGTGTTTGAACAGTTGTTTGTTTTATTTTTGTTACATAACCACTGGGGGAATTAAAGAAAGTCTGGAAAGGATTTACAACTGAAGCTGTGTAATTTAAGTGGATAACTGGTATCAAAATGAAATCAGTAGGTTTTTTTTTCTTTTTTTTTTTTTTTTAATACAATTTAGGTGCCTATCTTCTTACACTAAAAGATACCTTTTTTGATCGAGCCAAAGCCTGTCAAATTATTGCTTCTATCCTAGTTGGCAAGGATGAAAAGATTAAAGTTCGCCTTCCACCCCCAGCAATTCTGAAGGTGTGTCAAAGTATCTTTCTTTCTCTAATGTTACAAGGCCTTTCTCTGTTTCATGTTTTTTTGACCTATGGTGATGCTTTCAACAAAGGGAATTTCAGTGTCAGTTCTTGTTTTCTCTGACATTTCCAATGTATCAGATATTGTAAGGTATAAAATACAAGAAACCAGGGTTAAAGCTACGCAGAAGGAGTTGGGTGCCTGAAGCTTAACAAAGTTGACCTTGCATGGTTAAGTCCTAAACCATCAGCTATCACCAGCTAATTCCCGCAGGGTTAAAGCAGAGTATTTCTGATACCCTGCTGCTGTCAAACAGATTGCCTGGCTCTTGATCATCTGTAGAGGATGTTTTATTCTTTGAAATCTCAGTTTTACCAGCTGTGCAGACTAATACGGGGCCAAATGGAGAAACCCCATTGTTTCATGAGTGCCCCGAAGCAATGTGTTGGAATGCTAGGCACTCCTAAATTTCAGTATTCGAGCCTTAAAAGATGTCACATCTGTGAAATAACATTTTGACTGTTAGTCTAGGAATCTAAAGGTTGCAGAGGATGAGAGCTATGTAATTTTTTAAAATCATGGTTCAGTATGTAAAAGTTCAATTTTGAAAAGAAAATTTTCCAATTAAACTCTGCCTGCTTTTTTAATGTAGTTGTATCATAAAATCTCCAAACCTAATTTTTGTCCTTTTGTTTTTTCAGCCTGTAACACTGTGGACAGGAAAACAGGTTTTCAGCCTTATTCTCAAGCCCAGTGATGACTGTCCTGTAAAAGCCAATCTGCGAACCAAGGGCAAACAATATTGTGGCAAAGGAGAAGACCTATGTTTCAATGATTCTTGTGAGTGACACTGCTGAAGCTTTGTTTTACAACTCTTCAAATCATCTGTAGAGATTGAGTTGGCTGCTACTGAGCTGTGGTGGAGTTGAAGCAGTGTTTTATATAAGTATTCTTGAAATGAAAACTAAAATTAAGCCTTTGTTCAAAAGGTTGGAGTCATACAGAACATCAAAGGAAAGACCTGAAGACTTTCTTGTATTAAAATTTCTTTTATATAATGCTAGGCTTGTAGTGATGCTAATGCAGTATTTGAAAGTAAGAAAGATAAAGATAAGAAAAGCCAAGAAGCTTAAAGTGGCTGTGCAGAGAGCAAATGGGAAGCATCTCACATGGAATTAGTGATGTTGGGATTAGAAGTCAAACAGTGAAAGGAGTAAAGCTATGAGGGGAAGCTGGGAATTTCATGGTTGGTCAAACCAACCATGTCCTTTCAGTTAGGGAAGTCAGAGTGGTAGCAGAGAAGCAAAGGCAGAGATGAGCAAGACTTTGCTGATTAATAACTTAATTCGTATGGTAACACTTTGGGGGTGGGGGGTGGGAAGAGCAGATAACCTTAGTTTGGTTCTTCACTGCTGGGAAGTGTGAGTTAAGGAACCTAGAGAGAAACCTCTGATTTACATTGTGGTGCAGGTATTATATAATACCAAACATTCCTTCTTGCACTTCTACAGATATAGTAAATATATGTCTTTGAACTTTGTTATTTTCATGAACACAGCTTTTATTTGACAACTTGCTTCATAACTTACTGCTAGAGTTAAAGTACTACTTAAAAAAAATGGGCTCTTTTTTTTTCGTTTCTAGATGTCACAATTCAAAATAGTGAGTTAATGAGTGGCAGCATGGACAAAGGAACCTTAGGCTCAGGGTCCAAGAACAATATCTTCTATATCCTGCTGAGAGACTGGGGTCAGGTAGAAGCTGCAGATGCTATGTCACGACTAGCCCGGCTTGCTCCTGTCTATCTTTGTAAGTAATGAGGAAGTACATTTCTTTACCAAGCAGCATCTTACACCTAAAACAACATTTCCTATTTTTATTTGTGTTTTCTCTGTGCGGTACTGAGTTAGCAGAATCATTTTGTTATTTTAATATAGCTAACCGTGGCTTTTCGATTGGAATTGGTGACGTTACCCCTGGACAGGGCCTGCTAAAAGCTAAGTACGAACTCCTGAATGCTGGCTACAAGAAATGTGATGAGTACATTGAAGCTCTGAACACTGGCAAGCTGCAGCAGCAACCTGGCTGTACTGCAGAAGAGACACTAGAGGTAACACTTTAAACAAAATATATGTTTGGAGACTTCATGAGTGGGTTGCTGTTAAGTTGTGAAGCTCAAAGCTGTCTTCTGAAGCTTTAGAACTTGAGTGACTAACATCCTTAGGTACTCAACTTGAATTTTTTGAGGCTGCCTAGGCTTAATATTGAATTGCATGTGTGAATGGATTAAGGCCACTTGGGGCTGCTCTTGTCGCCCTTCTTTATTTTTATGCTAATGGTAACTAAACACTGAATAACTTGTGTGATTTTCCTATCCTGCCAGAAGTATTGGGGTAGCATGTAAGATAGGAAAAATACACAGGCTAAGCAGGATGGAGTTGATGTTATATTTACCAATATTTCCTGAGTAGGTTAATAATCAATAGCAACACCAGTGATTCTAATCCATCAATAATTAATTATTGCACAGTTACCCGCTCTTTTCAAACTGGTACTCTTATGTCTGAAACCAGAGTCTTACCGTCTTTCTTTTCTTTTTCCTTTTCTCAGTGCATGTATTTTTGATACCATAATTAAGCTCTTAACACTTGGGAATATTATCACTGCAAACTATGTCCAAAACTTCTTTTTGTGATGAATTAAACTAACAGCTTAATTCGATGGTTAGTGTAACTAGCTTAAGCTGGTGATGCTGCCAAAAGAGGCTGTCATGCCTCAGCTACCTCTTCTAGCAAGACAAACTACAGTTATTTGTTTTATTTCTTTTTACTAAAAGCAAACATCTAAGTTTCCTTTTATTTTCTTTTTAATTCCTGATAGAGTACTGAAGGTACTGGTAGTGAGTGACAGGGTACTGTTTGTGTATGGTATTTCTAACTCATGCCGTATCTTTAAATTCTTGGATTCTAGGCCTTAATCCTTAAAGAACTCTCCGTTATCAGAGATCATGCTGGCAGCGCCTGTCTCAGGGAGCTGGACAAGAGCAACAGTCCCCTCATCATGGCTCTCTGTGGTTCTAAAGGTAGGACTCACTAAGCTTTGGAATTCAAGTGCTGCCTCCATCACTGCTGTAGTCATGGCTTGTGCTCCCTCTGTAGCCTGTTTTATACAGGTGGTCAAACGTACATATATTGACTTTGTCCTATATATCTGGCATGACTCAGTAAATATACATGGGCTATGGTGAGTTGAAATCTCATTGACATATGGGGGGAATGTTTAGGCTTGTGGTTCAAGATGAAGAGCATCCTTCTAGTATTGTAGATGTTCTTAAGATGCTTTCTTTAAAATTGATAAAAAGATTTCAGGTGGACCTCTTACCCCAGAAATCTGTATCACACAGAAAATCAACCAGAAATGATGCCTTAAGAATTGGAGGTGTTTTTCAGTCGTCAGCTTCTAAAGCACCATCTGTATAGCAGATATTCGTTTTATATTCAAATTCTAGTCTGAGGTTTCTTTTTTATTCTTAATAGATTAGAAGAAATCATTTTAACTGCTCTGCCTTTCCTGATCTATATCTAACAAATTGTGGAAAGCCTTAGGATGGGGCTTTTTTATTTCTGGAGAAATATTGATATCTAAGAACAACAACATAGGTGGATTATCCACATAGGTGGATAATTTGTGGGAGAGGGACACAATGTGACTTGATTCTTCAGGATTTAGTTTGTTGTAGGAATCTTAGTAGACGCTAAAACCTTCATAAAACTTTTAAAAATATTGTAAAATATGTTTGATAAAGAAATGGCGAGGCAAAATATAGAGGTCAGGATCAAGGGCCATGTAAACCACAATACATAATAAAACAAGATAATGTTTAGCCTATAATCAAATACTGGTGGCATGATTGTCCAGGGCCCAAAAGTAAAATAAAAAGGGTTGGTTATTGTTAGTCACCGTGTAAATGCTGAAATGACAGGATAAGTAACAAAAAAGCTTGGTTAGCTGATGCATTTCTGAAGACATGTTGGAAGAATTTCCAAGCTAAATACTAGATTTTCCTAGAAGAGAAGACAGGTCAGTGATTAAAGGAGCACAGATGTGCTCATTTGGGTGTGATGTGGGTTGATTTGTTGGCTTTCTTGGCAGGTTCCTTCATTAACATATCGCAGATGATTGCTTGTGTGGGTCAGCAGGCCATCAGTGGGTCACGAGTTCCTGATGGGTTTGAGAACAGATCCTTACCTCACTTTGAAAAACATTCTAAGGTAAATTTGTACTCTTGCAGCATTTTGTAAAGGAAGTAAAACATGTTGTTAAAACCATTTTAAGAGGGACACATGACAGAGTGCGCGGTCATTGTAGAGTGAAGGGCAAGCAACATATCCAGTGCGTGATAAGTGTTTTGAATATAGAGAAGTTAAATCTTAATATAACTTGGGAAAATCTTGACAGGGTTTTCAAGTCTTTATTCAGAACTAAAGTAAATACTGAATTTTGCAGAGCAATTTTCTCAGCTTGTATTAAGCTTTATTTAATTATGCATGCATCTGCCTGAACTATTTGAGAAGTTAGCTAACTTATAATACGTACTGTTCCGTTACATGTATACAGAATATACACTGTATTTGGATCTCTCTCATTTTTTTTTCTTCTACTTTTCTATGTAGCTTCCAGCAGCAAAGGGCTTTGTTGCTAATAGCTTCTATTCTGGGCTGACTCCTACTGAATTTTTCTTCCATACAATGGCTGGTCGAGAAGGTCTGGTTGATACAGCTGTAAAAACTGCTGAAACTGGGTATATGCAGGTAACTGTTAGTGGAACTGAGGATATGACCAATTTTGCAAAAAGAGGATATTTGTCATGGTGTTTTCTTGTTGGTGTCTTTTTTGTTGGTGGTGCTTTTTGTTTTTTTTTTTGTTTGTTTGTTTGTTTGTTTGTTTTTCGATGAGGAAGATGAAGTGCGTGTGGATGTTTGCTGTGTACAAGTCCTTCCTATAAAGTCCTTCTTATAAATAACATATGGATTAAGTGTTTTTTTTGTGTTTGCTAATGATGACCTCAAATTTATTTCCAAATTTAAGTCAAGTTACTATGAGTGTAGGCAATCCCAGTCAATAGCTATTTTGAACAAGAACCTCTAACTTTCTCACTCCCCTCCTCCTCCTCTCTTCCATCAGAGGCGGCTGGTCAAGTCACTTGAAGATCTTTGTTCTCAATATGATTTAACAGTCAGAAGCTCTACTGGTGACATTATTCAGTTTATTTATGGGGGAGATGGCCTGGATCCTGCAGCAATGGAGGGGAAGGATGAACCACTGGAGTTCAAGCGAGTTCTAGACAACATCAGAGTAAGGATCACTGAAGTCTTTGTTAGAAGCATCCCTCTCTATGTAGGTTTTTTTGCATATTTTTTACATGGAGCAATTTCTTTTCTCTCTAAGGCTGTATATCCATGCCGTAATGAACCAGCCCTTAGTAAAAATGAATTGGTATTAACGTCTGAGTCCATCATGAAGAAGAATGAATTTCTTTGCTGTCGAGACAGTTTTCTGCAGGTAATACCATTTTCTCGTTTCCTTTTGACACTAGGATTAGGCTTCCCTTAACCTTATAGATCTAGGAAATGAAATAGATGTGTGTGATTTGTTTTTGTTTTAATATCAATCTGTAGGAGCAATGGCTGAGTTTGCTACATTAGTAGCAGCAGTGCTGGGTTGTCCAGTAAGATATTTCTGGATATTTTCTGTATATAGGTGAGACTAGCAAGTTAAGATGGTAATATGAATTATTATTCTCTTGGAAGTTGTTTATGTCCACAAAAGTGACTTTAGAAATGGGAGAAAAATCTAGTCATTTTTGAGTAGAAGGTGTCTCTGGTTAGATCTGAGATATTTTGCTGGAATTTCTATCCATTGCAAAATATTACAGTAATTATGATCATGTTCTGGATTTTCTGAAGAAAAGTAATCCTTATTGACTGTATGTGAGGAACAGCTAGGACAGAGTCTCATACTCCTGTGGTATGTATGTTTTAATGCTGTCTTCCAAGTAACTGGTTTTAGTCATTTGCTTTTCTTGTTTTAGTACAAGTGCCATATATGCCTGCCTATGTTTACTTTGCTTTCCTTGATACTAACCCAGCAAAGCGCTTGTGTTGCTACTGGTAGGGTTTATCTTCTGGGGAGTACTTATATCTTTAAAGAACGAAAGATTGAATGTTGATATGACTGTGTTTTGCCTTCTTGCACTTTGAATTGTGAAAGTCATTTGTTCAGAGGAGCATTAAGTTGAATATTCGGTTAGCAGCCACACCTACGTCTTCTCTAGGAGATAGTAGTTAAAAATTGTAGAATTAATCTGGCTGTGGACCTTGATATCGATTTTGATTTGATCACACAGTGATGACAAAGCTGTGAATTCAGTAACCTGCTTGTAAAGAGTTGGTTTGCTTAGAGGAAACCTTCTGCTTCAGAGCAGAAGGTGACAAAATCAGTAATCAGCTGCATGTGAAGCAGATAAACAATTCAGTTGCTAGAGCTGAGTTGAAAAATGTTTTTTCAATGCTGGAATTATTTTGTAAATCTTAATTTTGTTGCTGGAGGAAAGATGCAATATAGTATCAAAGCATAGCAATAGAATTCTTCTTTTTAAGGTGTACATCTTTTTAAGTTGAATCAGTAATTTCTGAATAAATGCTGTTTGCTTCAGAGGCATAGATATAGCTATATAGCTACATTATCTAACATAAGTTTCAGCTGTTTCATTTTCTTTTTCCTTTTCTTTTTTCTTTTCATCCTTGAAGACCTTAACTGAGACAGGTTATGAAAAATATAATGAGGTAATTTGTAGCATGTGTGTGCACTGTGTGGGCATAAGTGTTAGTGCTTCTTAGCGAAAGATGCTTGTATAGTGCTCCAGTAACTGATGAGAATATATACGTGCCTGCTTGTTCAATTCTAATCTAGGTTTTCACAACATCACAGCAATTCGGCCAAATTCATTTTTAATGGTGAAGACCATGACACATGAATTAATCCCTGCAGTTAAGCTGCAGGATTTGTTTTGATGTCTCTTTAAGCTTTGTTTTGATACATCACTCTTCTTCCTGTCTAAAACTTGTCCTTTTGACCTCCAGAGGTATTAGTATGTATTTTTTCCTGATGTTTTCCTATCCCTTCTTCTACTTTTCCCTTCTGGAACAGATCTTGCTTACTGCTATTACCTTACCAGGAGGTTAAGCTGGTGGATTTATGGCTGTAGTGCAGAGTGTGTCTAACCAGGATGGCTAAACAGCCCTTTCAAGCAGACTGGCCTTCGTCCTGCCCGTAGGAGCTGACAGGAGCCGTGTTGAGCCTGAACTTACCAAGTCCGTTGGGTCCCCGTTCAACGGGCTCAGGCAGAAGGGCCTAGTAGGTCGGGGCTGCATGAGAGAAGCTGTTTCCTGAGCTAGCTCTGCTCATGGAAGAGAGTGTTGCACTCTAGAGGAAAACTGCAGAGAGAGGCTCAGCTACAGTTTGTAACGTAAATGAGTCCATAGTTTGGATGGTCTCAGGGACTGCCAAAGAGAAAAATAATCAGTTGATAGTAACATTGTATTTGCTGCTATGCTTCCTAAGCCATTCCTTTTGCAGCCTTTCTACATGTTGCAAATTTTGCAGGCAGTCTGATAACCTATTTTGGTTTGTGGTTTATTGTGGTTGTTACTGTTATTTTTATTTTTGATTATTATTGCTGTCCCTGATTATATCTGAGCAGGTGAAAATATAACATATTTTCCTTGGGAAAGAGTTCAAGTTGCCGCGGCTCTATTCTGCCCCCTTTTCCTATAAAGGAAGCATCTTTCCAGAAGCAATTGCCTTTAAGTATTTCTGGTGCTTTGTTTTGTTTGTTTTCCCTTGACTGGCTGCTCTGAATGATCTTGTGCAAGCCATGCAATACTCCTTTTTGTTCACTCCACAAGTAGCAGAAAGACTAATACTTCATATGGCATTATTAATCAATATTTATCTTGGAAAATAAATCAAATGATTTATTATATCAAATACTTAAGAGTGAAAACACCTTCCTAGTGACAGAATAGCAAATCTGTAAATGACTGAGTTAGTGCAGGGCAGAAGAGGCAGAAATGTATAAATGCAGTTTGTTGTCATCCGAGAGGGAAACAGCTTGAAGCCTTCATGCCAGTAGCATGCTCCTCCCATCAGTTCTTTCATTAGGATTTTGTTCTAGTTTTCATGGAAAATAATGAGCTGTCTGAAAATATTTTGAACAGCAGAAAGAGCATCGCAAATATTTTGAGAATCTGAGGCTTCTCTCAGGAGGTAGTAGAACAGTATTTAGGTAATTTATGAATGAAACTTTAAAAAATACAGTCATTCGGGTGTTTATTCAGTGCTGCAGATAACTTTCAGTGCCCAGCTGTGCACTGGTTGGAAGGAGTCCAGCACTCAGCAAAGTCTTTCCTTATAGCAACTTTTCTGGTGGTCAGACAGGCTTAATGGGGTGGAAAGGGTTGAAATGCACTCTCAAAATCAAAGTATTCATTTTTCCACAGAGATGTTCTTAAATCATTGCTGAAGTAGGCAGGAGTTACTTACCTTTGGTTTGTTCTTTGTTTTGTTTTGGATAGCCCATGTTTTGCTAATGACTTGCACTGAATCCAGTTTTAGAGGAAAATCACCCATAAGCCTCATATTTCATGATCTCTAGAGTACATATCTGTCTCCTAAGCTAAGCATAGTGCCTGAATGATGCTTCACAGAAATGCCGAATATTTTTCTAAAAGTATTATTTCAATTTGCATTTCAGTAAAGGCTTTTAGAATTCTTTTGGGGTAAACATGATAAAAGAGTGGCTGGTTTATATATGAGCACATGTTAAATGCACCGTTTCCTTTACATGCTTCTCTATTGATACAGTCTTTCCACTTTGACTTATATTAAATACTGAGGAGTGAGATTTGTTTGTTTGTTGAGCAATGATACTAATCTGGAATCCGTGGCTTCACAGGATGCAATATTATTTACTAAATTATAGTTTGTGTGTCTACGATTTGATATCTCTATATATTACTCCTTTATTTTGTAAGCATTTATTTTGTAGCTGTAAGCAAGTAACTTAATGTTGGAAATTTCAATTTAAAAAAAGTCTTTGCCTACCCCTATTTTATTTAATTTCAGGAAATTAAAAAATTCATCAAAGGTGTTTCCGAAAAGATAAAGAAAACGAGGGACAAATATGGCATTAATGACAATGGCACAACTGAGGTAACTAGCTTCATGGGGGTCATTATGCAGTTACTGTAGTTCTTCATAACCTATTGCATTTTCAGCTGTTGTCTCTTTTCAGCCACGAGTTTTGTATCAGTTGGATAGGATTACTCCAACCCAGCTAGAGAAGTTCCTAGAGACTTGTCGAGACAAGTATATGAGGTAAGTGCTTGGCCTGTTGCTTGCATGTGCATACTTTTTGCCACTTTGTTTGCAATCTATTAGTAATTTAGAGCAGAGTATTTTTTTTCTCTCTCGCTCTCTATGAATACTGATTCGGTAAAAATAGACAATAAGAAACAATTGGCCCCAAATACATAGACATTGCAGAACAAAGGTAAAACAATGTTTAGAACAAACCCTGCCATTTGCAGGTGGGAATGACACAGAGCTGAGTGTGGTATGAGAATTGTAAGGGTTTGACAGAGCCAGGATTTTTCACCTCTGTCTCGAGTTCTAATCAGATCTTTTCATTAGATGACTTGTTACAAATTTGGGCTCCGTTCTTATGATTTTTCTTAAATCCATGATTCAGGAGACTTGAGCATGACAAGTTATCTGCTTGTGCTGAACCATCTGTCTTCTGAAATGGCAGTAGTCATATCTGTGAGCAGTTTTCTGCTGTCACTGCTACTTATTTGCTTGAACCCACAGATGGCACTTGGATGGTAGATTGAGGTAGAAAACAAAGATGCTGGAATTCAAAATGACTGAGGATACAGCTTGAACACTAACACTCGTAAACATCCATGCAGACCTGTAACTATTCTCTACTCCTTGCAGCATGTTGTTCCAACACCCAGAGTCCATGCAGAATAATATCTGAGCTGGATTATTTCTGAATCCTAAACAAATTTGATGGCTTATCTAGAGCTACACAATCTATAAAGACTTATATCACACTTGGTGTTCATGTTCTTGAATCTGTTGCCCACTTCTGGGGGGTTTGTTTGCATTTTTGCTGGTCCTTAACAAGGCAGTGTTAGTATGAGTAGCTTCACCTCTACACTAACGCTCGAGAGTTGTTTCATTGACTTAGTAAAGGTCTTGAGTCTCCGTGGGTTTGTTCCTGGTCACACAGCTTGCTGCTGGTCACTGCCTTATTGTGGCCTCCCACATCAATTCCTTGCTAATGTGGTTTCCTTTCCCAGAAACTTCATGTATACATTGAATTCCTTACCTACCTATTTTAAAGTGATTATCAGGTTTTACTTTCAGGTGGTAGGATTACTGGTTTATGTTTCTCTTAAATGTTCTTAAACATGGACCGTATATTTTTTTAGTTGCATATTATTTTTAGTGTATTATGTTATGCTGGTGTATGATGACTGATGCTGGTCTGCCTGCTGTAATGTGCTGTATTTGGAAAGGATGTTCTTGTTGTGATAGATGCTTCTGTTTTATGGACTCCTGTTATTTTATCAGGAGCTCAAGTCTCTGGGATAGCTGCAATTTGGGGTTAGAGCATGAATGGGTGACAAGAGATCTCCAAATAACAGTGAAAACAATAATCTCCAAAATTTTGTTTTGCAGCCATGCAATTTCATCAGATGTTACAAGCTAAACACTATTAGGTAGCATTATTACTTGGTAGATGCAAGATGATGCCACAGATCAGATTGATTTAGGAAGTGGTACTGTCCTGTAAGTTCTTGAAGTTGCTTGCTCTAGGAAAGATGATCATTTTGCACTCTTTGCAAGTTGGAGAATGTTAATTCCAGGATCTGAACAGAATTTTAGGGGAAGATGTAAATTTCCCCTCAGTGTCTCCTTGTCATGCTACTTAGCAAGATGGTCTTCATTTTCTGTACTGTGAAGACAATCAATTCTCAAAGCCGGCAGGTTTTGTAAAGGGTCAAATAGGAAAAGGTCCCCTTATGTGCATAGTTAGAAGAAAAGTAGGTCATCAGTATAGGCTTCTGAATAAGCTAAAAACAATAAAGCATTAATATCTGGAGTTTGATCTCGTTTTAAAAGTTATGTTCACAATAACTTAAAAGACTTGAAGCTTTCCTCTCCTAAACATTTAAATGGGAGGTGTGAAAACATCATAGTATTCAATTCAGAGTATTCAGAATATTCCATTTCCTGACTGGAGATTTTTGAATCTCTTGCTTCATTTTTAGGAGGAGGGAAGTACACTTTTTATTTTCTGTTTATGGATGTTTTACCAGGGCATCCTCTCGCCTTGCACAAGATCAGTGTCAGAGTGTCAGTGACCTTTGGCTCTCTGATATTGCTTGTTTGAGTTTTAAAAAAAAAAAAAAAAAAAAAAAAAGAGAGAGAGAGAAAAAAAAGTTGAAAAAGTTACCAAACCCATATGTACCAGAGCAGTTTTTGTCTTTGCTTGATTAGCATTTTATGCCTTGTTGAGTTCCATGTCTCTTCCTGTGCTTGATGCGAGGGTTTTCTTTTCAGGGCCCAGATGGAGCCTGGTTCGGCAGTAGGAGCCCTTTGTGCGCAAAGTATTGGTGAGCCTGGCACACAAATGACTCTGAAGACTTTTCATTTTGCTGGTGTTGCTTCAATGAATATTACGTTGGGGGTACCAAGAATCAAAGAAATCATTAATGCTTCAAAAGCAATTAGGTACTGATAATATCTTGTTATTGGATATCTTGTTATTTGCTCTAGTGAAACCTGACTGATAAACCATCAATATGTATACTGAATAGTATATTGAATTGAAATTGAATATATAGTGTGTGTGTATATATATGGAAATGGAATATATAGTATATACATGTGTCAATATGTATATACTGATATATATATCAGTATATATGATATCATGTGATATATATCAGTATGTCAATATGTAGGTACTGGTATCTAATATGCAGAAGCAGCATTGAATCTATTACATACCCGAACAAGAAAAATATATTGTCTGTCCAAGAAAGTGATGAATTAGAGCTAGAAAACATTTTTAAGGTTTTCTTTTTTTTTTTTTGAAAATCAAATGAGGTAAACCCTTTACTGACTGAAACTCAATATTCTATCCTGAAACTTAATGTTCCGTTAGGTGTCCCATGTGTTGTGAAGCTTTCTGGTGTCTCGCGATCGTTGCAACATGCCTGTTTCTGGGCTGCCTGAAAGCCATGCTTATATAATGCTAAAGCAGTGCAAAATTATTCAGTGTTGTATCATGGTAATTTCTTGTGTGTTCACTTACTTTGAGCAACATGAAGTAGCTGAAGAATAATTTTCTTAAAAGTACAGAGGAAAGCAAATGTCTTCCTATGTTTGTTAATGCTACCTTAGATAATGTGATAGATTTCGTAAATCTGGCTGTAATACTAATGGTCATCTTCACAACTCTGTTTTATTAATGTGTGATTATTCTCTGTAGCACACCTATTATAACAGCACAGTTGGACAAAGATGATGATCCTGATTTTGCCCGTCTAGTTAAAGGGAGAATTGAGAAAACGTTATTAGGAGAGGTAGGAAAAAATGTATTATTGATAATGCCTTAAATGTCTTAATTATTCTTTTAGACATTGTTCTAGGACATTTTGGGCATTCTCTCAGGCTAACTCTTTCATCATTATCTCTTGAAGATTTCTGAATATATTGAAGAAGTGTTTCTTCCTGATGATTGTTTCATTCTGGTCAAGCTCTCGTTGGAACGCATTAGGCTACTGAGGTTAGAGGTGAGTTGTTCAGGCTGTGCTCACGATGTGCTCTGGGAAAATTCCAAAGGATCTTGTGATTCTTTTTCAGAAGCAGAAATCAGACTATTAGAAGTGAGTAGTAGAAAGTGAATGAAGCATATCCTGTGCTACATGGCACCTAGATTTTTTTTTTTTTTTTTTTTTCCTGTTCTGAAAGGGATAGTTTTTGCTCTGTGTAACAGATATATGTCTTGGTGTCTTGCTAAGTATAGGGAAGATGTAGGCGTGTGTGTACCCTCAACACTTGACAGTATTTCATGTAACTTGTACAAGTAATCATCTGCAAAACTTTATTTTTCTACACTCCACTTTTTGATTCGGAGCAGAAATCTGACTGCTGCATGTTTTTGAGCAGATTTAAATGTTTTAGGAGAGAGATTCCGGCGTTTGACTGCTTTCCCCCTGCCCGCAGGTGAATGCCGAGACTGTGCGCTACTCCATTTGCATATCCAAACTGAGAGTGAAACCTGGAGATGTTGCTGTCCATGGAGAGGCAGTTGTATGTGTGACCCCTCGTGAAAATAGCAAGAGTTCAATGTACTATGTTTTGCAGTCCCTTAAGGAAGAACTGCCAAAGGTAAAAGCCCAGTCTTGTCTCATGTGTTTTGGGAGGTAATCATTAGTAATAATTTGGGGCTATGCAGTGGGAAGATTGAGTATTTTTTTTCCTAGTATTTACAGTGGAGATAGTCTGCGTCCAAAAGGATGATTCGTTTGCCACTGCTTTACTTCTCAAGCTTAACCCCCATTACTAATCTTCATAAGTAAAATTGAAGTCTTAATATTTTCCTTACAGTACAGCTTTCCAAACACAGCTTTTGAAATAATATGAAGTAGTTGCATCATCTTCCAGCTGTATCTAAAGGCCGACCACATCACAGTATCTGGCCTGTTACGTGGTTGATGTGAGAAGACGATTTATTTTGGATTTTAAAAATGATACTCAGTGAACCTTATCATTGACAGGGTGCCCTTTTAGTTCTGTGGCTGCACCATTCAGATACCCTGATCTGAATTTGAGGATTTTTGATGTAAAATTCAGGTAGTGAGTAAGGCTAATGGTGTAAAGTGAATATCACACGTGCAGTAATGTATTTAAAAGGGCAACATCTAGTTTTGTGCTTATTTAAAGGCATCACCTAGAGATTGGAGCTTCTAAATAAGTTTGAACGTTGATAGGATGTACCTTATTTTCTATATACCGCATCACTGTACAAATCAAACTTCATCAGGCTTTTGTTTTGTCAAGGTGGTTGTGCAAGGTATACCAGAGGTTTCTCGAGCTGTCATTCATATTGATGAACAAAGTGGTAAGGAAAAATACAAACTTCTAGTTGAAGGTGATAACTTGAGAGCAGTTATGGCTACTCATGGAGTGAAAGGAACCAAGACATCCTCTAACAACACTTATGAGGTAATGTTCAAATCAGTACTATGTGGTTTTTTTTGTTTTTTTGTTTTTTTTTTTCCCTCCCCCCTCTCCTCGTACTGTGTTTATTACAAGTGCTTGCTTGTGTTCATATGTAGCAATTTATAGCTAATCATACCTGATTTCACTAATAGTTGTCAGAATGTCTTAATGCAAGAGAATAATTCTGCTGGCAGCACTGTTCCAAAAATGTTTTTAAATGGAGGAATACAGAATGGTTGGAACAGAAACTGTGTTCTTCTCATGACAGACATTGACTCAGGAATTTATTTGCTTCATGCATTTGGTTAGTCGTTAATCCAACAAAATCTCCTTCTTCTAGGTAGAGAAGACATTAGGAATTGAAGCAGCTCGGACCACCATTATCAATGAGATTCAATATACAATGGTGAACCATGGTATGAGCATCGATAGGAGACATGTTATGCTGCTCTCTGATCTAATGACATACAAGGTTTGTACCAGTCTATTCAAATTCATCTTACCGTGTTTGGGAAGAATAGGGATCAGCTAGGAAGATGGAAAGCAGTTACAGGTTGATATAACTTAGGTTCAACTATAGTTTGACAGCACTGTTGTGCTATCTAAATACTATTGCTTATATCTCAAACAAAATAGTTTACTAATCTAGTTCTGGGGGAAAAATAAATAAATAAAGTCTATTTTGATAGGAAAAAAAATGATGTAGGGAGTAGAGCATCATAATTTCACCCTGGAAATCCGAAGCCTGAAGATGGTGGAACCAAGTCAAGCCTGGGGGTAGCCACACATGCACCTTAAGGCTTGTGATGCAGGAAACCACCCGGGCTGCAGGTCATAGCAGCTGCACTGTGTACAAGAGTCCAAGGATCCAGGCTTTGCAAACAGGACCAGGTGGCAAGTTGAGTAGGAACAGCCTTCCAGGACTTGTTCCTACAACGTGGTATCTGCTCTTTATTGATGGATCCTTCCCTTAGCATCCCATCTATGTTGGCTGCATTTGAATATATAATTTAATACATGTTGCCTAGTCAAGCCAGTTTTTCTGCTTTTGCCGGCCTGAGTGCAAGGGTTTAATTTGGGCAAAACGAACAAAGGAAATGTGGCTTCTCTGAGCTACAGCAGCCCCTTGGCGCTGCTTGTGCTGAGCTGCTGCCCTGTGGTGGACAAGGGCAGCACAGTGCAGGGTTTTACACTCATTGGATTTTTAGTGTTTTATCTTTTGTTTGTGTTTCTGATTTGTGCCTCAAAGCTGCATGGCCTGTTATAATCAGCATGTTAGGTAGTGACAGAAGCAGAACTGGACCAAGTCTTCATTAAGGCAAAAGCAGTAGCTGTAGTGAAGTGTTTTTAGAGCTCTGCTCTTGAGACACCATAGAAGTCAGTAGCTCAGCAACTGACTTATGATTTGTGTATTGGCTCTCATGTCCATGTGTCCTTCATTCGTTCCAATATTTTTGTTTCATAAAAAAAATTCTTTAATAGTTTCTAATGGGTTCTGTAGCTTACACATAATTGCTTCTGTTTTACTTAAACGCTGCTGACTATCAAAATATTAACTCAGAATGTTTAATTCCGAAGCAGCATATTTTATATTCTATACTATATTGTAGATAGTAACTTTTTACATACTGTTTTTTTATCATGACTTTATTAGAGTAAATACTTCGTTTTTGTTACTGTTCTAATTGGTTTCTTTAGCAAGTGGAACTGACCTCCAGCCACTATTATGACAGTCTTTCTCTGGGTTTCCCCATCAATGAAGGGTGAAGTGCTGGGCATTACTAGATTTGGACTGGCAAAAATGAAGGAAAGCGTGCTGATGCTGGCTTCTTTTGAAAAGACTGCAGATCATCTCTTTGATGCCGCCTACTTCGGACAGAAGGATTCTGTTTGTGGTAGGTACTGCAAATTCCGTCGCAGTTTGTGGTCCTTATTCAGCAGGAAAACTCTTCCAAGCCCTTTGCCAAGCTTTCTGTTCAACCTGTGTGTCAAAAATAAAAAGACTGAGGCCAGACAGTGTCATCTTGCTCTTAGAAGTTTATTAGATATTCCTGTAAGTATTGCCTTCCACTGGCATTTGGAAATCTTGAAGTCAGATGAGCAAGTGTCTTATATTTCTTAAGGCAGACTTTGACCACTTTATGTTTTTCTCTTCTCACCTCTTAATTAGGTGAAATGCCAGGGAATTTGTCCCATTCTTGAATTATTTGCTGAAATCAGTAGTTCACTTTTTACACTACAAAGGTTTGTTTATCTTGAACACCTAGAGCTCGTTAGGGAAGCTAGTACCTCATTCAGGATTTAGGTTTCTTTTTCATTCCTACCGAGTAGATACACATTTCCTTTTCAGGTCATGTAGGTCCTTGGTGCAATGATCACTTACATGAGTTTGTCAACTGGAGCTAGAAAATACAGAATAGCAAAGCCTTGACCTTTGCAGATGAGTTCTGAACCATGTTTTCTTCTTTGTCTTTTTTTTTTAATTAGAAACCCCATTTATCTGCAGCAATTCATTAGCAGAACAGAGAGGGTAGTCTCTGGAATTCCTTTCTAAATTTGTTGTTTTCTAAGTGTTAAAGATGACTTCAGTAACAGCCACTGAATCTTCTCACTTCATGAAAGAATCTGATTGGAATTTAAAATACATATATATTACGTACGCAAGCATGAACATATGCAGACAAACAAAACATCATCATTTGTGTCCTAGTTGTTTGAATAGTTGAGTTTTGTTGTTTTGTTTCTTTTGATTTTCAATTTCTGCCATGTATTCTAATACTTGGACTCTACTGCTTCCCATATTTAAATCTCCTTTATATTACATATCTACTGTAATTATTTGTTAACAAGTCTGAGAAAAAGTGGATTCAGGCAGGTTTCACTCTCTTTAGAATATGTTTAAGTAAGACCTGGAGCTATAATTGCTTATTTGAAGTTTTTGTGTCATACTGACGTATCAAAATACTAACACAGTATGTTAAAATTTACTAGCCTGTGTGTTTTTTCTAGGTGATCTTAAAAGTGCTTCAATATTCACTGAATGTTCTTTGGACAGAATATTTTCTGAGTAGCTGAAAAGCATTAGAAATGTTTTATTACTAGCCTGTGTTCTAAGAAATGTTCTACTTTCTGGCTGTCCAGTGTTCCTTATGAGTGGGGTTTTAATTGTCTTTGATCTATTATTCTGCCTCTGGTTAAAACAAAGATCCTGTACCAGACTGATTCCATCCAGAACAGTAAAGAAAAGAAAATGTGTTCTCAAAGTTCCCTCTGAGTTTGTAAAATCTTGTTTTGAATAATGTGAAGACCAGAGGACTTTTTCATGTTCCCTCTACATTAATATTTTAGCTCAAATGAGGATATGGAGTAGACAGAACAGAAAATCGTTGTCTGTCTTACAGAGCTGAAGAGATAATATGGGCTGACTTGTTAGCAAAACTGCTGTGCAGCTGTCGGACCTAGTCATCCCAGTTTATCTCTTTGGAAGACCACAAAAAGAGATTCTGTTGTGCCCATGTTTTTGCATCTCCAGAGCAGGAAAAACTGTCATGAAAAAGGAGCAGGTGCCCAAGCTCAGCTCGGGTGCTGAACTGAATGGCATCTCCGATCAGTGCTTCTCCAGAACGTGTGGGTGTAGTTGTAGACAACGTGACCTCTGCATGCCTTTCATCTTTTTTGCCCTCGGAAAATGGGGGCTATCTGAATCCTCCTGCACTGACACAAGGACCAGCATTTTTTCTTCTGAGTGTTGCTGCTGCCACTTCCCTGTGGGCAGAGTGGGTTGAGACTGGGGCACAGGGACACGCTCAGTTGCAGCCACCCCATGGCAAAGGCAGCATCAGCAGGACCTGCAGGCTGTGAGAGAGGCAGCCCCTTTACCGTCCTGGCCCCTTCCCAAGGAACGGTGACCAGGCTTCCCATTTCCAGCTGTGGAGCGGGAGCTGAGAGCTGCAGCTCGTGGCTGCGGCCTCCGTGTGTGCGGGGGTGCTCTGCCCTCCGCTCCCGCTGGGCTGGGCCAGCGTGCGCGAGGCCGCAGGGAGGCGGCGAGGGAAGAGCTGGCACCTCAGTGCCCCCCCATTTAATGAAATATTTATGTGAAGGACAGTACTTGCACTCATCAGAATACATGAAAGTATCGTTTGGATCATAACAGCATGCAGACGCAAAAACGGGCTTAATTTGTAATCATATTTTATAAGAACATAAATTCTCTGGAAAAGGAGTCTAGGTAAGTACACATGGACTATAACCATATGTCAGCGCATGGATTCAGAATTACTATACTGTCAAAAATAATTGGCACAAACTAAATCTGCCTATTAATACATTCAAAACAAGTATTTTTTGAATCACAAAAAATATATTTTTTTCAATCCCAAATTAGTAAAACTGCAGTAGATACTCCTTCTTCACTGATAAATTGCAGGAATTTCAAGGGAACTTGACTGGATTTGACTAAAGTCTTTAAACAATGAAGGGACATGAATTAACTTTGCCTTGCAACTTCTGCAACTGATAATAGATAGAATTCATCTTCTCCGAAGACAAACACCATGATATTCCTTCATTGTTAGAAAATGTGTTTAGGTTGTTTTCCCCTAGTGGTTGAGAATTTCCATAACACAAGTTGTGCGACATAGTGATCCGCTGTTCTGATGACGATAACATCGTAGAGACGTTGGTCTTTACGTGTGAGAAGTTCCAGAAGATTTCAGAGAGCAATGTGTACAGCGTGGCGAATGAAGAAATACTTTGAAAATATTACTCTTCAGATGCTTCTATTTTATTTATTTATTTTTTCCCGTAGGTGTTTCCGAGTGCATCATCATGGGAATCCCAATGAATATTGGAACGGGACTTTTTAAGCTGCTGCACAAAGCGGACAAAGAATCAGCCCCTCCTAGGAGGCCTCTGATATTTGATAATAACGAGTTTCATATTCCCATAGTTACATAGCAATGGGGCAAAATACAGAGGGCAAAGCAAGGAACAGCAAGAAGACATATAATTTAAATTAGGGAATGTATATTTTCAGTTCTGTGTGTCTCAAAGTAGGTGAATTGCTAAATGAAATAATGTCAGAACTGCCCTGTTGCTGACCAGCTGTTTTTGCACAGACAGGAAGGAGAGGCTTCTCTGCACCAGAGAGGAGAAAGGAAGTTAAGTGGATTGCGACTGATTTTTAAAAAAATAATAATAATAGTAGTAAGGTTCTGTGCTGGAGTTTTCCATGCTACAAATAATAAATGAACAATATGCCTTGAGAAGAATAAAAAGTTGGTCACTTAATGTAAATTATTTCCCAGGGTAGTGGATGCTAGTTTTTATAGAAACTGTGTTTTCTCATGATCACAAGTAAAACTTTCAGATTGACATGTGGTTTTCAGTGGTTTCTGAAGAAAATACAGTATCGATGTTGCAATATCAGAGATGGGGTTTTTTAGAAGTGAGAAGTGTCTATCTTATATTGGCACTATGGAGAGTGTCAATAAAACTAGATTATGACCAAATAAGACTGTTAAAGTCGGAGGACGCTAAGAGGTTCTTACAATCATATGCATGAAAAAGGAAAACCCAAGTCATTTACCTTGTTAAGGTACTTTGTGCGAACCAGAAAAGTAAGTAACTTTAAGATAATACATCTTCTCTTAAGTGAAAATATATCCACTGTTTCGAATACTAATTGCAGCGGGCCAAGTGCCAAACTAAGAATAGGTGAAGTGTAAGCTTTCTTTGTATTCTCTGGAGAAATCCAGTTTCAAGTCCACTTTTCCATGGAGATTGGTATCTAGCCTACTGAGCCCTGTGGGGAAAAAAGAAATGGTGCTTCAGAAGGTGGTTTTGCAGCAGAAATAAAGCCAAGAGTAAGCTGCATGTTAGAACCTGCTGTTTTAGGAAAGAAAGTGCTGCCCTTGGACCTGTGCAGTGTGTGGGCGGGTGTCCTGCATTGGTGGTTCTGAAAGCAGTGAAAGTTTTAGCAAATAGTGCTGAAAAGAATTGCACATTCTTGGGAAAATAACTCCAAAGCTTGTTTATTTCTTTGGGCTTGTGCTATCTAAATTTTAGAGATTGGGGATAGTTTCCTGGTACTGCTGTCATGGGCCTTGTATACTGTGTCAAGTTGTAATATTTAATACAGACGTAGGTCAAGTTGAACAGTAGACATTTCTAATAAAAACATATTTCTGTAATATCTGAGTAGTCATAAAATGCTGGTATGATAGCTTGATTTATTTTGAGATGTTTGTGTTATTAACCTGCTACTGGATGTGCAAGGTGTATTGGAAAATACCCGCAGAAGCATCCCGTATGTTTGTACGGAGAGCACCAGGAAATGGCTAACTGAACCTAAATTAATACTTAATATAAAATCTATCTAGCTTAGTCAAGTAAGTACAATCACATCTCTTCCTCTGAGCAAGTCATGTACTTAATAAGCGTTTTAACTAAAAATCGACTGTTTATAACAAAACTCTGCATTTCCAATTATTATTTAGGCATTTTGTATGTGCAGTTAAAAATAGCAGTTGGATTTTGCTCATAAACACTCATTTAAGGGTAAATTTTAATAGTCAAGTGAAACTTGGGGTTATTTCATTGCAGTTACATTTACAGTTTTATTACATTTTTTTTAAATCATTTTTAGAGCAAGTTTCTTTTTTCTTCCCTGCCCCATGCATGTGCTGATTGAAATTCGATACCAACTTTTATAATTTGGTTCCTCTAGGGCAGATACATCTTGTGATAGTTGGCTATTTGGCATCACTGCAGTATAGGCAGAGGGAGCTGTGCCTTTGCTGTGGGTAATTCCACAATTTCTGTAGCGAGTTTTGGTATCCTAGTACTTGGGCACTGAGATGTTTTTAGAAACCCATAGTAAAGAGCATACAGATTTTCACTTAATCAGCTTAAGTCCCTAAACTCTCCTGTGAATATTACTGATGAATATTGTGTTTTCAAAACAGCTGAATCTATATTCTGCCTAGAAAACTCTGTCAGTAATTAAACATGTGGAAAGACAATTATGAAAAAAAAAAAAGCCTGTAGTGTTATGTTGTCTAAATGGAACAACTGAAGGGGAGTAACTAGGAAATGCACAAGTATTTTAACACACAAATATTTAGCAAGTTATTGAGGTGTAATTATAAGTGGGGATAGAGTTGCAGAGCAGATAGATCTTGAGGAATAAATACCAAAATTTAAATGACAATCTGAAAGACAGAAATAAAACAACTTGGCTCTGCTATGCTGGTGTGTCGATGCTTGTGAAAATGAATTAAGGTTTCCCGTAACTTAGCAAGTGGCATATTTTAAACATTCATTATAACATGTCTAGAATAAATAAACAGCTTCCACTAGGGAGCAGCAGTTTGTTTTGGGAAGAGAGAGGTATTGGGGTAGTAGTTATTTTCTATTTATTTTATTTTATTTTGCAAGGTCAGAGCAGAGAGAGACTAAGAAAAGGAAGGAAAACAGGTAAGGCTGCTAGCGAGGAAGGAGATTAATGGGCCTCCCTCCCCTGAAGGCAGAACAGGGTCCAGATGGGCTCTCTTCATGATATAGGATGGGCTTGCTCCGCTTGCGCCCATCTCTGTAAGAGAAGTGGCGCAGAGGTGGCCGTACTCCCTTCCACAGGAATACAGTGAATTTCCTTTGGCCAGAGGGAGCACAGTCTCTCTCAGCTGTGACAGGGCTGAGCATCTTCTGCTGCAGCATTTGTTACTGTTACTCCGGTTTTTCTCTGCTTGAGAGAAGCCGTGGTTGGTAACGTGGCATGATTAATCCCTGATTATAATCCTATAGTGTAATTTTCTTCTGTTACTTCATCCGGGCCATATTTCTCCAATTCCTTTCTCAAGCTGCTCTGTAGAAGAAAGTCCTGCGCAATACGCACTTGCAGCCTCTGGGTTCTTTGCCTAAGGCTGATTCTTGGCATTTCTGTTGTAAATGTTTGACTGTTTGCAAAGAGCAGGAGGATGATGCTGGCCATGTGTAGGGTAGGCCTGGGGCAGCAGCTGCCACCCTCCACCACTTGTGGTGGAAGGACAGAGCGGATAGGGGACTTCTGCAGGCACAACCTAGGAAAAAGGACCACCCTGTCCCACACTCTGAACTGATGCCTGTTCTTTTCTGGTGCTACATTGCTTGATGTGTGTTTTAGTACCATTGGCAACCCACAAGACTCTCCCCATTCCTTTTTCAGAAAAGAAAAAAAAAAATCCAGATTTTCAGGCCATACAAGTGTTTTGTGGCTGCATTTTAGACTTCCTTTAAACTCTCACTTTAAGACTTGCATTTAATTCTTTTGACTGATGCTACCGTTGGGCATTGTTCCATTTCCCTGTCTGTGTTCCTGGTGGTCCGTGTGTCTCGGGGCCTCCTGCGTGCCGGGCGCGCCGTGCGGGTCGCTGCCGGCGGCCCGGCCTCGCGGAG
>VZSV01000063.1:1287438-1359524 GCA_013398735.1 Nothocercus julius | reverse complement strand
TTTTTTTTTTTTTTTTTTTTTTTTTTTGTGTGTGTGGATAGCTTCTTCCTGTTCCGTGTTCTCTGTTTATCTTGAATCTTTTCATGGAAATGTACTTCTAAGAGGAGAAAGTTTTGAGGGTCCTGGATGGGGTCTTGCTTGTTTTAGAGCAGAGGGATTGGTTCTGTTGTCCGAGGCTCTTCTGCTAGAAGTTGACAACAGATTTATAGATGTGCTTTTAGTGACACTTCTTTAAGGAAAAGCTTCTTGTTACGTAGTTATAAAGTTCTCTTAAACACTTTATATGGGGATTTATAAACATTGGCCGTGATTTTTAAGAAAATGAAATCTGAATTAAGGTGGAGTGTTCTGTTTTTCAGGTCATTTGCAAGTGCATGTTGGGTGGTTATCTAATTTAGAAAGCTAGTTAATAGCTTTTTTTTGTTGTGAGGAAGTATGTGTCACCTCAACAAAAGTGTTTAGCTATTAATTCCAATTCTTCATCTTTAAGATAATTGTCTGTATCGAGTCTGTATTCTTTTTCCACATCTAGGTGGTTTTATGAAGAGCATTGAATTTACTTGAGAGCTTGTTCAGTCTTTACTGAAGATGGGTTGTGTTTCATCTTTATCTAACAGTCTAGTTCTTTGTTTCCTTTGTTTCTTTCAAGGCCATTTAACTTAGATGGGTGAGGTTAAAAATATCATCAAAGGCTTTTTAGTTAGTCTTGTGAAAGAAAAGAGAGAAAAAAAATTGCTCGAACAGCCCTTAAGCAAAAGCAGACCTTTCCTGTTAGTTTATTAATTGGCTTTTTATTGTAGTCACCTCTTCTAGCCTAGGCTCCTGAATTGCCCTGTACTCTATGAGCAAGGTAGGTGTAACCTGAATTCTAGAAGCTTTTAAAAAACATGCGGGTGGGGGGACAAAATGCTTCAGGTACAAGAGAGTCCTTCTGAAGTAGGCATACACTTGGATTTGTGTTGTGGCTTTGCACAAACATCCTTGCCTTTTTTGCTGGAGAAATGTGAATTTCTAAGTCTTGCAGTTACCACTTGGGTATGTGAGGAGCAGAGGTCTCCTCTAGGGCCTGTTGGCTGCCTTTTAGTGAAGAGGAGGAGGTTCCCGAAGTCTGATTAGCCTGTAAAAAAAAAAACTCCATTGATAATGTGTCTTGCTTTGATGTAGACTGTGAAGATGAACTTTGAGGGACTTACAGCGAGTTACTTGTTTAAACTACTGGCCTTGAAAAGTGCAGGGTTTTACGGTGCGTTACTGTAGCTCATGATTCCCATGTATTTATCTGCTGTTCCTCCGGTTCATGAACCTCCCTTGTTGTCTTTGGCATCTTTACAGCAGTCTGTGCTATCCAAGGGCTGCGAGTGGCCGGGCAGTGTTTTGACTGTGCACAAGAACGTGGCTTGATAGTGCAGAGAAGCCCTTTCGGATATGGAGGTCCCAGGTCCCTGCTGCCCAAGTCCCTGGAGAAGGTCGTCCTTGCTCTGCCTTTCCAGGTGCCTGCAACTGGTGAGGTGGCAAAGTAGTAGTAGTGATATGGAAAAAGTGTCAAATATTTTAAATCCAGCTACAGAAAATTACTGAATCGGTGTGAAGAGGCAGATTGTTAGTGTGTTTTTTTAGTACAAAACTCCTACTCCACTGAGGTGCCTTGTGTCTTCCTTGCCTGTGATGCCAAAAAGTTAAGGCAGAATGATGAAGCTCTAGGGATTGGAGCGTGACAGTGACTTGGCCCCAGCAAAGAGCAGTTTGTTGCATGCTCTGAGCTATCTACCAGGGACTTGTTTCTGAGGAGTTTGGGAGTACGGGGCCAAATGCTGCTCAGCATCTCTTTGGCAAGTTAAGTTCTTTTAACTTGTGAGTGTGCGCTGCAAGAATAGAGTGCAAGAATCATAGGTTTTGCTCTTAATCTCCCTGGCTTTCTCATGGGTACATGAGCTCATATCCAAATCCACATGAAGTGTTCTGAGAATTCACCTCATCAGAGGCATTTGTGTGCATGTGCTTGGAACCTCCTAGTGCATGCTGCTTCTGTAGGCAAAGAGCCTGGGAAAGAAATCTTTAGAATGAGGGTAGCTGATGTATGATTTGGCTTATTGCTGCCGTCCATCCACAAGCAGTAACAGAAAAAAGCTCAAATAGAAACGAAATTTGTGGAGTTTTGCTGAAGCATCGTTGCGTATATTATTGTTATTGTGTAAGACAAGAACCTGCAGTGATGGCTAAAACCATATTACAGCCCTGGGGCGAATAGAATAAATGAGGACGAAATGAAAAGAAAAAGCATTTGGAGTCTGTGTCAGCAGTAGCCCCATCACTTTTCTTCATGGTAATAATGGAAGAAACTGAGGGTACTGTTCTAAAAGCAACCAGAAATTGCTGCTGTAATCTCTTCTATAGGTTAGGCAGAAGAAACACGTCTTGATTGAGAGGAATATTTAAGTCCATAAATAACAAGGGTTGCCTTTAAGTTCTTGATTAAAAATGAGTAACTGTCACATATCTTAATTACTTACTTGCCGAAAGTTTTCAGGCTGAAATAACAAAAAAAATCTTAAGTCTGTCTTATTTTCTGTATGAGGTGTTTTTTTTCATTTCTGTGTATTTAACTTCTTGGTTGTATGCCAGAGCTTTTGCACTTTTGCACTCTTAGTCACGTTGTGCTTCTGGAAACATGGCCGTAGTTTATAGCATGTGAACAGTAAGGCTAGTGCTTTGGATTTTGGGCAGTGCTATAAAGAGCTAAGAGCTGTCCACTCTTGCATCCTATATTTTAGATTTTTATTTTACCTTTAGCTATTAATACTTTTCTATTTAATACATATATATTGTTCTTTTTTTAAAGAAAAGAAAAAAAGGGGAGGGAGGGAATTCGAGTTACTGTAATTGATTTATATTTGTGCTTTCTTCATAGTCACAATCTCAGTTTAGAATAGCATTCCTTACCAGTATTAATATTATATTACAGATGTGGTCAGGGTATCAATATATCACACAGCCTCTTATGTGCAGTAGTAATGCTGCGTCATGAAGATAAATAATGCTATTTTGCAGTCAGAGCTACGGAACAAAAGTCTGGTTAAACTTTTAGCTGTGTGAGGTTTATTGAGGTTATAGCTCATGAGCTCTAGGGACATCTTCCGTGCATGCAGCTGGAAGGTCATCAGGGAGCTCTGCAAGCGACGTGACAGCCTCTCCTGTGCCGTGTCCTTACCAGGCTACTCAAGAGTCTGCAAGGCCCAGGCAGTTGGTGGTGGTTGTGTTCTGGGTGTGTGCAAAAACCCAACCAGCAAAAGTGCAAAAAGTGCTCACAAAACCTTTGAAAATGCTCAGGTAAATAACGAGTAAGTTTTTGTCCCATTTTTAAGACAACCCTCCAAAATAGTGTAACCTCTTGAAGTCTGGATGGCCAAATTTGAGATTGTTCAGTTCTCGTTTAGGACTGGTGAGTATTTCAGCAGGGTATGTGTGTGGGAACACAGCAAGACGAGCCACCTCTTTGCCATCAATTTCCTAAAGGCCATGACCTTAAAGAGAAAACGGACAAATGATTATGCTTTGCATTTGCTGGAGTGTTATCGCTAAAAGCTGAATGTAGAAAAGAAAGATGATGATAATTACAACTGTTTTCATACAGTTATGTATCTATAGCAGAAGAAAAGCATTTTTGTTTTCTTTCTGAAGTTTCTTGTCTTGGCTTCTCTATTTCTTCAGAACCAGAGATGATGGTGCCAATATTCCCGCCTATGACAATACATTTTTACAGGCACCTGCATTTTTCTTTGGTCACATCTCAGGCACTATTTTACCATATCCAGTCATTTTGCTTGTATTTGGATTGTAGGTCACGTATTTAGAAGAGGAAGCCGGAAGGAGGGCTTAGATCCAGTAAGTCTTCCACATTGTGGTGAAATAACAGTGTTGAAGTTGTCCACTTCTACTGAGCTGACAAGATCACAGAAAGGTATTAGCTTTGCCATGGTTAAAGCTTTCTAGTTTTGGAAGGTAATTCCCTAGTCTTAATACAATAAAGGAAGGTAGTTTTGAATCATAGATAGGAAGTGTAGGGTTTTTGATTGCATAAATTAGATTTCTTTTGATATAATTCTAACTAGTATCAGACTCTGGGTCATTCCTACATTTTATTCAGAGTTCTTAGTAATAAAACTAATCCTTTATTTTCTAGAGCTGTGTTGGAAAGCCATTAGAAGTGTGCTTAGTTCTGTTGATTTCAGTAGAACCTTAAATTAGAGAATGAAGCCCCAGTATGACTAACTGAATTCTGCTCTGCATTTTCTTACTGTCCTCATGGGCTTTTTAGCCAAGCTGTGCAGTGAAGGTAGTCTTCTCCCCTTTCTCTACTAAGTACTCTCAAGAAGCTGGGTCCTGTCGTGGCAGTGGTGTTGAGACCTGTTACATATGTGCACACCAAGACTTGAATACCTTAAAAGGTAATGAAATGAAACATACCATTTAAATGATTTCTTTAATTTTGCTTAATACTGCAGAATTTAATCAAAAGGTACCTTAGGGTTCTTTTGTGCCCCAGCGCCAACAGCGTAGGCTTAAGTAGAGCCTGTAATTATGGCACGATATTATATAGAGCCTTAGATTCAAGAACTAATGAGTCACTTGGCACACTTTTCCTATGTACAGCGGGGCAAATATAGGAAAGCATTAATCGGCCAAATTACTCTGCATTTCCTCAAGAAGTGTCTCTACATTAATGACAAATATTGATTGCCTTAGTCTCACTCAAAAACCTAGGAAAGATCAGATTTTTTTTTTTTCCAGAATTTAATACTGTTTTGCAGAAATTACATAAAACTTCACAGGTGTCAGATTTATATAATCTGAAGTTATTCTGGATAATGAAGTTATTTTGAACATGTATAAATAAACCTAACTTATCTGCAGCACTGTGAAAATAAAATCAGGGATTGTCTTAACAAATAATAGTATCACAGCTATTACTGAACTCATGATCTTTTTTTTTTCATGACTTCAAAGCTAATGTTTCCTGTTTTTTATCTCAATTTTCTACCAGTCCACAGAAATTGACATTGTTTTTTCTAAATGGGATTTACTCGAAGTTTACTTACCCATAGTTTTGGTTAGATGTGGATTAATTAGCAATTAACTTTATCTAAAACTTTGCTCAGATCAAGAATAGGGTTTAAGTACAACAACTTCGAGTCCTTGAAAGTTTTGTTTAGCTGTGTCTATAAGGCATAGTGCATATCTGCATTTTTGGCTGGAAGCAACATCCCTCAAGTTTTTATTCTGTGTCTTTGAGAACTCTCCGTCCTAAAGACGTCTGTCTACGCAGGCTTTGTTAGGAAAAAAACCTGAGAATATGTAAGCCAAGAGTGCTTATTTCATGATAGTTCGAAACCAAATTTCAGCTTCAAATCGTGCTCTGAAACCAATTCTTTAGAGCAATTTTCTTTTCCAGCTGCTTTCCGTGTAATTTAAGCTCAGCCATTTTATGGACATCTTGTTGGCGTAGTAACAGTAAGTAAGCTTCCTTGACTTAGAGAGCACATGGTAGACTGATGGCTAAGAGTGCATCAGAGATGAGCAGCAGGCAGGAACGTTGCTTGGCTTGGAGTTAGCAGGTATATACTGGGTTTTCAAGGGAGTGGCATGAAGGCCAAGAAGCATCTTAGAGCAAATGTAAGTGACTGGTACCTTCTGAGGAACTGTGTTCAAGTTTTCCTCAAGCATCCATAGTACCATACTTAGCAGCCAAATCAAACACATCTTGTCGTATTATGCCACTTTATAGGGATTGTTTGCCCTTCTGGCCTGCAGAATATCTAAACTGAACGTCTGTCAACAGTGATGTGAATTCCTGTCTTGAGTTCCTGCTTATAGAATGAGGAACAAAATTCTGTGAAGTAAGTGCAAGAGTGCTGTTAAATGGAGGAGCACTTCTGAGGGACTCGAGCACTTGTGCTGTGGAGAAGAGGGAAAGCAGGCTGTGTTTAGAGAACAACATAAATAATGTATAGCTAATAAAGTAAAAAAGCACCAACTTCTCCTTTTGATGAAAACCAGGTAGTTTAAGGGGATAAAAACAAGTTGGTCTTGGCAACTGATGCGGGTTTGCCTGTACACAGAGCTGGGGCCCTTGCTGGGCCATGCTTAGGTAACTCCGAGCCCATAGAGACCTGGCACCGTTTTGGACCTGCCGTGCAGCTCAGGATTCGGGAGCCGTGACACAGAGGACAGCAGGCTGCCCAGCAGGGCCTGGGCGTCTCTGCCCCGGGCAGCAAGAACAGACCTCTCCGACTGCGTCTGCGACAGCTGTTTGAAGCGTTCCCTGTTTGATTTGATACAAAGTCATCTAAGTTAGCTTAGATAATGTTTGCTAGTAGCTTAATGCTTGCATGAAAGATCGGCTGTCATGTATAATTAGGAAGTGTTTTAAAAAGCCGTTTCTTACCAGCGGTTATGGAGTAGATATTGCCTCTAGTAACATACATCTACTGTCCAAATTTGTTTTGATTAAGGAAAGGAAGGTCAGGAGGCTTGTCAGGAGCCCATGCCATGGGTTTGGGCATGGCCAGATATGCAGTGTTCTCTATTGCAAAATACGCATAACTAGACTTACTGTATTTTTTGTGCATATATTAATTGATGACCCTAAAGTCAAGGGTTTTTTTTTACCTCTCAAAGTTTTACCAGGTTTGTTTTCCATTGCATAAGTCCCTTTCCTGATTGCTCTCTAAATTTTTCTGTAAAAACTCAAATTAAAAAGCATTTTATAAAGCAAGGGAGAAATAGTTGATTTCCACCTTTAGATGGGGCGACAGCAGTTTAGGGCTTAGTGCAAATTTACTGTCAGCCTGGGCTCCTACTTGTATATACAGTTTTTTTGTGCAAGATGGTACCACGTGAATCCACTGTGTATACAAAGATGTAATGTTCTTTTTGCTGTGCTTAAATGTCTGCTTTAAGATTCAAAATGGAAGCATCATAAACTTTCAAATGAGCCATCTCATACAGCTTTCAAACAGTAAAAATGGTGTTGATGGGTTGGCAGTTAGTGGGGGATGCCAAACCAGATGTCATGTGCCTTGCTGTTAGATACCTCTGTTCCAGGGCTGATGCTGTTAGAAAATGACAAATTCTACAAGTGTGTTTGAGTCGGTTACAACTGACTTGTGTTAGACATGGGATTGCCAAGGTTTTATTTTGATGCGATGAGTGTAAAAGTGTCTATTCACTTTGATGAGAGAAGTGTGTTCTTAGGTGGAAGGTATTTTTATCCGTCCTCTCAAAATTAACAAAAATTGCCAACTTGCATTAATGTATATATTACAATAACAATAATGCACTGAAGGTTTATGGAAAGGTTTTTGTCTTTCAGAATACAACTAGTGTGTGAAGATCAAGCGCTGTGACAGCGAAGATGATGCTGTACAAAAACAAATGGCTTGCCAAGCTGCACTGTATTTTTTGTGTAGTTTATGTTTCAAAGTGTATTTTTCAAAAGTGAATTCTCACTCCAGTGCTCTAGTAGTCAGTGCAGCCTGCAGGAATACAAATGCGCTTGTCATAATTTTCAAAATCAATACATTAAAATATCTGATGTTACTGTAAGCCAATTTTGAAATGTTGTCGCTGGATAGCAGGAACTGAATTGTTCCGGTAGTTTTCCAGGAAAAACAATAGCCCTACCCTGTACAGTGAAGAGCTGCAGGAAAGCCAAAAACCTCTCCCAGTAGCTTACAGCTGATGGACTTTGTAATTACATCAGTCTAACTCTGTCTGCACCCTGTTCTGCTAGAGGTTGGATTTAAAATTAATTGTATGATGGAGAATCCAGGCTTACAGCAATATCTTAATTAGAATTCAGAGTCAACTTTAAATAAATGTCTGAAAACTCAGCTCTGAAAGAACATTGATTATAGGGCATGAAATAAAAGCATTTTGATCTTTCTTTTCTCATAATTTGAGAATAAATTAGGTGTATATATAAACATATTCCCATGCCACCTTGGTTTATTTCCCTTTTTTATCTTGCTCTTGGCAATTTTGCTTTTCCTGTCATCTTGCTTATTCTTCTTTGCCTTTATAATTAGTAAGAATAAACAAGTAGAAGCAACTTTTCTATAATCACAAAAATGTTTGAAAGATTTATTTTTTGAACCTCTAAAAGGTAGTGCTTTTCCTTGTTTTTTGAGATCCACTCTTGTTGAACACAATTCTGATGTTGACATGACTTTAGTAAAACTTTTATAATTGAGAATATATTATCTTAGTGTTATTAAACTGCTCTTCCGCCACAGAAAATATTCTTTTTTAGCAATAGATTTTTTTTTTTTTTGAACTGTGATGCTAAGGTTGTGGTTTTAAGTGTTCTGCTGTTACCCTGACTGAAATCCATCTCCTTCAATGCTATGATTTGGAAGTATTTAAGCAGGCAGGAATTTATTTACCCTATTCTAAGAACTCCCTAAAGAATGATAAAGAAATTCTGTTTCCTTTAATGATTTGAATCATAGGAGGAAAAAGAAGGTTAATGTATGGTTACTTGTTATCTTGGTTAAACTCATTTTATGTGCTAAATTGTAACTTCAGAAGGGAGGGTGTATGTGTGTTCTTTGTTTTGCTTGGTTTGGTTTTTTGTTTTTGCTTGTTTCCTCTGGAAAACCAGTCTTTCGAGCCCATGATTTTAGTTCTTCAGGTGAAGTGAGTTTCAGTAACATAACACCTTATCCCTCCTCATCAACAACAGAGCTTCATTAAAAGCAGTACTTTTCAGTTCGATTTAACAAGGCGCATAAGCATGTGTTTCTCTTGAGCAAGAGCTTCCTCTCTAATGTGTGATGAAGATATTGCTGTTTGCATGAGTTAACATTAGGGTCATACTTACCTTGTTAAGCCAGGTCTCAGGTGCTGATCCTGTAGGAGAAGGATTTTTACATGCCAAAGAAATGCTGAAGAGTAAACTTCAAAAATATTTTGCAAACCCCAGGGTTTCTGTGTTTTTATTTACATAAACCTAGAGACTTCATTCATGAGCTAGCACCCCTATTGAACTGCCTTAAAAATTAGGAAAACCAAGGGGCTGATAAATGTGAATGAATTTTGTTTGGGGATTTGTGAAAATAACCTCTGTTTTAGGCAGGATTCTTGTAGGATTGTGTGTGTAGTTTAAATGTGACATTGAAATGTACCCTTAACAAGATCCTGCGCAGTAGAAGGGCTTGCAAAGAGCAGCATCTAGGCAGAGTGAGATCTGTCGGGGTGATCTGTGAACCATGGTCTAGTTGTTGGAGGGGAGAAAAAAAAAAAAAAATAGAACATGGGAATTTGAGGTTAAATTTGGAAGCATTAGCTATTACTGTCTCCAGAGGCTTTAGAGAGTCTATACTAAATGCATTTAAAAAAAAAAAAANAAAAAAAAAAAAAATGTTGGAGTTTATATAGACAAAAAAAGCAACTTCAGGATTAAAAAGCTTTTTAATGTGACTTTCATTGCTGAAATAATTATCTCCTTTTGGAGCAATAGCAGATTCTATGATTTTTTTTTTTAATTACTGATAGAATAGACAAGTAATTCCAAATTCTGTTTTTAAAAATGGCTGAATTACTGTCATTGACATTTTCTTATAAGTTTGGAGATGGACCTGAGAGAATATTTCAGCCCAAAGGGTCAGTTTGTCGGAATTGACAAGCAATTTAGAAGTTTCTTAGAACACTGTGGGAGAAAAAAAAATAACTGTCCATCTAGTTTAGCTAAAAAAAAATGTATATATGCATTATTGCAGTTCTCATGTTTATCTTGAGTACAAGGATATACATAGTATTATTTATTATTTGGCTGTCAGCTGTGTAAGATTCGTGTTTTGTGACATGAAAAAGGCCTAGTAATTCTGCTGTTTGTGGTATTTTACAGCTGGCCATGGATAGTCTCGAGGAACCTTTTTTGATAGGATTGCAAGAAGGTCTGCTGTAAAACTGTCTGGATTATGTCTTGGTTGAGAGGAGTTACCTTGACCTTTTCTCAGAGGAGGAAGGAAATTTTAGCTGTACTAGAGCCATGGTAAGAGTTGGCAAAGAACTAAGAAATCTGATATGAGTTTTACTACTGTAACATCTTAACAATTAAAACCAGTTTTTCTATATTAAAGATTGGCTATGATGTGCGGGTGTCTTGACATTTTGACTCTTTCACTGTTTGCATTAAGCCTCCTTTTTTTCACCAAAAAAAGAAGTTACCTTGTGGTCAAGAGTGGAAATCTTGTCTTAAGAGGGATCTTACAGGGTGATGGTTCTGGTCATGTCTTGAATGATGGAGGAAATACTATTTGGTTCTTTTGTAAGGAGGCATGGGTCTCGAATTATTTGAATAGTGTGTGTGTGCTAAACTGAGAAACGCTCCTTATTTTGTCACGGTCTTCTCTTCCTCTGCAGCAGGGCTTGTGCCACTTGCCTCTGTGAGGGGAGTAATGCTCTTTACTGCTGCAGCCCGGCGTCTTCCACGGCAGCGGGGTGCTTGTGGCCTGCACTTGCTGCTCCCGAGGTCCAGACCCCCTTCCTCACTGCTGCTCAGTGAACTTGTTTGCCCCGATCTGTAAGAGAAAGTGCTTCTGTATATTATTGAGTGTATGGAGTTGAATCTTAAGTTTGGTTTCTGTGTGATCACTCAGTATCTGTGCAAAGTAAAATAAAAACACGTGTTCAAGCTGCTTAGCTCATCTCAGGAATTGTAGTTTGATTTTTGCAATAAGTCTTACGCACAGTGTTGCAGTTACCCCTCTAGGCTTGGGGGCAACAGGAAACCAGCACGGCAGCTCTAGGAGGATGTTACACTGCAGCCCCAAAACCCGTGGGCGAGTGACCCGGTGCAACTTCGTAACCCTGCACCACCGTACCCTGATTGTTGTGAAGGTCACAGCGTGGCTTTGTCGCAGCACAGCGCAGAGGACGGGACCGGGCCAACTGGTTGAGCCGCTCTCCCCTCGCCCCGCTTGGCTTGGGAACAAGAGGCCTTTGTTGTGGGCACCGGGCCCGGGCGCTGCCACCACAGCCACAGGGGCAGCAGCTCCGCTGCTCGCGGCCGGGCGCGGGGCCCTCGTCGTGCAGCTGGGCCGCGCTCGCAGCCACGGGGTGCCCGCTGAGCGCGCGGGCTGCGCCTCGCTGCGCGCCGAGCGTGGGCGTCGTGCCGCGCTTCCTCCGCGCGCTGCGCGCGGCCCGGGGTGCTCAAGGGAGACCGTGTTTCCTGGCTGGCTTAGCAGCCCGTGAGGACTCGGGATTTTCAGCCCCACTTCTCACAAGCCGCCTACTTATGCGTTACCTTCTTCCACTAAAATTTCTTGTCCAAGCTTACTGTTTTAGCATCTCTCGGAAGAGGGCTTGTATTCATTTATCATTGAAACTGATTTCAGTTTTGCTTTTCCAAGATCTGTTCTGACATTTAGAACAAAATATTTAAGATAAAAATGTTCACGTATTCATTGTCATAAGTTGCGAAGATTTTTATGTTTTGGGTGGTTTTGCACGTCTATGTTCATAATTATATCCTCATATGAGGAACTGTATCAATTTAATTACGTATTCTGAAACAATATCTAAAATGATTTGCATGCAGGAATTATTTATTGTGAATTTGTGCCATACATGTTTAGGATCATTAGTTCTGATTTTATGTTTTCATGCCCCTTTAATACAAATACTTTTTGCAGCTTCAGTCAAATATTGTTCTAGTAATCGTAGGTTGTTCAGTGTGTGCAACTCTAATTTCTTTACCTTCCCCCCATGCTAGCATTGGCTTACATTTTTAAATCACGGGCTAAACTGAATACTTCTTTTTGATGTGTATGACTAGATATTCTGCTTGGGAAAATAGTATGACTACTTGTAAAAACATGCCTTGTTGCTTTTTTGATAATGTGTTGTTCTGAGCTTTTTCAAGCTTACATTAGTTCATGAGGACTCGCTTTTCTCACCCATCCCAAAAGCAATGCTGAAATAACTTTGCAGAGTACAAATACATTATTCCTATAATCTAGTAAAACCAATGAAAATCAAGTGTTACTCAGAAAGCAACTGAGACCAGGTGATAATTACTATGGTTATTAAGTGAACTTGTGGGACTTGAATTAGAGACTTATTTGCAAATTGTAGACTTGATGAGGACAACAAGGGTGAAGTGATAATACTCAAGCATTGCTGAGATTTGAGGCCTTGGGGAGTGGCTTATATGAGATCCTGTCTTATGATGGACTTGCAGTCTTTGGAGCTGGGAAGGGAGAGGAGCTGGAAGGGAGCAGAAGCTGCAGTGTGTTGCTGCAAAGCTGCAACCAGCAAGTTGAGCTGCTTAGCTGGTGCTGGGGAGCTTTGAGAGCTCTCTGCAGAAATCAGCTATTTCTTTGAATTTCTGCTTGGTTTTCCCCAAAGATGTGGAAAGGAAATGGAGTAAGAATACATCAATTTAGGGGTAATGTTTTTCTTTTCATTCTTACACTTCCTTTATGCTGCCCTTCTCTTTCCTAGGGATTTGATTATAGCTGTGATTTGCATCTTGAAAAAAAAACATGAATTTTGACCTTTCTTTGCAAGAGTTTGGCTGTAGGAGTATACAGGGTTGCCACTTTCAAGCAAAAACTAAGCAAAATAAATTGCTAAATTTTATTTAAAGAAGGAAAAATATTTTTACTGGCAAATCACATAATCTGGTTTCCTATCCAAGCATTAGTTCATAAGATTTCTGGTAAGCATTGTGCAGTGTAAAGTAGTAGAACTCTTTAAGGTTAAAATCAGGCAATATCTGTGGTTTGATTATGACTGTGTCATAACCCACTTCCCTTTCAGTGCTCAGGAGTCCAGAGTTCTTCAGTTCAAACCCCAACCGCTGTGGCTTCCTGTCGTTGTCTTGAAGCGGGTTAAAAGTCACACCAAGGGGAAGATCCATCTGGTTAATTTTCTTAAAAGGGTTTTTTTTTTTTTTTCTTAGTATAGGATAAGATATGTGGTAGAGCTCATGACCAGCAATTAGGTATTTGGTAGACCATCAGCTTGGAACTGTTCTAGTTTTTATAATATGTTTTATTTGTAGTTGAGTTTATTTTGAAATACCTTAAAAGGGAAAGGAAGGTGGTACATACTGATACTGGAACACTTGCAGGGCTTTTTTGTTTGTTTGTACTTACACAGATATACGTGGACAGACACACACACACATATATTTTTTTTATATGTAGTAGATGACTTATATAACACCACAAGGCTTTCAGACCAAGGAGGCTTATTTTTGAGGGTTGTTCACTGAAGATACAGAATTTGAACCATCCTGATTGTCAGAGCTTTTACTTGTGTGATAGTTACTGTAGCACTTAAGAAGGGACAAATCACTATATCACTGTAAATAAGTTTTGTTTGGAGTTTTAAAAGGATAAATACCTTTTCATCCTATGCATCAGCTTCTCTTCAACACAAAAATAATGCACAAAGATTGAAAATACTAGTACAGTGCAGCACACAGCAGTTGTTCTGCCAGGGTTAGGCGGAAAGGGTGGTTTAGCTCGAGGAAGAGATGTCCTGGCTCTACTGAGGAAAACCAGGCAGAACAGGAGAGGGGCCCTGGTGTTCACCCTGTGAAGCTCCAGACTTGGAGAGTCAGGGCTGTTGTTTTCAGTACCCCAGCACAAAAGCCCATGGGGCAGCACGAGGCTCATTCCGTTTGATACTTCCCTCTGCTCGCGTGGCGCTCAGGTTTGTGACATGGGCCTCCTGCGGGGAGACAGGTTTAGCTTTTGCTTTGCTTGAGCTGACTAACCTGTGAGCGGGGTTGGTGCGGAGGCCAGGTGAGGAGGTGCGTCCGTGTTTGGGCCTCGTGCGTTGTGGTGTCACCGCTGCGTGTGCAGGCGTGGGCACGTGAAGACAGGCTGACACTGGCTCCACTCGTAGCACTGGTTCTCGATCTCACCCTTCCCTTGCAGTCTCTCAGCACTTGACTTCCAAACAAACCTTTGGCTACCTCCATTCTTCAGCAGTGTTTCCAGTCAGGCAAGAAAGCACCATCTTCCAAACTCAGCTTTTTTACGACCAAAATAGTGCCACATGGTGCTGTGTGCAGCTGCCAGTCTCAATAGGAGCGTATGGCTTTCGTCAGTCCCGTTTTCTTTGCGGCCTCTGTTTACAGGGTGCAGTGCTGTCCACTTTCCTGGCATTCATAGCTAAACACCAAGGCAGCAGGACGTTTTAAAGCAAAGTTGTGGTTTATTTTTTATGACCTCCTCCTCTTAAAGCATGCCATCTGTTACCATTTTAGTGTTGCCTTACTAGAGCAGAGAAAGGCACATGTGTGCCAAAAACCACTTGCAGCCTGTTTTATGCAGGACTTTTTACTTTTCAGTTCACAAAAATTTTCCTAGCGGAAATAAGCCTGTGTGCTAACAGGACTTTCTGTTTTGCCATTTGGATTTTACTGACTAGGTTTTAATGTAGCATGCATTAATGTAGTATCAAAATGCATGGAAAAGGATAAAGTTTCACCAATTTGTCTTGCCTTATGTGGCTTAGGATTTGCTCTGTGGATGTTTTTGGCATTATGCCTGCTTGGTGTTGTGGCTGTGCCAGGTTAGCTGTGTTTGGGGTTTGGCTGTTGTGGTGAGAGCAGCAGCTGGAGAGCTCTGGTGCCCTAGCAGGATTAAGTGCCCCTGATGAAGACGACCTGCACACTTATTCCCTCATCTGCACTCTCTACACCAGCTCTGTGACACTTGGACCTATCTTGGCTTATCCCTCCTAGTCGTAGGGGCAGAAATGCTTCCTTTAAGTGCCCTGGGAGTCTGTGAGGAGGTTTAGCATAGGGAGCAGAGCACTGAGGAGCATATTCCCATTGACGCTACTGCTCAATATGGGAGTGTTTGGCATCAGGATGCAGGGTTTTCCCCAGTCCTATTTCTCTTAGTAAGCGTGCTGCGTTGCAAACAGTCTATTCCCCATTCTTTTTTTATCTACTTCTTCCATGCCTACATCTGTCACATGGAGATGATGTCTTATGGGTATTTGTGGCCCTTCAAAATTTCACCATTGGCGAAGAGACTTGGAGTGATGTTAGTGTGCTGTAATGTCTCTGAGAGCCTTCTGCTTCCCATTAGTTTTGGGGGAAATGCCCGGTAATTAAACACTGCTTAAAGTGGATTCAGTTTTTCATGCGGAGCTGTGCAGGCTGACTCCTGGCCATGTGGAAACGTCAGCTATCCTTCCACTCTACTTGCATTGTTCGTGGAAAGAGCAGTAGATGCAGAGTGTGCAGTGCAAGGGCATTCTGTGTTCTAGCACATCTTCACTGGAAATTTTGAAAATGGTAATAATGCTTTCAGTCATTACTAGGCAGATATGTGCATCTTGGAGATACAGGCTACTGCACTTAGTTCAGAATGTTGTTAATGTTGCAGCTAGAGAGGTCTGGAATAGGGAAATAATAGTAGTTTGACAGTTTATAGTTTTCGAAAGATGAGCCTAAACCTGATCTTTCTTCATCATATCATCAGTGATTTTTTTCCTTTTTTTTTTTTCCCCAGAAATTAATTCAACTACCTTTACTATCTTGCAGTAAGACTTTTTACAGAAAATTGTTCAGTTGATGCGCTTTGTAACACAAAACACACTGTCAGGAATCAGATCAAATAAGAAATCTACCTGTCTCACTAATTAGGTTTTCACTTGTCATTATCACTTAAAATTCCCATTGTTTTGTGGGTGCATATTCTCCAGAGACATGACAATGTTTGGAAAAGAATATTAGCTTTTTAGTAAGAGACAGTACTATTGATGAGACCATGTCTGTTTTGCATGATTATCATGTGTCAGTTTGGAGCCAAGGGTCATGACAGGGACTTTTTGCTCCCAGAAAAATTGATCTGTTTGCTTTCAGACAATAGTGTTTCTGTCTCCTGTCCAAAAAGACTGATCATAACAGCTTCCCCTCTACTCAGTGATAAAATCTGTGTTTCTTGCTAAGATTGACAAAATTAAAAAGAAGAAAAACTAAAGAGTTTGCCTTCAGTAAGGCAATAAGATGTCAGATATAAGTAGATATAGGTGAAAAGGGGTGATAGGGTGTTAGGACTAGGTCTGTGTTTCTGCAGCGAGATGCAAGCAGGAGATAGGAGAGATGGTAGAGCTGGAATAATAAAGAGCTGTCAGGTTCATTAGGGCTCTGATTTCCACTAGTGAGGGAAACTAAGGAGTGGATTTGCGTCTTTCTACTGTCCTCCAGTCTCCTAATGGACAAAAAATAACTGCTCATGCCAGTGTGGATTTCCCTATCCTGTTTCTCCTAGCCCTGTTAGTTGTTTTTCTTTCTTATCTGATGCATGGGTAACAGTAGCAAGATCCACTGTGCTTTCAAAAACACAAAGTAAATCCCAGTGCACCTCTGTGTGTTTCAGTAAGACATGGTGGCCTCATTTGATCCAGAGTCCTTCAGCTGGATGTTAATCCACAGTTTTTCCGTATTGTTTTCTGTCCTCTGTAGTTGCTGTTGTCACTGATGCTTAATTTGTTGGATGTTGCTTTAACCTGCATCTATTCTTAATTCAGTGTAGGAGTGAATGTGTAATTTAATTGGGGAGGAGAAGGCATTTTGAGGCCAAACACACCAATATATGGTTTGTGAAATACTCCGAAGCCTAGCTGGTTGGAGAAATTACACTTGTTGTGTTGATAAATAAGTATCAATGGATGGGGAATTAATCTGTGCTGATACTCTCCCTTCTACAGAGAGATGAGGAAGAAGGGAGAGGGTTTTTAAAACCCGCAACTGAAATCCTTTGGTCTTGGAACAAGATCATCTTTGCTCTATGGATGTTCCCACAGAGTTTAGGAGAAGTGGTGCTGGTCTATTTTGTCTCTGAGCAAGAAGTGGTTAATGGTCCTCTTTAGCATTCGAACTTTTATGAGAACTCACAGAGGCTGGGTCTAAAAATAGCAGAGAGGAGGATGCTCTGACTTGTCTAACAAAGCATGTTTGTGTAATGCAGCCTTCCAGGGTAAGGATATTGCTCACTTAACCAAAGGGCCGCAGTAGCTCAGGTTTTGTTTCATTTTTTCCAAACCTTTTCCTATTGGCTTCTTTTTCCATGCTTTAATTGCTCCCAGATGGCATTGCCAAAAAGTGCTTGAGACTGTTCTTTTTGGTGAGGAAGCTACACGGCGTGTGTGTGTGTGTGTGTGTGTGGTGTGTTTTGCTTTATTTATTTATTTGAATCAGACAGCTTCTAGTTTTTCTTAGGTGCTGTTTCTGGGTTTGCTTTTAAGCCTTGTAGGCTGCTTCCCCTCGGTTGGTATGAAATAGCTGCAGAGACGGATCATCGCAGCTCCTGTGCTTTGTGCCTGTGGAGCCGGTGGCAAGCGGCGTGTTCAGTTTCCTGGAGACGTGGCTGGACACGGCGCTACGTTTGCATGGGAAGCAGGGCGAGTTTGCACGGGCAGCGTGGCATGAGCAACTCGCCCGCAGTTTGCACTCTGCTTCCTCGTAGCCTGTGACCATATTGTGGGACTCTGCTTGGGATCCTTGTTGACGGTGTGGGGGACGGAGGCTGGCAGCTTGAGTTGGGAGGGAAGGAGGGTTTCGTTGTATGGCGGTGTGTTGTTGCTGCCATTTGGAATGTGTGCAGATTTTGTGTTGAGGCCCTTTGCACTGATGGTATGTCTAGGAAATGGAGAAAAGCATACTTGGTAAAGTGGAAAAATAAACTAGATTCCCTATCTAGCTGTCAGCCTCTCAGCTCTCATTGGTCAGGATAAACCAGTGAATACATGTAGAAGATGTTCTAGAAAATAAATGTGCTGTCCAGGTTAGATTTCACTGTTGTATCCCATTAATGTTATACCAAGAATAGTAGTGTTAAGGTTATCACATTTTGCCCCTGATGAAAAAGTCTACATCTGTTTTAAAAAATGTGAAGTTTTTTTGTTGTTCTTGTTGTTTTTCTTTAGTTTTTGTTTGTTTGTTTTAGTTTTATTACCCATTTTGGGAAGGTTACCTGCCTTCTATTTGGGATAAAAGAGTGAGCAGAAACAGCGCTAGCTATTCATCAAATTTAGCTTTTCCATTGAAAAGTTGGCATCTGTTTTCCCATCAGGATTAAATGTAGCACAGATAGGGAATGCAATGACTTGAGACCTGTATACCATCAACCTCTTCCAGTGGAGAAATTCAAGACCAATGTTTATATATATATATATATATATATATGTTGCACTATTTTCTCTGAAGTTTCCCTGGTTTTGCTTTTTAAAAAAGAAAAGCAGCAGTTATATTTTTATGTGTGTTAAACTTGGGGATTTTGAAGTGTGAATCACTTTCTGTTGGATCAAAACTAATATTCAGATTAATCTCTGACAAATCTTCCAGTGTCCTCAAAATGTCACTTTTTGGAAGGCATTATCCAAGCAGAGAGAATATGTAGTGTTTCTCTTGAGGAACTTAGGGATTATGCCACAAATAGAAAAGCAGGAACTGCTGAGTTGAGCTCAGGTCAGTTATTTGCTTTTAGATGCTCTTCGCTTTACACGTTTAGACATCCTGCTCTTCTCCAAGCATTTACTCTTGGCATAAAAATGCTGCAGCAATATAACAAAAGGTACATGTGGCAAAAGTGTGAATTAAATGTAATGCAGTTGCTTATAATTGCAACATTTCGAATATTCTTAAGTATGTAATAAGAATAGAGTGTGAAAATATTTTTATCATGACAGGAAATGACACAGCGCTTTGTGAGGGTCAGTTGAAGGTGGTGAAGATCTCCTGGAGAGAGGAGCTAAAGTAGCAGAGACTACAGTAAATGGAGATAGGGACTGTTTCAGCGCTGCACTGCTAAACTGTGTAGCTGTTTGCTAAGCTCCTTTCCATATTGCTGACTGGGCTGGTTGAAGGTGGCCTCCCATCCGAACCAGATTGAAACCTTTGATTACCGGTACTGTAACTCGCTAATGCACTGGAGCTGTGGGAAGAGTTCTCACTGTATAGGAATATGCATAGGGTTGATGGAATTTAATCAGTGCTTTAAGCAAACCAAAACACTGATCCTCCTGTGCCCTGTCTCCTTTAGACATGCCATAATATTGTCAGAATCTGTTCAAAGAAACATGTGAAGGAAACTGCTTCCCTAAAGGTTTAAACTGGGAGAGAGTTATCAAGAACTTAAAGCCTGCATCAAGTCTGGATATAGAGGCACAGTTTTTACCACATTTTTGATGCTGGTGGGAAGCAGCAAAATGTGGGTGTTGATATGGTTAAATGAAGAGGTCGCCAAGTGTTGCTGTCCCACCAAGGGCCACCTCTGGGGAGGATCAAGAGCTGCTGTGGGTGGCACAGCTGTAGCTGGAAGAGAACATGCGAGCAGGCATGAAGCTTTCCCTGGGGGATGTTTGCAACAAATTATTCCTGCAGAATAGGTAATTGACGTGTGTGATAATCGCCCAGTGCGCAGAGCACTTAAGGACATACTTAATTACGTTGTTAAATGAGGGCGTAGGTGCAGCTGCTCTTTCATATCTGCGTGTTTGATTCAGAAGAAGCATCGTCTGTGCCCTGTATATGTTCTGAGTTGATACTGCTGCTTTCCCCACCACTGCGTCTGCGCTCATATTGGCACTCAGCATATCCAGTGGTGCAGAGCAGTTTAGATGGGGCCTCTGTGACATCTTGGGAATTACTCAAAAGGTCCTGCATGGAGGAGGGCAGAATTTGCTCTTGTTTGCCCTTCTTCAGGCATAGGTGTCTTGGTTACTTCGGCAATCCATTTAATGTCCTGTTTGTAGCACTTGCTGTGTGTTGTGGCCTTTTTGCAGTTTTGGCAATCTCCTTGTTATTAAAAATATCCTAAATAAGAGTTAGGCCTGAGGTCTGTAGGAGACTGGGATATGTGTTGGTTTTGCTGAACAGAGTCTTGGACCTTGTTCCTGTAGAACATTATTTTTTTGTATATAGAATTACTGCTGGCAGCAATAGAACTTTCTGCTCTCTATACAGAAAGAAAGAAAGAAAGAAAAAAAAAAAAAAAAGCTGCCTGCCTTATGCTTCTCTTTCTAAATGAAAGAGACCAACTAAAGCTTTGAGAAAGCTTGCCAGGGAGGCTCAAGAAGTCTTTGAGTATGTGATTTAGTTGAGGTACATCTTTTCTGTTACCCTTTCATGTAAATCACTGTAAACTGCAAGGAGAAACTGCAATATGAGCCATCTCCTATATAAAACTGTGTGTAAATTTTTCCCTTATAACAATGCAACAAAGTCAAATTTAAAGCCTTGCTCTGACATAGCTAAAAGGAAGCAATTCATCCTAGGGCACTGCTTTGTTGTTGTTGTTCTTGGGGGAGAGGGAGTTATTTAAACCGAACACTGAAGCGTGCTGTGAAAAGCAGTATAAAGAGAACTCAACTTTTAGGGCTTAGCTGGGGAGTGTGCATCTCATTTCGAGGCTGAAAGGAAATTGCTTTTGTATTGTGCCAGGTTTCATAGCAAGTAAGGTGTTTTTTTTTTTTTTTCTCTCCCCCCTCAAGGCGCATGCTTTGATGAAGTGGGGTGTTTTCTGATAGAATCAAATCTCATGACGCTTGAATTTCAAAGGAGGAGCATTGACTCCCACATAGTGTGAGTTTGGACGGTGATTTTGGTATGTCTCTTGAAGGCCTTATGGGCAGTAGAAGTGAACTGATTTCTAAGTTGTAGGAAGGTGAATAATTCAGGTTAGAAAAAGGAGCTTTTAAGTTCTCCTAATTAGCTCATATTTTTAGCATTTGTAATGGAGAGCAGTATACGAGGAGATACTGAGTAACCATAACTTCAATTAGTAGCTCTGAATTTCCTCAGTGATCACAAAGGTTGATTTTTTTGAGATGCAGCCTTTGTCCTGTTTCTTAAGGTATGTTTATGAATGGACATAGGTATCTTCTTGGTTGATCCATGTTCCTGATGCCTTGTCCTTAAAAAGCTGGAATTGCAACACTCGTTCAATGTGCGAGAAGCTCGAACTGCTTTTAAAAAAAAAAAAAAAAAAAGCCTGAAGAGGGGACATGTCACCCCTTGGTCGCTGCGGTTGCAGGCGTCCCCCAAGCGTGTTCTACAGTGGGAGACCTCGGTTAAGAGCTACTGTGAGGGACCAAGAGGAGTGGGTGACACGGGAGGTTCATCCAGTGGAGCAAACACTCCCATTCTCGCTGCCTGGGAGGTTCCTGGGCTTTCGGCTGTCACTGTCTGCAGTCTTAAATACCTGTAGTTCCTTCTTTGTTTTTTCCTTGTCAGTTGTGTGTTATGGCATGGCCCCACTACAAACATAATTAAGTGGTTACCTTGATTTAATTCCAAAATTGAAATGAATTTTTCAATATAACATTTAGGAGTGGTGTTACTCGTATTATTTTTGAAGGGATAACATGCTTCAAAGCTGTGTTTATATTTGTGCAAGCTAAATGAAATGAAAATTTCTGAATTTTATAAGAGGCCTATCGTGGGCTAGGAATGTATTTGTAAGAATAGTGTTTGTATCACCTTCAACCTACAGTGTTCTTGGCTCTGATACTCCAGAGACTCCTTTCTGGCTACGGTGTATAGGAAGAAAGCTTTTAGAAATGGGTAGGTTGGAATTACAGTCTAATAGGTTGATGGGGATGGAGTACTGCAAGGGCATGTGCTTGTCCAGGGTTTTTAAGACCTAGCTTCTCTGCCTCCCTTTTATAGGAAGAGACTGGAGTCCTCCATTGGCAACTGTCTTCTATTGTGCTTTAGTCATCGTGGACATTTAATGAAAATCTGCATCTCCTTAATGGGTAAAATATATCCTCTTACATATAATTTACAGAGTCATCTTGATTATGAAGGTACCATTGAGAGACACATGAGAAGCAGAAATCCTTTTGCTTTGAGATGGAGCATGGCAGACCCCTGTGTTCGTAAGGAACTTGGGCAGCTGTGCTTATCGTAATGTGGAAAGCAACGGGAACATTGTAGGCTGGGTCACCTCTAGTTTCAAAGTTTTTTAGCTCCCCCACAGCAACTGAGACACCTGCCAACATCAGCTGAGTTTGGAGCACCAAGTTTTGGGTGCACAAACACTTGTCAGGCTGCCTCTTTATCCAGGCTGGAGTGCTGTCAGGGGAATTGTCTGCTGACAGGAAGCAGAATCAGCCAGTGATTGCAATGCTCGGAAAGGAGGTAGCAGAAGAAGCAGAGTTTTCATGAAGCAGAGTTTGCAAATGCATAGGAGGGGGGAATGAAAAGGGTGGAGGTGGTTGGTGCCATCCCTAGTAGCGGAGGTGTTGCAGAAGGTGCTCCTAGCAGTGCTCCTAGTGCCCTTAAACACGGCGACACGGTGAGGAGCTGAACAGCTGAGATACGGGCGCTCCCTATCCTGTGGGGTGCAACCCTGCATGGTCCTTCTATTACAGCCTGATTCTTCACAGTTCGAAACAGGCTCAGTATACCTGCCTCTCTGGCTCTCTGCTTAAGATATATGTCTGAGGAAGTAATTAGACTTCATTTGCACAATTGTTTACTTGGTATAGCCAATTTGAGAGATAAAATAGCCTTTAGACTTGTCAAGATTGCTTTCAGTTGAAGTATGTTTATAGTTTTGTAAATATTTGAGTAAAGTGCATTTTGGAGAGAGAGAAAAAAGAGTCAAGTAAAGCACACGTAGAAAGTTGTCTTCTGTATCTTATTTTCTGAGTCTGTATAAAGGAACTGCAGTCCACCTAGATACAGACACCTTCACAGCTGGGAGCAGAGCATATGTGCATGTATGTATGGAGGAGGAAGGGGTTTCTAAGCAGGGAGAGGAAACCTGAAATTAAGCTTAGCTCCACATAATGAAACTTGAACATGGTGTTTTGGGTGTGGACTTCTTGTTTGTTTTTCCTCCTCAAAAGTTGCTGAACAATTTCACATTTAGTCCTAGGAGAAATTTCACTCCATTTTGTGCTCCAATCTCCAGAAGCTACCAAGTGTCTTAACCCTCATTTCAGAGGGAGGCTTTGCTTGGAGGTTAGCTGCTTGGCTGTTTCAGTCTCCCTTTGCAGTGCACTATTAGGTGGGGGTTCAAAACTTAAAAGGTTAGAAAGGCAGAGAAGGATGTTTTGTTTTAATCTGGAATTTATAGATGAAATGAGGATAAGCTGAAAGCAGCAACTCAAGAAGCAAATCTGCTGTGCAGGAGGGAGATGTTTGGGCTCTTCTGCTCCCTGTACACATGTTTATCTGTAAAGATGCAGTCTTTTTTTTTTTTTTTTGACCTAATGAAATGTGAATTGAAGCCACTATGTTTATCAGAATCCTGTTTCATGTTTCTCAACTTAAAGAAAATGTTGTTAATTGTTTTAAGTCAGTGAATTGAAATGGAACGAGTTTTGTAGTGGGTGACTTGGTTGTGCCAAATGAAGAACTGAGGGGTTGGGGGAGAAAAAGGCAAATATTTGGAAAAGTGTGTTGAAAGGCATGCAAACTCCCTTATCTCTGAAAGATTTTCAGCATTAAATAGTTGTGGCCTCTTGAAACACTTTGTGAACTGTGGTTTTTTTATTATTATTTTTAATTTTTTTTTTAATCTGGCAAGATGAATGATCATCTAGAGAGTTTTAAGTATTTGAAATAAAATAAAGATCATTTGCTTAGGGGAGAAGGGAACAAGGGAGCAGGTTTGCAATAAAATTCTTAAGAACAATCATTGTGCGATTCATAAAGAATAGTTTTCTAGTGTCTTTGGTTAGAGAAACTAGCTTGTATATTTTTCCCCTTGTCCCTTTTCCCTATGTCCAAACTCTTCCTGAGAGGGAAATAGTGGGGAATTTCTTTTGCCCTCCTAGTTTCATGAGTTCATTAATTAGGATGCTACTTTTTGCCTGGATTTGCATCTTTTCTTCCATGCCTCTTTTGACTTTGTGAAATTTTGTCACCATTTTCACATCTGCGCAGAGGTTAAACACTTTGCTTGTGAAGGTTTTTATTTCATGCATTTTTGTATTGGCCTGGGAATTTCCTTGTTACTTAAGGGGTCTCTGCTGTCATTAGGTGGATCACTAGCAACCTTCTGAGCTTAATGTGAATGCTCATAGAGGCTGCACTTGCCTTCTAATATAGTAAGTGCTTTGACAAGAGCTGCTGTGCTACTTGAAAACACGCTCTGCAGTAGTTCATTATATGCAGATTTATAGTAGCAATTATTTTTAAGAGGCATTATACATTTAAGTCTAATCCTAAAGGAATATTTTTTTAAAAAACTTGATGAGGGATGTCATGCATCTTAATTTATCTTAAGCACTGGTTAAAAATTCCATGCTGATTGTTAAATCCAACTTGCAATTAGAATCAAGTGTTAGGAGTAAAAGTCTGTGCATACTTGTGTTTTGGATGTCTTTATGAGCACGTGTGGGCAGCTGACTTAAGAGCTTTCCAAGTTGATGAGTTTATCCCAAAAGAAAAAACGAAAAAAGAAGTACTTTGAGGTGGGAATTAGAGGTATAGGAAATATGTGATTTGATAATAGTAGCACAGGAAAACTGAAGAAATAAAACTAGAATTCTTATCATACTTTTTTAATTAAGAAAGACCAAAGCAGTATCTTAGGTGTTTATCTAGGTATCTAGAGTCATCCTGTCCTGTTACAGAATAGCAAGTTACTTTGTGAGTTTAAATCTATAAAATTAGGTCTTTTTTAACCCCATTTTTCTTAGTATGGCTGTAGCAACTGGGTCTGTTGTTGGATCTTCTACTTTGGCCCAACATAGTGAATTCTCACTTAGACCCAAGGTTTTATTTTGTTTGAGTCCCACTGAGTCTTGATAACAATCTCAGGACAAGCTGCCTGTCATAAAACGTCCTACTTGAATATGCTGGTCTGTTTTGATCAGCCTGTGTTATTATGCTAATCCTTCCTGTCCAGACTGCAAGAATTGTTGCATGTCAAATATGACTTCAGAATATGCCGAGAGATGGGTTTTAATTACTGCTGGATATAATTATGAATCATCTTTCTTTTAATGACCGCTAATAAATGAAAAACACAGATGAAAGAGTTACTTTTGAAATGGAAGCCAGAATGGGCAGCTGGTGTTATTTTTTCTGAAGCCACTATCAAAGTGACTTGCTTGTTATGTGTTTCATTTGAAGAAAAAAATGCTGTCTAATCAATTAGAATTATTTCCAACCAATATATTTTGAATCTTTTTTTTTCATGGGTGTTTGTCAGGTGAAACAACCAGCTTCATGAACCACCTCCATTTTGGTACTTATTTTCAGTAATGTCCACCAGTAAAATTGGAGGGTTTGCTGTGAAGGAGTTCTCCCTACTCTGCATAAGAAAATCTACTTTTACCTAGACATCACCTGCTTTTTTTATTTGATAGTATGTGCGTGCAGATGGCTAAATGGAAGTGATGAAGATTGTGGATGCCACACCAGTTTTACTGGCTGACAGGCTGTCCCTAAGTGTGTCTCTAAAGTGTGTGTGTGTGTGTGGCTTTGGTGGTTGTTTTTGTTTACTCTTTTTGTTTGTTTTGTTAATGCTTGTGTTAGTAAATTCTTCATCTTGCATCATGTCTCATCTTTCCTTCGTCATAAGACAAGGATAGCATCAGGTATTGTGTTTTTTTTCCTCATAAGAAGCAGAAGAGATGAGAAAAAAACGGGATGTTCTTACTTTCTAGACTCTTTTCTTTGTTCCATTTGAAATAGAGATCTGTTTGTCAAATCTCATCCTTTTCAGCTTTTTTTTTTTTAATTTCAAAGAGAATAGGAGAAGCAAACAGTGAAACATAAAAACTATTGAAATAATAACTCTTAGAAATACTGAAACTGCCTTTGAGCTTGGCTCTTGTGAGGACTGGTTACATGTCCTGCTTTGTGCTCAAAGCTGACCAGATTTCAAATCACCTTTCTACATAATCACTGCCTTTTCTGTGAGACATTCATCTTGTTTATGAGAGATGGTGGACCTGCTTAAATTGTAAGGTTTTGAAATAGGACCTGTTTTTCTAGTTCTTCTGGTAAGTGGAATCTCTTCCACTTCTGTACTTCTGTATTAACTTCTGTTAGTCTGTCTTTACCTGAAAAAAATCTGCTGTTGGTATTGTCAATACCAGCAGATAATTTGGTAGGTTGTCACTTCTAGGACTGTATGTTGCAAGTTGCAAATAGATACAAGCAGAAATCACTTACCTTCTTCCTAAATGTGAAAGAAGCTTGACAATAGGAGTGTAAATTAATAAAACAGATAAGTAGAAACTGGTGGTTTAAAAAGACACGGTTATATTCTGACTGTTGTTAGTCATCACTTTAAATCAGTCTTCATAATGTACAGAAGAAACCTTATATTTTTGGTGCATCTGAAATAACCAGTGTCCTAGTTGTTTCCTTGCATTTATTTTTATCTTTTTACCTGAAATAACTTCTTGTTGGTGGACCAGCACTGTGTTCATTAGCAAATTTTTCCTAGCAGTGTTTTTTTTGTATATTAGTGATCCTTGTTCTCTGTAATATATCAGGAGGAAGAATGTTCCTAATAGCCTGTTTTGGGGCAAAATAATGGGAAAAAATAATGTCTGTATTTTTTTTCTAATTTTAGGATCTACTTACAGTGTGCTGTCCATAATGCCTTCTGATTCTGAAAGCAGCAGTTCTCTAAGTAGCACTGGTGAGTAAAGTGTTAATCTTAAAAAATTGTGTGTCTTTTGAATGCGTAGAAAATGTTTTTAACATTATTTTCACAGAAGGTAAATGGAGTTGAGTCATAATATAACAAAATAACTAGAGTTGAGCTATAAGTAGTAGTCGTGTCTTGATTGGGAAAAGGTATAGCCACTCTGTGGTGTAAGGTTGAAGGTTTTTATAGCTTATGTTATGCTTAATATTAGGCTATTGTCTATATCAAATGTCTCTTACTGTCTATATATGTGTGTATGATTCGAAAGCATTGTAAAAATTAGCCGAGGTCATACAGGCTTGTATTTTTTTGGATGCATGGAGTCGCCTTGCTTTCTCAACTTTTAAATCCACTTGGGAAAAGCAAAAGCTGTGTGGACAAAAAAAAAAAGGCAGATGACCTTGGAATAGCTGTATTTGCTGTCAGTTTTTGTGCTCTTTACTTAGAGATACATCAAAAATTCTATAAAAAGTGCTTTAGTTTTAGGTAGGGGATGAAGGCTCTTGCATATTTAAAGATTCAGTGTTGTGCCAAGCATCTGTAGATGACCTTGACAGCATGAGGGAAGTCAGTTGTCTGTTTATGGAGGTGTTGCACTCATGGAGTTGAACTTTTAACTCCAGCATGCAGGAACAGGATTTCAGGCTTGACTAAACCACTGAAAAAAGGTGAAGTTGTGACATGTTAGTTTGATTTTTTTACCAAGATTACACTTGTAGGTCACTACTGGAAAGGAGGTTGCTCTGAATAAATTGATGGAAACAGGAGGAAGAAAGCTTTTGCATTTTGGGACAGCCAGGCTCCAAAAGGGAATCTTTCAAGGACAGATTCATTCAAGGCGGAACGCAGCAAGACTAGAGTGGAATCATTAGATGAAGTGGGCCTGAGATGTGAAGCAAGTGGTTCTTTTAGTCCCTTATCTCCGATTTGAGGACAGGTCAAGTTTTTGCGATTTTTATAGGGTTATAAGTATATGTACTCGTTTCTTTGTAGCTAGTCATTTTACAGTTTTGAAAGGAAAGGTAGTTGGATCCCCAGCTCATGTTAATAATAGCTCCATTTTCTTAGTCTTCTATGGATTCAGTGATGTTTAATGACTCACATGCCACTGCTGTAGCTGCATTACACTTGCTTTCATCTGTCTAGCAGTTTCCCTTTTTCCAATGTGACAGGAGTCATTTGCATGGTGTTTAGTACGAAATGAGGTAATAATGTCATTGATAAAAATATTTTCACTTTGCTTGAAATGTTTTCTTTCAAGGGAGAGCCAGAAGCTGAGGTTGGGTTAGACCTGTCATTTAGAATTTGATGTGTTTGTTTATTTAAAAATGTGGCAGGGTGTCTGAATGTTTATTTGGCATTTGACATGATGCTTTTCAGACATCCATAATTTCCATATATGACTTGGAACTGATATTTTTCCAAACCATGTTTTATTTGTTTCTCACTTGAATATTTCAAAGTTTTTGCTAAACAGTTGATCTATGCCTTTTTACCTAAAGGGTTATCCTTGAAAGTCTTCCATGTCTTTAGGTTGTGCGGTGATCAAAGCTGTCCATAACCTAAAAATGAAGTGAGCAACTATTAAACAGAATGTGTAATGTAATGTTCTTCATACTTTTACTTTCTTGAAATGACTAAAGTCAACTAACTACTAAATGTTTAGTGCATTTGCACCCTGTTCATTTGAAGCTGGCATGTTTCTTCTATATTCTGTTTTTAGACTTGTTATCTGTGAGCATTGCAGGGGGAGAAAAACTATTCTCCTTGGATCTAGTTCTACAAGATATGACTGTTTTTCATGTGGTCTGATATCAAGAGCAAATACTCTTTTGCTTAATAACCTGCATGTATTGAGAGACATGATTGTAAGTAATTCAAAAGCTGCAGCCAAATTATTTCAGTACTTGTTTGTTGAATGACAAGCCATCTAACTGAAACTATTTGCCTGCCTAATCCCTGGAGGCTTCATATGACTTGTTTTAATGAAACCCCAACCAGTGCAAAGTTTCAGGAATTTTGCATAACCGCCTTCCTGTTCCATGGCACATGCTTTCGAGAGTGTAATATGGTGTAGTGGAAAGAGTAAGTCTTGCCTGTGCCAGTGAAATGATATGCACCAGTGAAAATGATAAATAGTTTGTAGTCTGGAGAAGAGAGAGAGAGAGAGAGAGAGAGAAAAGGTGTTGTCATGTGCTCAGTTGGACACTGGTGGTGATATGTACACACACACATAAAAGTATATTTTAATTTCCCCACTCATGTACTTCCCGTGTGAGTGAGGAAAGGCATGTGTTCTGCTCTGGGTTCAAAGCACTCAGGTGATCCTCTTCATTACTTTGTGCTCCACCTTGCTCTGATTGTCAGTCAGATTAGAGATCTATTTTGTCTTTCAGAGGAAATGAGAAAGCTATTTAGGTACTGATTAAGCCCAGGTACAGAACAGTGAATCTCGGCATCATCTAACTAGGAGAGCTACTGCAACTTTTCATTTTTTACTCTGTGGACTCCATATTTCATAGAAGGTACTAGTGAAGTGCTCCATCTTCCCAACCTTAATCAGAGTAGCTGTTGTTGGAGGTGCCTTCTGCTGTCAGCCTTCTTAATTAGATGGTCTTGTTTTGAAATAGCTCCAAGTAAGCCAGGATGTTGGTTATTGAGATGATTATGTCAGTTTTACGGCAGTCCAAGTATTCTGACTTCATTTGTGAAACTGATGTATATAATAATTGGGCTTATTTCTCAGAAAGACGTTGATGTATGAATTCAATTAGATCTAAGAATATCTTAAAAGAGCCATCACGTTCACGCTGCTGCTGATGACAGCTGAACTGGCTTCTGCCACTTGAGTACTAAAAGTAGCTTTGCCAGCTCAGGTGTGTCTGGCCTTTTAGTACAGTTCCAGCTCCTGAAATACCCGCTGGCATTCATGTATTGTGTTTAATCTAAAATACTGGTGCAGGTCCACTCTCTGTATGTGTTGGTATGTTTTTTGCTGGTTTTTTTTTTTTTCATTTTATTTGTTTATTTGTGAGGTGGATAGGAGAGCTTGCTCTGTAAAACTATTGTTCTCTGTTCTCTCATAGGTCACAGTGCTGGAAATGGTGTAAATACCTTCAAGGAACTGTCTATGGCAAAGCTGTACCCTCCTGGTGGATAATTTTATAGAGTGAAGAATCTGATCTCCCAAAATCATGAGATCTAGTAAAATATTATTAATGTGGGAGAAATGAGCTGATGCCAGTGACTGTCAATCCTGATATGTTTTTTTGCATGAGCAGAGTTTATCAACAGATTGTATTCCCTGTGGGAAAGGCAAGCCTGATGGTACTGAAGGGGAAAAGCAAAATCATTTTGATTATCTTCTGAATATCAGTCTATTAGATTCGCAGTGTGTTTTGGTGCCACAGTTTTCTTCTGTTTTCATGATTCGGGAGTAAATCCTCATTGATAGGTTTTTAAGCCACCTAATACCACCTTGCAGGCAGGTAAATACTATTGCTTGCTTAGAGTTGATTCCCTTGGCTTAATTCTCTCCTTAGCAGAAGCTCCATTACAAAAATATTTCTTTCTTGTGGAATGGAGTTAATCTTTTTACTGCGGTGTTTAGCAGTGAACCTGCTCTTGTTCATTTGTTTGGTTTAGACGGGAAGAAGGCTGTGAACCTCTTGGAAGCTTTGGTAGCAACGGGAGCAGAGGGAAGAGCTGGTTGTGATGTGCGAGGAGGGCGGGCAATGCACAGTGCGAGGTGACACTTGCAGAGCCTCGCTGCTGTTTCCCTTTGCTCCAGAGAGTGCCCTCGGCTCCTCTCTCGGTGTATCCTGCTGCACACACTGTGCAGGCATCCCCAGGCTCCCACGAGCCAGGCGGGCCTGTCAGGAGGACAAGCTTGTGGTGGTGACTGTCATCAGAGAAGCAGCAGTTCCTGTAGGAAGATGAGAGCCTCTTCATCTGTCTGTTCCTATTGAGATGCAGAACCAATTTTGAAGGAGGAGAAGTTGCCCTATTTGTAGCAAAGGTGCAAATATGCTCCTCCACAAAGATCTCCATGGTCTCTTCCCTAGTAATTTATTTTTCAACACTCAGAGTCCCAATTCTGGTGGATTTCTGGTAAATGGAGTGTAAGAGATGGGAAAAGAGAATAGGCAGTGCTAGCAGGGGGTGAAGGTGGGGATTAGCCCCTCGGAGGTGTGTGGAGGTTGCTAGTGAAGTGGCAGGGGTGTTGAGGCAGGGATGGGGGCAGAGGGGCACTGCAAATGCAAGGTTTCCAGCTTGGGATGCGGGAAGTGGGAATTGCAAGGAACAAGAAAGCTTTGAGTTGAGTCACCTTTGGGCTCTATGATAAATTGGGAAGTCTGAGATAAGCCTCAATACAGAGGTTTGGCGCATACGATTTAGAGGTCTGAGAGGAACCGAGCTCAAGGTGCAAGCTTGGGGAGTAAGTGTTTGGGGACTCGGACAGAAAATTCATGTGGAGCACATAGGTAAGTGAGGTGCTGGCAGCACAGTCCCCTAACTGTCCAGGGATGGAACTGGGTTGCATCCATCTTCCTGTATTAGCTGATGCAGACAAAATCCTGATGCATCGTCTCTGGTAAAAAGTAACATGGAGGCAGAGGGTGAAGCAAATGGATCCCAATCTGACCAGTATGTTAGATTTTAGGACCAAAAAATGTAAGTTCTGTAATTGCACCGAGGCAACGGAGGCAAAGGTTTAGAAATGCCGTTGCTACTAGTGAGCTGTGTTGCTTTCTCCATTATTTCAGATGTTAGAAAGGAACCCATGGTACGTATAGCGCTCTTAAGATCACTTTCTGTCCTTGCCCTGCTACTGAGCAAATTCTTCAGCCTGCTTACACACCCATTCTGTGCCATAGGCAGAAAACAACAAGCGTTCTGATGAAGCTCTTCTTGGTTAGCCCCAAGGAGGAGGCATACAGATGTAGAAAGATGAATAGTTAAGGGTCAGCTGTAAATACACAGGATGAGTCCCCAGACTACATAAAAGAAATTCATGCAGCTTTGCCGTAATTTTTTTGTATTTTAGATGTGGAGAGGATAGAAGAACTGCTGACCTACCGTTTTTTTACGGTCAACTTAAAACAAGAATCTTGAAATTTTTTTTTGAAACTGTTGTCTCAGTCCATGAGCTTTTCAGCTATCATAATAGCTTATGTTTAGTTATTACTGTAAACTTGATACATGCATTTTTGTCCAATAAGGAAGTAGGGGAATTCTTGCTGCTTACACAAGGAATCTTGCAGAAGGATTTTGGCTCGCTGCCAAGTGGAGGATGCCCACCAGCTTAGCAATATTTTCATTTACAGGCCACAGCAATTGTGTCCACATTTCATGCCCTTTGCACTACTTGGAAACAGAAAAGCACAGAAATAACTGGGATTTGGAGCCAATTTAGGAAGTCGCCTTCACTTTCATGTTAGTAATACCTATTCACACTGATTTTTTTGATCAGCTTTCATTAATCCTCATAGGTCTAATAGAGGAACACAGCAAGTACTGATGTAACTTCCACAATGTGAGTGATGTGACTCTCATAAGAGTTCATGGCCAGTCTATCCCATTTCTGTATTGTCACCCAAACCTCTTCCTTTCTCTCCCAGCCTATCTGGGCCTGCAGAGCATGAGGGATGCAGCAAGACCCCATCTCCACCTCACACAAAAGGTCTAGACGACACTATTGACACCAAGCCTTTTTTCCCAGCTGTGTAGCTGCAGGGTAGCAGACTTGGAAAAGGGGCTGACTCTTCATAAGCGTCTCTGCCTGTACAGTTGTGCAGGACTCCTCCTTTTCTGTCTGCACACATGTAAATAAAAGCAGAATGATGGGTCATTATTTCTTAGAGATTTTTTTTTTCCTGTGCCTCTTCCTTACCGTTGGAAATTTGTCTACAAGACACTGTTTCTTAACTTTTGTTTTCTTTTTTTTCATGCTTTGATAAAGTCCATGCTGTGCCTATGAAATGGGTTGTTTTGACAGTACTGGAGGCAAAAGTTTATTGTTAATTCGCAAGAGAGAGATGGTGTAAGCTGCAGGAATCCTTGCATCCCAACATTGTGCTTCAGCCCCCCTTTCTTCCCCCCCCTCCTCCCCCAAAAGGAACAAATCCTCATTAAATTGCCTTGTTCTTGCTGTATTTCCCTTCTCTTGGCTCCCTGCTGATCACAAAGATTTTTGTGTGTAAATAGAAGCTTCCTTCAGCTGCCTGCTGCCCGTGCCCGGCAGCATCTCTGAATGGGTCTCCGATCCGGCCTCTGACATCAGAATAATTATTTATGGAGTGGTGGTGCCTGGCGTGCCAAGCACGGATCAACGCTGTCACTTAGGAATTGGATAGGAACCAGTAACACAGCTGTATGTGACAGTCCCTGGCCGATCTCCTGCTTGACCCAGCCAGAGGATAAGACCACAGAATAAAGAAATGTTGCTTTTGGATTAATTTTTAAGTCTTGTAGCATGTTGGTTTGTATAGCATGCTCCGTTAGGCTTCTTGTTTTGCAGATAAATGTCACCAGTGACTAAGAAGAACTTCAGAGACAGCTATTCTGAGTTCATATGCTGGAGGTTACCTATTGGTGCAGGGTGGGCTGCAGTGGAGCCCAAAGCCCACAGGCCAAACTGACACAAGGGAGTAAATTATCTCTATTCCTCTTGATGTCCAGGAGCAGGTTGTTTCTTGAACTTATTTTTTCTTCAGTGGAATTCTGAAAATTTAGCATAGTTTTAAGTTTGCGTTGCTAGTTTTGTCTGTCTGTTGGTACTCCTTGGTGAACCTTCTGCATGTGAGTTGAAAACAAACTAGCAAATGCTGTGCAGGAGGTGGGTATGACTGAGCATGATTGACACTGCTGCTTGTGATGCCTAGTGAAAAACACATAGGAGTGAAACACATATTTTTAACACAAGGATATTGCATGCTTTCCATCCTGAAAAATTCCTCATTTAATATCTCTTAACTCACATGGTCTTCTCACATAGTATATTCTTTTGGTGTGCAATGCTTTTCATGTACAGTTTTTCCATCTTTCCTTATATGTATGATTTCTTTTTGATAGAAATCTGTTGGGATTGCAGCCGTCAGGCCTCTCTGCCCTTCGTTCCACATCTTACACTGCGGTTGTCGTTGCCTTTTGACTTCTAATGCGCTGTTACTGCTCCAGCCTTTCAATTCTTTGCAAGTGGCAAAAGAAAGTGATAATCATTCTTTTAGTCAGCAATGTGTTTTCTTTCCCTTTGCTCATTGTATTGCTGAATTAGCTTTTCGTAGGGGAATTTGAAATGCAGTCTGTAACAAAACCCCTCATTGGCACTGTAACTTTATGACTTATCCTTGCAGCCATCAGGTAGTTGCTTATCTGTCCCCACTAGGCTTGTCCAACTTGGACTTTAACCAACAGGGTTTCCTTGCTTAACACTTGGTTAGCTTATCAACCTGACAGGCTATTTACAGACAGGTACGGGTTTTCACTAATTGCAGTTCAAGCTACTTAATCTGGGGCCCTTTATTCTTGCTCCAAAGCAAACATCACCCCTGCACCCAGTCAGATGAGGCCCTCCCAACAACATCCAGGCTTTCATTCACTGTTGTCAAGACCCATGTCAGCCGTTTTGGCAACTCTCCTTTTAAGTCCCTGTGATTTCACTTTATTGCCTCACTTTCTGCAGCTGTGGGTAGCAAAGTAACATTTTTCACTACTCATAAGAAGGATGCAGTTGCAGGTGTGGTTTGTGATATTCTCTCAGTAAAAGATCTTTTGTGGCCTGACAGGGCATAGATGAAATAATGCAGAATAATTTCAGTCTCCTGCGCCTTTAGTCTATCCTGTTCATGAATCGTGGAGGTGATTCTAGGCTTGGCCTGTAGTTTGCCTCTTTTTCAATATGCTTGTTAATAACCATCTTCTCCAGAGTAAGTACTTGGAATAGCTTTGTTGTGTTCTCACTGACCTCTCTTGTATGACCAGTGTTTCCTGGCAGTGCTGGGGGGAGCTGCAGATGTGCTCGTGCACACTGATTTTTCAACCTTGGTCACTTCAGAGTGACTTTGCATGCACAAATTATTCAGTTGAAGTGTGGTGCCCTCTATTAAAAAAAAAAAATAAATAAATAAAAAAAATAATAATTAAAAAAAGGTTAAAAACTGATATAGCACTGAGGTAATGTTTTTTCCTTTTTTTTCTTTTTTTTTTTCCTGCTTGTTCTGGGGATGTTGTGTTTTGTTTCCTGTAATGGATAAGCTTGATATATTTCTTGGCATCTGAAGGTTTGTGCATATGTTGGACTTAAGAACAGGAGTAAATACCTGACCATCTGCTATATCTTCATGTGTGGCAGGTAAAATTTTTGAAGATTCAGGCAATACTGATTTGGATGGACTGTGGCCTATGAATGCTTGTGTCCTATACTCATCTTAACAGTGTCATGGTTTACAAAACTATAAAGCAATTATATTCCAAACATCTCCATTTTCCTTTTTTTAAGGGGGGGGGGGGGAGAAGAAATGAAGGCAATGAAAGTCTGATTGCATGCTCAATAGTCTTTTGTTTGCAAGCAAGAAATGACACAATTTAAAAGATGACTTCTAAAAATGTCATGGTATAACTTCAAAATTTTTAGTGTATGACAGATTGCCTTTAGAAGTTGTTGATCCTGCCTCTCGTGTGGTCAGTATATTTTTGACAGAGTGAGGAGGTTGTCAGAATTTGAATCAAGTTTGTTGCGTTTCTGAAAATGAGACGTTTGCCTTTGCCTCCATTTTCCCACCTGGGCCTTGTGCTCATTTGGTATTATGGTATGCGCAGATCAGCTTGACATGTTTCTTAGCCCTGCCTTTAATAGGCTTTTTTTTTTTTTTTTTTTCCCCCCCTCTCTTTGAAATGTATGTTCCCCTCAACCCCCAATGCTGTGGAGCCCCTGACTGAGCAGCACTTTGTCTCTGGCTGCATTATCACTTCAGTCATTGATGGTCAGAGTCAAGATAGTCAAGAACTGTGTTCAGTGTGTGCTGCAATAATACATCTTTGTGACTTCTGCTAAGCCAAGCATTTGAACTACAATTATGGAAGATCTGATTGTGCCAGCTTCCATTTAAATGCTTTTCTTTTAGAAAAAGTATGAAGGAAATCCTGCAAAAGCTTGAGACCTTTTGTTCTGAAGCTAACTTTTTCTTGGAACTTAGTGTAGGTGTCGTGTCGTCAGCAAAATTTATTTTGCCTCCACAACACATCTCTGCCATAAGGCCGTTTAGATGTTGGACTGCAGCTTTGCTTGAGGTAGTCAGGAAAGGTGACTTATCTACTATTGCATTCCTAGAGCCAGTGGGGAACTGGGGCTTCTTAAAACAAACAAAAACAGCAATAAAACCCACACTATTTCAAGGTGTACAGAAGTAGACAAGTGAGTTGCGCTTGGCTGGACAGGTAGCAAATGCGTTTTGACAAATCCAGGTTGTGTGCGAGAGCAGTTAAGTTCCTGAAAGGTACTGTAACTTGGGTAATGGAAGTTTAGCCGTCAAGCTTGTGCATGTTCAGACCAGTTTGGTGAAAGCGCAGAAAGGAAATACTGCCGTGTAAAATATGCACTCAAATGGAAGAAGAATATAGAGCTGGAAGCATAGCTCGCTTGCCTTGTACTGCATCAGGATGCCAGATGAAATGAAAGGCTTTCAGCAGTCAGCTATAAAAAACCCCTTTAGGGGGAACGAGGAGTATGATTTTTTTTTTTTTTGATGAACTAGGGGTATACTGAAGTCTTTCTGAAGCATCCACAAATCCCCGTTAACGTTATGAGATATTTTGTTGCTGTTACTGAAAATGTAAGGTTGTTATTAAATTGACCCAAGATAAACATTTTTGGAAGACTAAGAGGGAGGATATCTGGATTGAGTTGATCTGTGTTTTTATCACTCTTAAAAGGGATGCATTTTTTGACAGTCAGGTACTCTGCCGAAAATGCCATTGCATTAAAATATTTAAAGCAATGGTTAAAAAGTGATAGTAAAAAAAAAAACTGAAATGACTTGTTCCAGTTCGGGCATTAGTGACCTCACATTGGCCCAGGAAGCCTTTGGCCTAAGGCTGCTTGGCCTTTGCTTGTTGAAGGCAATCTAAGTGTCCGTGGCATAGCAGTGGAGTGTGTGCAACAACCTCCTGGAATGGAGGTTGTCGCGGGCTGCTGCTGGGGCCAAGGCTGATACTGGCCATGGGCCAGGCCCTTCTTCTCGGGCCCTCCTGCCCTCTTCCTCCGTTGTGCTGACAGGCAGCCCCGGTGCGAGGGAAAAAGGCTTTGGGGCATCTCTACAAGGTGGAAAAGGAAAAGTGAGAGGATGTGCAGGTGGCCACTGAATTTACCCAAGACTCTGCAGCCAGTTAGTTAGTGTGTGAATTGGAGGCTATTCAAGTTATTCTAGCTGTATCTTCTGCTTGTTTTTGAAATCGCTCTGCTCATTAGTGTTTCTAAACTATTCCAAGTAAATACGAGCTTTTTAAAAAATATTTTCCAATTTTTTCTACTTACTCCACTCCTTTCTACCTGATAAGATTCTCTTTGAGGGATGAGAGTTTGTGTCTTTCTACTGATTACAGGCTCTTTCTGCAATTCTTAATTTCTTCTGCTTGCTATTATGGCATTTACGTGCATTATTTTGCAATAGTTAGATCAAAGGAACTGTCTGTGCTCAGAAATCCTTATTACCGAATTACAGTAACAGCTGAAGGCAGTAAGAACAGGAATCCTATTATACTAGATGCTATATAAACATTAGCCCTGACCCAGAAGTTATTTTGGTGTGGAAACTTTTAAGCACAGGTAGTTCTACTTAGAAGTTGGAGTTTTTACATACTGCAAGCGCTTCATTCTTTTCTTATTTGGGTTAGAAGATAAAAAGACAAGTGTTGCAATTCATTAGCCCTTGGTCTGATACAGTAACTTTTCTTCAAATGTCTTGTCTTTGAAAAGCTAGAGATGAGAGAAGATTATTTTAGATTCCCTATTAAAAATCAACAAAGCAAATCCTATCAAGTTTATTCTCATTTCTACGTCTTACATAACTTCTGTAATTAGAAAAATATTTTTAGAATTTTTTTCCAGGATAGAAAGGTGAAAGCTCCTGTACAGATCAAACCTTTAACTTCTACATCTGTGGCTGCGCTCTCTTGCTGTCACATACAGGATTAGAACCTGATATTCTCCTGGCAGAACTAAAATTACAGCTGAAATAAGTGTCTGCATGTTGTGTAACTTAAGCTCCTGGCTGTCCTTTCTCAGGTGGAAGATGACCCATTTCTGCCTGTATAGCTGTCTGAGAAGATTGTATGTGTCACCATTCATCTCTGGTGTTAAAAACAATACAAAAAAAAACACTCAGGAATATAAAATCCTTTGAAACTTCAACATATGACTGTCCATTAAAGGAAACTGGCTGTTTACAGTAGTCCATTTGCACTGCTTGTGGTCATATTCATTTTAGCCAAAGATGTTCAAAAATGAAACACTTCCTATGAATTGTTCGTAACTCAAATGTTAAAGTTGACACACTGGACTGGTAAGTTGTGACATGTGAAAGCGTAGGATTGCTGTGTCCTATATTCTGTTATTTTTCCGTGAAATATCTTTGGTGTCACTCTGGTGTAAGCTGTTGCAGATGAAATTTGCTTCTCTGCTTTTAAGAAGAGAACATGCTTCTCCGTAGGTATAGAACATGTATCCATGCTTTCTCTGTGACTGCCATGGTCCTGACTTGGCATCATTTGTCAGCTCTTGATTTGATGGTAAATTGTAAGCAGGCAAGAAAGGAAGGGCCCTCCTCATTCCAACTTACCTTACCAGGCAGATACAGCCGTTCTTCTGATGCAGGGGCAGACTCTTTGTCAACTCACTGACCAGATCTTTTTTTTATCATTGCTCTTGACTAGTGAAGTTGTATTGTTCTTGTGAGGAGTTCCTTGACAGACAGTTGCTTCTCTCCTCGTCAGGTACGACTGGTAAAGCATCCTCACCACCACCTGTAACGGACACAAGACAAATGAGTGAGAAGCTGGAGACAATATTATTTCAGCTCCGCCAGGTAACTCGTGAGAGAGATGAACTGCGCAAGCGACTGGCGCTTTCATCTCCTGGATCGACTTTTGATGACTGCAGGTAAATAATAGATAAAGGAAACCTGCTTAATTTCAGTCTTTGTGAATGTTTGTAAGCATCCTGACTCCCACTTGCCCGTAAAGTAACATGATTATTGCAGTGTATTGATGTTGTTTGTAAAGTAAGTGCATTCTGGTGATATTGGATGTAGGTGACCTTCTCCAGGTTACCTGCTTGTTGAATGTCCATTACTGCTTTCTCCAGCAAAGTTTCTGGAGGAGTGAGGGAAGTCAAGGAGTTCATTCATTTGGGCGGGGGGGAAAAATGAGCTCTCAACCACTGAGAGGTAATGGGCACTGACAAATTAAAATAGTATTTTTCAAAGTCGGTTCATGTCTAATGGCCTGTTCTGATTGGAGGAATGATTAGTTATAAGGAGCGTAGTGTTAAGGGAGAATGAGTTACCTGTTAACTGTTGATAACAGAATTTTGGGATAGGGAGATGATATATTTTTGAGCACAGAATATTTGGTTATAAACATGATTTTTGGCATACTGAGCTAGTACTTTTTATCTGTAATAAGCACATGTAAGAGATTCTTTTGAACCCTGAAATAAATTCTTGTTGACACTGAGTCTGAAATAAGAGCCAAGCACAGGTTTCCTGGGGGGCATTGCCGTAATGCTTAGCTGCTTTGAACAATTATGGTTCCTATTTGTTGCTGTTTTTATCTGCTACTTTATAGGCTCTGTCTGTATGTAATCAGGTGAATAATTGAATTTCTTGTCCCTACAAGATGAAGTCAATGTTTGAACCAATGAACTAGAATCGAGAGAATATGCGTCTTACTCATATGCTCCTTAGTGAATCATCTTGTCTTTTTTTTCCGAGAGTTGTGTTATTTTATGAGTGTTGGGGGCTTTGTGAGCCCTCCAGAGTTCTCTGTTGTGGGACAGGAGAGGAAAAGAGTGTTAATGACAACATCTTTTACGTGGCTTTGGGTTACTTCTTACAGAGAGAGACTTCTTGTTTGAAGTCAGAGTTCAGGAATTAAAGATTTTGTAGCTTAAAATAGTTCTCTTTATAATCCAGGATATGACTAAAAAATTGTAAAGGACTATTCTCTGGACTGCCCCAGTTTTCTCTTTGATTGTCAAATCAATCTTCTGTTGCAAATATAGGATATACATTCCAGTGGAAAACAGCTTTAAGAACTCAGTAGAGTAAACGTTGTATTTGAATAGTGCTGTTTATGTGCGAGTTGGTTGTGTGGAGGATGCACCTAGGAGCACAAGGAGAGCGGAGATCATAAGTTGAAGTCTTTTTCTTTAGTAAAGAAGAAACTACGCCTTCCATCTACATACACAGCTGTGCTTTGCTAAAACTTGCTGATACTTTTTTACATTACTTTTTGCAGCCTTTCCTCATAGACAGCTCATCTTGAACCTCCCAGGAGTCAAAGTGCAGACGCCGCAAGCTCTTACTCTGAGCAGTGCAACCTGGCAGACCCTGGAGATTTTTACAGCCCCGGAAGGGCTGTTGCTTCCTTATCAGTATATGCCACTTCACAGCACCGGCTGTGCCAGGGCAGGTGGTGTGCAGACAGATCCTGACACGCCGTGGCGGGGTGCTTCACAACAGCCGCAGCTCCCAACACGTTGTAGGCCGGGCTGTGCCGGCCGCCGAGAGCGGCGGTTGCAAAAGGGAGAGCGGCTTGGTGAGGGGCGCGCGGCCGCGCGGCGGAAGCGGAGCCGCCGAGGCGGGTTGCGATGCGCTGAGCCGGCTGCACGCGTGTCCTTCTGCTGCGCGGCCGCTCGGTGGCTCGTGCGACGCCTGCGTCGCTTGACAGTGACGGTGTTGGTGCGCGTGTAGTGGCCCTTCAGCAAAGGTTCCGTCAGATCTCTTCACGCACTCAAGGTGCACCGTATATATTTAAAACTGCTCTTCTTGGTACTTAATGTGTTTTCCTTAGAGAACTGAAATACAAAAAGACTTGCAAGCTGCCTTTGAGAAGAGCCTGCTTTATGTGTAATCTGTAATTCTTATTTTTCCATGGACTTCATGTAGTGCATGAAAATATTTTCAAGCTGTTGTTAACGCATTGCCCACAGGAAAGTTGGATCTGCTGTTGGCATTGGTGTTTGTTGTAATCAAGTGCATCTAAATGTCAGTCTCAGTGTGGTCCTGATTTGCACTCTGGCTAATTCCACTGGAATACTAAGGATTTGTTGAGCTGTTTTATGTGTATCAGCAGAGTAGTTGAACCTGGGACCCTAGCATCTTAAAATTTGTTCTTTATTTGCAGCAGTTCTTCTAAAACAGTAAGTGACACCTCTCCTTTATGAAAATAATGGTTCTCTGTATTCAGTGAACTCTTCCCCTTCCACCCCGCAGCACCAAATTGCGGGGTTCCCATTTGAACTCGAGTCAGCCACTGCCTGGCTCTGAATGGGTCGCTTTGTTGCCACAGTTAAGGTTTTGACTTCTGACAGAGGATATAATTCCTTCCACCCATCTCCCTGCTCCTTCTTGCTGAGACACAGACCCCGGGAAGAGTGGGGCAGAACTTGCAGCCTTAGCTATCCAGATGCTTGGAGTTTTTCCTCCCCACGCAGCCAAGCTAGAATGCAGGATATCATGCACCAGGAATGCTGGTATCATAGCAGCTTGTTCATCACTAGACTAATTCATCTATAGGGTACCTCTGTGCATATAGGATTCTTCAGAGTCAAGCTAGTGATGCTACAAAAGTATTTGCAATAGACACATGGTGGCATTCAGAGAGCTCAAGCACTCGCTGTGGCTTTGAAAATGTCCTATGGTTATTCTTCAGTTAAATTGCACACATTGGAATATTCTGTAGGAATGTGAATTTCTGATTACAAGCCTAAAATGAGCATGTGTTAATGGGAGTCGAGAAGCTTAATGCGTTCCCTGAGATTTAGATTGTGCTTCAATTAATGTTGTCATTTTAATGACTCTGTTGGGCAGATGGTGTCTTCTTTCAATAACTGCACCCTGAAGTCTCATTTAAATCAATACTGAGGTTCTTAGTACTTCTGTCAAGGGTGTGAACATTTGTCAATTAAGTTTTACTTATGCTAACTAGGATTATATTTTAGAAAGAAGATTGAGTGAAGCAGTAAAAGTAGTATTTATATATAACTCTCTGAGCTCTGAGTCCTGCTTCTTTTGGCATTGCTAACTAGACAGTGAGTTAAATCCTAACGATCACTGAAGACCTGGCATGAATGTTCAGTTAGTTTGGGATGAATTTGGCTTTCAGTTGGTTTTTAAGTGTCAATCAAGGACTGTTTTTTCCCAGGGCTGTTCCTCTGTGGAAGAGGTGAGGTAAGAAAAGAGGAATTGCAATGAAAAGCCGTTTTACCCAGCAACCCGAGTGTAACGGGGTTACTAAAAAGCACCTTCATATTGTACAGTAACTCCTTAGGAGACTGAATCGAGCGTGATTGGTGTGTTTTGTTTTGTACAGCTCTCGGCACTGCAGCTGTGTTAAACCATTTCTATTCTCCCTTGTCAATTCAATTCCCAGATGAATTTCAGTTCCAGAATCCGTGTGGCTGTTTGTGTGAAGCAAATGACAATTCTGATGACTTTTCATGCTGAGCTTGCAGTGAAGCTGTTTGGAAGGGCCTGAGATGAGAAGGAGGAAGAGAAAGGATAGATTTGTGTGGCAGCAGAGCAGATTTGACATGTGAGATATTATAGGAATATAGAAGACCTGGGAAATGACGTAGGAAATCATTGTGAAACTAGAGCATTTAGTAGTGTAAAAATATTGTAACTGTGTAGAGGAAGAACAAAGAGCTCAATTTAGAGACCCTGTTTTAAGTTTGGTACTTCAAAAGTGGAAGGCATAATCCTTCTAGTTTATTTTGCTTGTAACATGATTTATGATGTTTAAAAAAAGATCGGGATCATGTATAACAGGTAACAGTTAAAACTTAAGGAAGGCCAAAGGTCTAGTTGTAATCCGTTTTGGTTAATTGCCGGATGAGATGTTTTATTTTAGAGAATTCCTCCCACCCTGATATATCTCTGACAATTTTTAACTAATATTTTAATACTTTTTGACTGGTTCTGCCTTTTACTTCAGCTTGCTAAAAATTAATTATTAGAGATTATATTGTATTAGAAATTACTATGAATAATATTGGACAAAATCTGGAGTATTGTATGCAAATGTGTGGTAGATCCTGACATGTTTTCTCATTCCTTCCTCGTAGTTTAAAGCAAGATAAAACTTCTTTTAGTGATATGACTAGTCAAAACTAGTCAAATTCCACTGGCACAGATGCGTACATTAGGTGTTGCACTGAAATGTTTTCTCTTAACCCTAATCCTGACTTTCCTACGGATCTGTGGACAATGCTCTCCAACTGTTTCCTAGACAATATGATTTTCCCAGCCCAGGGCTCCGTGTCCCCACTTCCCTTTGTCAGCCTCTTCTCGGCCTCACTCGCGCTGCAGCCCCGCGCTGCCCCTTGCAAAGTTTGGGCATGTTTGTGCAGAGTGAACTGTGAGCGACAGGTTCTTGTAGGAGGTGGCAGTTGTGGTCAGTGGTGGCAGTGCTGCTCAGAAGGGACGTGCATGCATCCAGAGGTTGATATCGATGGTGTCAGTCTTGGGTGACATGTCTCCGTGTCAAATTGATAGAGGTTAAAATCAGATCTTATTTGTGGTTGCATCATAATGTCAAATGTTCAGTATTTAAGTAAAAGCATAATGTAGCTTAAAAGTATCAAGGGTTGAGTAATAGCAGTCATTTATTGGAGAGAAATTTCAGTCCCTTCAGTAGCTGAGACTTGACCTCGTATTCTTCTTCCATGCCAGACCAAGTCCAAAACCAAATCATGATTATGAAAGATTGAAAATACAGTGTATGAAGGCCATGTCAGACCTGCAGTCTCTGCAGAATCAACATACTAAGACACTAAAAAGGTGTGAGGAAGCAGCGAAAGAGGCAGACTTTTATCAGTAAGTACCCATAAAACTGTAAAAGGTAAGAGTTTGGCAATTTCTGCTAAGGTATTAGAAGGTATATATCATAAGGTAATAGAATGTGATAACTGATTTTTATTTTATTTTAAATCTCTGTTTTTCCTCTCTAACTTTGTATGTTTGCATGCATTAGATCAGGTTTCTGTTCTCCTGTATGTTTTGTTTTGAAGAATTGGAGATAGGATTCCCTGAAAAGGAAAGCCTAGTCACTGACTTAATAATGACATCCAGAAGTCTTCTGTCAAGTTTGAGAACAGAATGTAATTGGAAAGTGAGAAATTATTGGGTTTTTTTAGGTTTTGATAGCTGTCCTGCTAAACTTGGTAAGTTTTACCATCGGCTTAGACCTCATGTAAGCATTTATGGAGATGCAAGAAGGATTTAACTTCTCATCTTAGGAAAAACAAACAAGACAAACAGATCGGTTGAAATACTCAAGCGTTCTAAGTATATAGGTGTATTCCACAGAGACCCACAGTGTAGTCTTCAGCAGTGCTGCACATATGAAGTTACAAGCTTTTTTTGTTCACATTTGGTAGAGACCAAGATCATCTGCTCTGAAGAAAGTGCAGCATATTTTAATCTTTTCAGAGGTAGTGTTGTTGTTTTAACTGTAACTGCTCATTTACTGTTCTTTTTACTACGGCAGCTCATTTACTGAGACTTGAATAAGTCAAGTTCGTACTTAAGACTTTAGGAAGGGCAAAGCTCACCCTAGGGTTTTAGATGCCCTGAATGTGACAGCACATTGAAATCCATGCCAAACACTCTTGTTTGTTTTGTGATTAATTTGGGGGGTAAAAAAAAAAAAAAAAAAAAAAAAACTGGCACAATATGCTTTTAAAATGGTGCTCCCCTGTCCCCCTTGCAGTAATTCTTAGCCCCCATGCTTTGGGGACAGGAGATTATTGCCCATCCAAAAAAATCTTTAATTTCTAATAAAATCTATATAAGAGATTAGTAACCGATGTGTAAAGATGAGGTATACTTAATCTTATGAATGTAATTTGTAAAGGGCTTAATTTTTTTTAGCAGGCTGTTGCCCTAATTTTAAGGAAGATTTCTGTAAGCCCTTTGGGTCATTCTGCTATATTTTAGCTAGTTTACCAGACATTTTTAAAATATAAACTGGTTCTATACCTTGTCTCTAATTTTTTCTTTTTTTCTTTAATATGGACTTTAAACAGTTTACTAGCAGGTGTGAGAGTTTAGTTTGAGTCAGTTTATTTCAATGGAAAAAGATTTACAGTGTCAAGCTGTCATTTTATTTAATCCACCAGAGTAAAGTGCATTGGGCTAGCTCTTGCTCTTTCAGCGGCGTGACTATCAGTTGTTTAAGTTAAAGTGTGTTTCTTTCAACAGTTATGATGTATAATTAGTTTGGAATAGCTTTAATAGTTGTTTTTTAACTTTTTTTTCTTTATCAATAGAAAAAATGAGTAGTTTTTTATATTTTTCACCTATGTTGGGTTAGCTGCTGCTCAGACAAGGAGCCTACAGGAAAGTGGAGATAATCTAATACTATAATTACTGCTTTCTCCAGGATCTTACTGTGCTCATGTGATACTTACATCTGTGTGTGTATCTGCTTGCTTTTTAAATGGCTGTAGAATGGCATTGGAGGGATATTTCTGGTTTGTCATAAATCCATTATCTTTTAATGCTGTGTAAGGATAGCATGTAGTTTCAAGTTTCAGTTGAGATTTCTTACTGATATTCCTACTCTTATTTTCTGGTGCTTAAAATACTCATATGTGTAGAAATGTGTTAGTGTGACATTGTCTTTGTAGTCAGTTTTTGCTTAGCATGGGTTAGTGCCTTGGCATCAGTTAGTCCTGGAAAGTTTGCCTCCACGAGCGCTTCTGTGTGTGTGTGTGTGTCTGTTTGCCACACCAGTACATTGCACAGCCGCCTGCTGAGCGACCAGTCCCAGCTGAAGGAGGACATGGATACCTTGAAGAGGAAAAACACGCAGTTGGTACGAGAGCACAATCATCTCCAGCAGTCGTGTGAGGAAATGAAAAGACTTCATGATGAGGATCAGAAAGAGATAACAGACCTACGGAGCCAACAGCAGCAGGTAAGGTACAGTTTGGGGTGAAAGCGCCAGCAGAAACCATGAATTGTTTTTAGAGAAATTCAAATTTTTTTTTTTCTATATCTGGATTAAGTCATTTTTTTTAACTTAATTTTCCTTATTTATTTCTTTGTGAGTGACAGCTTTGAGACTAGAAGCACACACTTATACCTAGAACATGTCAATGCATGTTTTGGTAAATCAGTGAATACCGCTGAAGGTGTAGTTGCTGCCTTCTGGGTCTTGATGATTCAAAAACACATGCCTTAAGTTTATAAGGGGAGAAAAACAGATCATCCCTATGATTCGCCCTTTTGCCTCCATCAGGAAGGAGGGATGCAGAATACTAGGTAGTAGGAAGAATTTTTACTACAGAAAAGGTTTAAAAAAACAACTGTGCAAATGAAGGCGGTAGACAGCATGATTTTTTTTTAAGTGGTATATAGGTGTGGGTAAAAATCCAAGGAACTGGATGGAGTGGCACCTTTAGATCTTAGGGTATTGCATGGGACAGGAGTGGCTTTGAACAGGCAAGAGATCCAGGCCTTGTTTATTCTTTGAAAGTGTCACAGGAAAAAAGGGACAAGTTTTTCTTTATTCTAGTGACACTTTAAAGGTAAGGAGAATGATTGAGCTCGGTTTGGTTATTTAGGTTCACAGACATGATTCAATCAGAACAAAGCTATAGGCTGGTCATGTTTTTAAACTTGAATCATAAAAAGGTAAGCTTTTGCGGACTGATAGGAGCGGACATCTCAAAACAGTATTTAGGCTGTTTCAGCACCAAGGATTTTTGGTTCACACAAACTGAAGAAAGGTAGGCAAGAGCAATAGTAAGGAGCAACCAGGGATCAGGTCTGTGACTCCTGTGCGCAGAAGTGTGATGGTTTAGTTGGAGTAGTTACAGTGACGGGCGGAATGGCTCAGCAGAATGTCTTGGGTAACTGTGTGTAGGCTGATTCACAAGGCAAACTTTCAAGTCAAACATTAGGCTTTAGAAGCAAAGCCTGTGCAAACAAAAATAATTATTTACTAGGGCAAGAGGGGCAAAGGTCAAAGCAGCCTCTGTGTGCTCAATGGTGGCGTAGGAATTTTCTTGGTGTGAGTGCAAGAAGAGGTTTGTATTTCCTCTTGATCCTAGCCTCGGAGATTTTTGTCTGGAGAGTTTTGCTATAAAATAGATTTGTGACTTGGTTTATAGGGTTGCGTTCGTAGGTTGTATTTCCATGGTCTATCTTGAAGTTAGGTCTATCTTGCAGTATAAAAGGAGGTTAAAATATCATCTGAAGTATTTATTTAAAGAAACTTAGTCTCATGTGAACTTCATGATTGCCTTTTTATATAAAACTGTGTGCGTAATTCTCGGTGAGAAAGTTGTATAACTCCTTTTCTCAGCCTGTCAAAGTGAATCATGTTGTCTTGAAGGGACGCCAAGAGCCTCGTCTTGTCTGTGTCACTTTCCATCCGAATTAGTCTAGCTCTGTTTTTGCTGATCCCTCTGACATGTTATTTCAGTGTCGGGCAGTAGTAAAAAGCAGCATTTTGGTAACCTCAGAGAGCAAAACGTGCCGATCAAGTTCCTTGTGCAGCGCGGGGTTGCCACGATTGCGGGCGTAGCAGCGGAGCGCTCGAGTCGTGCCGCCCGTGTGCGAGGTTCCTTGTTGCCATGGCTCTCCCCTTTGGTCCGCCTGGGACTATTGACTTTTGCTCAGATTGGGACTTTGGATGGGAGACTTTCCTTATTGCACTGCTTCCTGTTCAGGGCATTTCTTTCTTTTTAGCTCTGTCAAATCTCTGTTAGCAGAGACTTATTAAAGTCCATGCCAGTTCTCATATGTTTGGCCTTTTTTCTTTTTTTCCTTTATTTAATTTCTTCAGCAAAGATATATGCATTAAACAATATGGGTTTTCTCCTTTGTTCTCAAATACTCTTTTCTCAAACTAGTGTTCCATGTGCTTTGATAATCAGTCTTCAGGAGAAGAACACTTTTGAGGAGGTGTAAATCGACATGTATTTTACATGTGCTTACGACTTAGCACGTAGAAGAGCGGCATGTCCTTGAATAAGAGGGACACCAGCACATATTTAACCACTTACTGGAAAATGCCTGGAGCAGTGTGACAGTGTTAATGTGTCCAGCTCCGGGTGCAGCTCTCTGAACTGCTGGTGGTCTGCAAATGGTGGCAGCTCCTTTTGGTCTGCAGTTATCAGGCTCTTCTGTGCTCAGGAAGTGAGCGCAGAATATTCTTATTCTTTAGTCTGCATAAGAAACAAAAGATGATGAGGAGCCAGTGAAATCTGAAACTGCTGGTAAGATGGTATGTGAACATGTACGGCAGGGAAAATGATCTTCAGCTTCTTTTCGCTTCAAAGGCTCTGTGTTGAATCTGTGCCATCACAGCTCTGCAGTAGATGGCAGAAGGAAAATACTCCTGGTAGTTGAAGTTGGTTTGATCTGTGGGTGGCAGTTGCAATGCTTTTTATTTCATCTTTCGATGTTGCTTGCTTTTTTTCTCTGTACTTGTTTTCATCTTCCAGCTTTCTACTTTTTTCCCCAATTTGCTAGGGTTGTACCTATGTCCAACGTAAGAGCAATCACTCTTGGTAGCATAACGTTAAGACTTTGTGTATTTCTACACTGCTCTATATCGAATCCTCTTGTTTCTTCCTACCGCTCCAAGTTCAAATTTCAGTAAAAGATCAAAAACTTAGAAAATCAGCACACTTTAAGACGGGGGGAGACCTCATTTGGGGCACAGGTTTTAGTCTCTTGAGAGGAGAAGGCTAAGTTCACCAGCGCTTTCTGTTGCCCTTGCTGGTCACTCGCCATTCTTATTTACAACAATCTTCTTACGTAAATGGATATTAGTTTGAAGCTAAGGTTTGGGTTGGAGTTTATTCATGCTTAACTGGATTTTTCTGTTCCTGTTAATATTTTGCTTATAGCTTTTGAAACATGATCCTCTGTGGATAGCTCTGATGAAATATCTTTACAGAATGTTCAAGTATATGCCTGTGTATAACATGTAGCGTAGCTTTTATTGTTTTGAATTGCATTTGAGTTGTTCTCAGAGAATATAGACAGTCTGTCCTGAGTGCCACCTTGTGGTGGTTTCCCAAATTACAGCCATCTTGGTCTTCAGATAACTTATTACCTACAAAGAATTTTGAAGAAAATCTAGATTTAATAAAATGCCAGTAGCAAAATTAGCTTTAAAGAGATTTTCGTGAACTTCTGTGCTTCAGATGTGATAAACCTTTTTTTTCCATTAACATTCGTCAGATGAGTAACAATAAAGGGAATGAATAAAAACTGTGTTTGATAATACAGTTTTTGGCATTATGAGCTTTATTAGTCTGGCAGTGAGATTCCTTTGGATACAGATTTTATGATTGCATTGGCTTAATACTATTTGCTCAGCATCAAAGGAAACCCATGTTTAAAGAGTAGCTTAAGAAGTTAGTTGTTACCACGCAGTAGCAAGTTTCAAATGATTTTCATATATCATTGTGAGAGGTGAAACAATATGTATTTATATTTTTACAGCTGAGACTTATCAAAGATTTTTGTTTTTTTAAGGTTATGAAGCAAAACGGGTCATCAGAGATATTAAATAAACTCTATGATACAGCAATGGACAAGCTAGAGGGAGTGAAGAAGGACTATGATGCATTAAGGAAGCGGTACAATGAGAAGATAGCAAGTCACAATACAGATCTTAGCCGACTAGAACAGGCTGAGGAGGAGAATAGACGACTTCAGAAGCAGATTGACATGTTAATGAAGCAGAGGGACACAGCAATACATTTCCAGCAGCAATATTCCTCCTCCCTCAGAAGGTATAATTGGGTTTTGGTACCTTTCAGATGTGCTGTGAAGACAGCAACTGTTCTGTTACAGTTTCTTATTTTCTCTGTGGTTGTATCACTAATATTTTCCTAGTATTTATGTATCTTTATTAATATATTATCTTAGTGTGATGAGTAAACACACTTTCTTTTATGTAAGGTATTTTTAGAAGAAGCTAGAAGGTGTGATGCAGATGTGTAGATGAGGAAATAATGCTTTTTCTTGAGAAAGAGATTTCCAAGTTAAGCTGTAGGCATTGTTTGAGGAATTTTAGCTACTATTTAGGTTATGTGAGAAAGACATATTCTGTCTTTTGAGCTGTTCTTATTGTTAGTTGTAAGCATGAGCCAAAAAATACAACCGAAAAAACTTAAGCGTGGAAAACTTTTTTTTTTTTTTCTCCTCCCCCAAAGGGTGTAAAACAAATGCAGATGTTTTGAAGCATGGAACAAGTTTTTATGGCACTTGGATTGCAGCTTCTGGGTTAGTCTGCAGTGCTGCAGGTGGGCAGCAAAGTTTGTGGGGTGGATGTGCTTCACTTGGCTGTGAAGTCCCTCACTGCACGGCTGCCACCAGCAGTTGAATCAGCAGGACAGAGACATTATTTCATGGTCATACTCAATCTGTCTGTGCTTCTGCCTGATGCCAGGCCCGCATAGTTACCAGTGAGGGATAGATGGAATGCTTATATACATAAGGACTCTAAAAAGTGCCTGTGGGTGTTTGGGGAGTGTTTTCAAGGCTGTAAGTTAGGGATAATCATGTAGCTCTTGCAGCCAAAAGCAAATATTGACTTAAGCATTCATAGACCTCTAGAATTTTTCAATATCAAAAGTGAGCACAGATAATAATATACACATTTACAGTATGCATGAAGTTGTAATAAATCTGAACTAAAAAAGATTTCAGAGAGTGTAGTTATGTAACTTAAAAGTGTTTCCTGACTGGTTTCCTGAAATTGAGGGAAAGTCTAACCTACATGATAAGCTCTAGATCTGTGCTTGAAGCATGACACTCAGAAGCATGACACATGTATTATAGCCTTTTCCTGTATGCCCCCCTTCTTAATCCTCTTAAGAGGAATTAGAATTTTATACTCAAAGCTTTATTTAAATTTTAGTCGTCCTTGGCAGGAGATTTGCATCATGTCCTGGCACTTAAATTAGTCTTTTCAAGGCTAATTTAAAATTGCAATGAGCCCTCAAGTAGAAATAAAAGTTGTTAAGGAAGATCTGTTGTACAATATGATGATTATGGTTCAGTATTAAACAAACACGGGTCTTAACAATTTCTAGAGAAATATCCTTGTTTCTGTCAATTATGATCGAACCGAGGTAGTGGAATTCAGCTTCAGTAACTTGTGCTTTGTTATTTGGTTGGCTTTTGGTCTGTTTTTCTTGGTCTCCAGTTACAGAAATTCAGTCTGTCTTATGTTTTATATCTTTTTTCATAACTAAGCGTGCATTATTTAGGGTGACTCTTAAGTCCAACCCTTTAAAAATGTTTCAGCTGTGTATATTTCTCAAAATTTACTTTTCAGAATGTAAGATGTAATGAACTTGTGACTTAAAGATGAACCAGTGAAAAAAATCAACACTTCTTTATTAAGGCCTTTTCCGAAATGCCATGTTATTTTCTTTGCTACACTATGTTTATTTTGTTCCTGCTTTCCTCATGCTTTTTTTTTCTTTTTTTATTCCCTTGGCAAATATTGCCTTAAATCTCTTTCCCTTTCCCCCTTCCTGCATCTCCCCTGTTCCATTGCCCATATAATTTGCAAATGTGGTTGGGTTCCCACATGGCAGCAAGGTTACATTTTGCTAAGTTGATCTCCTAGACTTCGGATATATTCTTATGCATCTACTACAGTATATTTTTATTTTCATGCTCCCAGTTCTATAAAGCAGAAAGAAATACAGCTCGTAATGCTTGAGGTATTTTGTGCTGCCAGCCTGATAGGTTGGACTGTCACATCTCCCACATGGAGCAGGGAAATGCTTTTTGAAACCCCTGGCAGGTCCCTCTGTGAAATGCTACAGCAGTGCCCTGAGTTCACTGAGACTCTCAAGAAAATACTTGAAACTGGATTTACAGCACGTTCTCAGCATGCTGGATCACAAGAATCATGTGTAAGCTGTATGAAGTGTGTGTGTGTGTGTGAGTGAACTGAGTATGCCAAAGGTTTAGGGGCATTGAATCATGTCATCCATTTAGGTTATCTTCCTGAAGTACATATGATTTCAGTGTGTTACACTTCAAAAAATAGTTTTTAACAGTTTAATGTATTTTGCGATTAAGTTTTTTGGATGCCCTATTGATGGAAATGAACAAGAATGTTGGAATTAACTTTTAATTCCATTGGTTTTGCATTTGTAGCACTTTTTTTTTTTTTTTTTCCCCCTCCCCCTTCCAGTAATCTGTCCAGTCCTTGTCTTTTGCCTGTCTGGTCATGTTCAAGTTGTCCTTTGCTTTTTATTTTAATTTCTAGGTTTGTTTTCATTCCTTCTTCATGTGTTGAAATGCGAGGGGAAGTGCCTTTTATGATACTCAGAGCTCAATGCAATATATAAGGTTGAGGCCATGCTATTAAATGATGGCAGTATTTTTGTGTTCCTTGTTGAATAATGTAATACAAATCTACTTTTATAGCAAAATTTATTCTGAGTTGCTTTTTTTCTCAAGCAGGTCCTCTTCCTCCGCACTTTGAAACTTCAGAGCAATAATCAAACTATTTTATTTATTCTGCAGCACTGAGAATACAGTTTGAGATGTCCTCTGCAGTTGTATGGTGTACTGATGGATAGTTTTGATTGTCCAGCCAAATCCTTACTGTATGAAAAAGACAAATGGGAAATAAGTATCTTGTTGGCTTTTCTGCTTGTTTTTTAGGTTTGAGTCAGTCCAGCAGGAGCTAAGCAATGCCACAACACAAAACAAAGAGTTGCAGAGAGAGATGGAGCGACTGCAGTCAGAGGTGACACGGTTCAAAACGATGCAGCTGAAGGCAACAAAGGATGCAGAGAAGTATAAGGAAGAGAGGGACTCAGTTTTCAACGAATACCGCCTCATAATGAGTGAGAGAGATCAAGTCATCAAGGAGGTAGATAAGCTCCAAACAGAGCTGGAACTTGCAGAGTCCAAGCTGAAGAACACATCCTCTGAGAAGCGAGTGGCTAGTGAAGAGATGGAAGCTTTAAGACAGGTACTAACCGAGCTGTTGGGTGGGGAAGGCAGTGAGTACCTATTGCTGAGTTCAGAATCAGATGTAAATAGGAAATTCCATGTTTTCCTGAAGCAGTCTTTACTATCAAATATTACACTTCTGTGTTTTAATGGAATACCTGTCAGATTAAGTTTGCTCTTGCCTTTATTCTGTGCATTATAAGTCCTCCCTTTACTGAGTCAGTTCTTAATGCTTTTTCAAGTAGTGGCCTCTGGAAGAACATAACTCTATTCATTATTTTTAATTTTTAACCACCATGAGAACCAGTGGATGCTAACCATTATGACATAAGTTACATGATAAAGTAAGTTCTTAAGTATTTATGCAAAACTTGTGCTTATGTGCATGTTCTTACCTTCCTCATGCACTATTTCTGCTTTTTTTTTTGAGGTTAACAAGGATATTGAAGTTTTTTCACTAGACTTGAGACATGGTTTATACCATGTGCTAAACCAGAACTTTGTATCTTTCAGCAATTTCTTCTTGAAAAGTTTGCATCCTTACAGTTTATGTCAGAACAGTATGTGTTCCTATAATGCAGCTTGCTGCTCAGATTGATTTCAGCTGAATTCATCCACTTGAGTCTTTTGTTTGCAAATACTTATTTTAGCATGAAATAGATTAAGCAAATGTAGTTCATTGCCTGTAAATCTCAGTTTACTTTTTTGTACCATTACAACTGAACAAAATAGCGTTCATGAATAATTATTAAGCTGTGGAGCTTTGTTTAAACTACATGATTGTTCAGGCACATAATGTGGTTTGACATATGGTGCTAGTATTTTTTTTAAATAACTTCTGGCTTTAAAGATTCAAAGCTTTCAACCCTGCATGCTTGCCAGCTAAGTGATTTAGTCTCTGCAGTGAGTGCGGTTTTAATACATCTGTTTCAAACCTATTCTACTTCCATTTAAACCATTAAGTCACCAACCTTGTGACTTCTGCCATTGGTTTTACTGGAATTAAGGTCAGCTAATATGGAGGACCAAGTAAAATTAGAATTTAGCTTTTAGTTTAATTGTTAGCAGAGGTAACATCTTATTTGCTGTGCTTATGGTTTTATTATGTTTCCAAATAAAAGCTGCAGGATAGTAATTTCCCTTTCAAGTGTGCAGCATAACTTTTCAGCAAGGATTTGGGCCACAGTGCTGCAGGCCTGGGATTTTAATGATCCTCTTAGTGCAAAATAAAGAGTAGTTTTGAATGATGCAGAGGCAGACAGTGTTAACAATGTTTGCTTCCATGTTGGTACAGTCCATTATCATCTCCAGTGTCCAGAGAAACCCTCTGTCTAGACAAAGATGATCTGCTGATACTTCACTAATTCAGAATGGCTCTTCAAACCAAAACACCATGGTATTTCCAAACAGTATCTGTTCTAATCACCAGCAAACAGCACCATATTTGCATCATGCCATAGTTTTGTGCAGATGTCAGGAAAAGACAGGAATGGAGTTTTACTTCTGACTGCTAAAGGCAATGACTGTGCTTACTCAGATAGTTTGTGTTGAAGATGATAGAATTTACTGCAATACCTGTAGCAATACTTGTTTTTTTGCCCCATCATTCCCATCATTTTCAAGTATTCCCCATGATTTTGAAGTGTTTCAAGTTTTCATTTAATGGATGGCTGGGAATTTTTCTTCTGCATTGATACTGTGACTTTTTTTCTTCTCCTGCATCCTGGACTTAATATTGGTGGTTTAAGTTTTGTATACATTCATTTGAATACACTTTTTATGCAAACTGTAGTTCAGCCACGCAAAACGTTGCTTTCTGTACTGAAATTTCTTCTTATCGATGGGCTAGCAATCTCTCCTCAAAGGGACTGAAGCTTTTAGTCATGTTAGCAGAAATCTTGAGTGTTCTGGTAATTGGGATACACTGATGTTTTTAAAGTTCACGAAGTGCATCAGTAATTCTCATACTTATCTCCAGCACTAAATTGTCTGTTTTAATACAGCCATACAACAGTCATGCTAGCCCTAGTGAGATGTCATAACTTGGGAAGCATGATGTTAGTATAGCAAAATGCAATTGTCTTTCATGCTCTAAATGTTCATTTTTGTTCGTTGTAGACTGCAGAGTAAAGTAGGAGTTAGCTTTTGATGAAATGTCTTCTAAGCGTTTGGATCTTTTCCTGCTTTTCCAATGATGGTTGTCTTTAGCAATCCTTTTTGAATCCAAACATAAAGAGTTAGAGAGAGGTGTCTGTATGTAGAAGGACCTTTTCATAGTCCTTAGCTGAATAAGATTAGGTGGTTGGACCATCCAGAGCCTGAATTTTAACATGTTAATGCCTTATTTCTTAGAGGAAGATACTAAAATACATATTACCACCAGTCCTAAACAATTGCATCAAATAACTCTGTTCCACATCGATCAGGGAATGCATGAATCCCTTGAAGCTCCTGTTCCTTGCTGTGTGGTATCACTTGGATCCATGTTGTTGGTGCGAGTCATCCGTGTCATTCAGTGTCCCAGTCGGTGCAGAAGCTCAGGAGTGATGGGTTTGGGGTTTCGGTTCTGCTTTGTGCATTGCCAGTTGTGTGCCGTTCCCTCTCTATCTCTTAAAGACTTAACGAATTTTTTTTTTCAGCTTTAGAATTTAGCTGGATAGTTCTTTTCATTTTCTATAATTGCTTTATTTTTTGATATATTAATATTTACTGGAAAAGCACATGGAAATCTATAGTCTTTTTGAAAGCTGATTATCATCAGTATTGAACGGTATTTATTACCCTAAGATCCTATTAGCTCTGTGCATATCTCAACTTGCTAGGACTGCTTCAGGGGATTTTTTGCATTTCAGGCCGTTTTCTCTTGGTGCTGCACTAAGGTACTGTTCTGAAACCTGAATGAAAGTCTTCCTGGAGCCTGTAATCAGTCAAACAGTTGCTGCTAAGTGTCTTCAGGCAATTCCTCAAGAATTGTCAGTGCAATCTTCTCTTTTTGCTAATGGGAGCAATTCTGTTTTCACTAATGGGAGGAGAAGTTGAGCAAGAAAGGAGGAGAAAAGAAAATTAATTAAAGGCAGTCTAGTTTAGATTCTATTTTTGAAGCAACTAGAGTTTTGCAATATATTGTTGGCATTTACCTTATTTATAGCATTTTTTAGAAGACGGGGTCTGACTGGTTAATATTGAGGAGTGCCCTGATAGTCCTTGATTTAGTCTCCTCAAAACTGTGAATGCTCCTAGGTTCTTGGTTACTTTTGACAGCTCTGTGTTAAGGTGATGCTGTGGTATCTTTATGATCACATTTAATCTTCTTAGCTCGCACTTAACTGTATGTGTGCACAATTCTTGCACAACTGTATGTGTGCACAATAGGTTCCCATTTTACAGAACTTTGCAGGTCCTTAAGGTGTTACATGTATTTAGTTAGCAAGATCAACTCTCCTTCTGTTAATAATGTACTGCAAAAATGGATTTTGTCTTAGGAGCTGAACTCAGCTCTAGTGGAACGGGATCGAGCCATTTGTGAGAGGAATGAGCTCCTGGAAAAATATTGTCATGAAGTAAAGGACAAAGCTGAGGCTCAGAAGGAACTTGATCAAGCTTGCAAGGATATTGAGACAGTGAAGGAAGAAAGAGATGTTGCCAGGAAAGAGAGAACAGAAGCCATCATCCAGAGAGACCATCTACTAAGGGAATATTACCAAGCTCGTCAGGTATTGTGATTTTCATAAATGTGTTTTCATCCTTAGCCTCAGAGAGTCTGTTATGTCCATGAGGTGTGTTAAAGGTCTGGTTGAATGGTGAGGTCAGAATAAAAACCTGGTGTTAATGGGTCCCATTTAGAGACAAGAGCCTTTTTAAGTGTACTTACCCTGACAGTATAGATTCTTTTATTGTTAAACATGCATTCAGACTTTAAAAACATATGTTCAAAGTGCATCTTTACTCAAATTTGAAGTCATTATGGGATTTATTTATATAATGGTAGCCCACCACACATTTTTTAGCAGGATATATGTGGTGGACTGTACCCTTGTATTTGGCTCGTCCTCCTCATATTGCATCCTTTGTGCGTCCGCGTTGCTGTCATCTGCTTTGCTGAAAAAGAAAGAACGTCAAGTTAATTTGAGAAGAAACATAATTCTTACCTAAATTCGTCATTGTTTAAACAAAGGTTTTTTGGAAGTTTTGTAATTCTGACTCTGCTTCAAAAATTAGGGACTTTTGGGTGTCACACTCTGCCTTGTAAACATACTTATCTCCCTGTCCCTGGGTAAATAACATATGTTAAAGCAAGAAATCTGTACTATAACTGCTTGTAATAGAATATATTTAAATGTATTTTTATTGTTTTTCTCCTGTCTGCTGAGCAAAACAGGATATAAGCATGCAATATGATGTCTAAAACACAAACTGTATGCTGATATTATTTAGAAATGAGGATTGTTACTCAGGTAGGTTGTACTCCCACAACTTTGTTTGCCTTGTGAGTGAAACATACTACAGCAGAGGGTTTTGTTTCTGTTGCTTTTTTATCCAATGTTGCCATTACAATAAGTTTTCTTGAGCAGGTGGAAATTTTCGTGAAAAAATGAGAATTTGGTACTTCAGGTAGCAAACATATCACAAAGGCTTATGTGCATACCTAGCTGAAGATTNAGATACAAGATTCTGCTACCCTAGACATAGAAAGAGCAAACAAAGAAATTGAAATGCTTCGGAAGCAATATGAGGCCATGTCCCAAGAACTGAAGGAAGCTGTCCAGGAAGCAGAAGTAGCCAAGTGTAGGAGAGATTGGGCCTTTCAAGAGCGGGATAAGATTGTTGCAGAAAGAGAAAGTATACGGTAAGCAAATGTTAGATGATGTATGTGTATACATGTGTGCACACCTGTGTGCAGTTAGTGTAATTGTAGAATTGAATGGATTTGGCTAGCAGTTCTTTCAACTTGTTGGAACTTCTGAACTGGTTAAATCAAAGAGTGTATATATGTTTGTTTTTAATGCTGAGGACACAGGGTATACATGTTGATTTTAAATGCTGAGGACACATTACAAGACATTTTGTTTTTGTGCTTTCATCCTCATAATGTGCCTCTGAAAAACACTACTTAAGAGCCTACCAGCTCTGTTGTCATAAGAACAATTTGCACCTTTTTATTAGGTGTGATGTGCTTAATTCTGATATAGTCCTCCAAATACCTCATACCTGTGTGTGGACCTTTGCATAAAATATCCAACATATTTGCTTTTGGACACAAGGAAGGTATGAAAGAGATTACATAATCAGTTTTTTTTCTTCTAGCCTGAAGTGCAAGTAAAAATAATGCTTTGGAAATGGATGAAGAAAAAAGCTTGTTACCTTGACAAACTTGCTGTAAGACCTAGCATAAGTAATACTTTCCTTTGTCATCCTTATGAGTCAATACAGTGCAACAATTTTACAGCAGTGTCCAGAGATGACTTTAATTTGTTAGGGTAGCTCATTAGGTGCTCCTACATCCTTAGTTGGAAGTTGATTTTAGAAGGCAGAATTACTGTTTTCTAAGTTAAGAAAAGAAACTTTTTGCAATGAGTACTTTTTTTTTTTTTGAAAAGCCTTCTGAAATTGCTTTCCGTTGTATCACAAAGTACAATGTAGTAAAATTAGTTTGTTACTTAGGTACAGTTTTAAGTAATTTTATCTAAACTTCTTTTACTTTTAAAGGACTTTGTGTGACAACTTAAGGAGGGAAAGAGACCGGGCTGTGAGTGACTTGGCTGAAGCTCTTCGCAATCTGGATGATATGAGAAAGCAGAAAAATGATGCTGTGCGTGAGCTGAAGGAACTGAAGTATGTTACAGAAATGACCTGCACATGGAATTGTTAAGAAATATCTGAAATTTTGCTCTGTTAGCTGTGTCCATGAGTGAACCATGTGTCACTGGAGCTAGGAGCAGCAGGCATTCAGGATTTTGTGTATGGAAGTACCACTCACTTTTTTTTAAATTATTACTCAAGCTTCTATACTGGAGAGAGACCCTGATACAGTACAAGTTTGCAGTCAGATTAACAGCACTGTGGTTCATCCCACATGTTTTCTCACTGTTTTATGAACGTGAAGACAGTGTGCATCATAGGCAATCTTTATGGATTGTGGAAGAGGTTTTGCTTTCAGTATTTATCATGCCCCACTTGTCCTACTCCAGCAGCTTGTCTAAGGGTAAAATGTGTGTTTTATGACAGCATTTTAGGAACCTAGTTATGCAATTTAAACATATTAAAAGTGCAAAAAGATGTAAGAGGAAGTTAACACAGTATTTATCAAGTAAGTCTATTTGAGAACAGCCCAAGGATATTGGAAAGATGGAAGAACAGAGCAAACTTATCACAGCTTGCGTTTTTGAGTTGCAAAATAAAATATGAGGATCTCAGTGATAACAGTACACTTTGATTTCATTGTATATAATTTATAATTACTGATGTTCATTCAACAGATTTTCTATTTTACATAATGTTAGTAAAAAGAGTTATTTATAAAGAGCAATTTTCTTTCCCTAGAGAGAAGATGGAGAATCAATTGGAAAAGGAGGCCAGATTTCGTCAGTTAATGGCCCATAGTTCCCATGACTCGGCCATAGATACGGATTCTCTGGAGTGGGAAACAGAAGTGGTAGAATTTGAAAAAGATAGAGTAAGTCAAAGATACTAACTCTCAACTACTGGATTGCCTTATAGTTAATTATAATGCTCCTAATATTGCATATGATAAAAATAGTACTGTTTAATCTGTGTAATCTTAATTCTCTATTTCTGTTATGCTAGGAACCGCAAACATATTTGAAGTAAGTACCATATCATCTAGACATAATACGAAAGAAAACCTAAGTCATTTGCACGCAGGCTTTGTCCTTTTCTTGAGTATAAGTAAAGGTAGATCATTTGAGCTTGCAAGTTACCTGGGTCCATGTGCTATTAAAAATCTTTTGATAAGTGTTCTTAAATTTTAAGTGATTCATTACAAAAATGGTAGTGCTAAGGCAGCAGAGAGCTAAGACTGAATGGAAACACTGACATTGGAGCTTAGTACTATGCCCTTACAGACGAATCACTTAGTTCTGTATAAAATAGTCAAGCTTTTTCATAAAGATCTTTTTCCTATTTTGGCTCCTATTTTTGTTACCATAGTATAACATTTCTGCATTTGGTTTTATTTTTCTTCATTGTAGTTTAGAAATTTGTATTTCCCTACTTTGAATGCAAGCCTTGTACATGTTTCTACTTGATATTTTTGGTTGATACATCACGCTGCTAATAGTCATTTTGGCCATGTCCAGCACAGGTGGTTTTCCAGATCCTCCTTCATTTATGAGACTTTCCACACAAATGACAATTACTTGCTGACTTCTGAATGACCAAGTTTGTAGTTTAATGCTCTCAGTTTAAATCACTTATTACTGTAATAGCCAAGGTCGTCATTTCCTTTTTTTTGACCTTCCTGTCTGTGTTCAGACCATTCAGCCAAACACATTGCTATGTTTTGTTCTAAGCTCGTTATTGATTAGACTAAACTAAATAGGTGCTAATAGTGATTGATCAGGATTACCACCTGTAAATTCTTTCCAGGATTACAATTTCCCCAACTTTTTCATCTCTCTTTTCACCTGCTCCTTTGTCTTTTTGCATTTTATGCATTTCTATTTTCACCATTTTAACTGATAACCAGTAACTTCACATTTCCCTTGTTTGGAAAAGTAGCTATTTCAAGCATATGCAGTACCTTCAGTAAACAACATATTGCATCCAGATTAATTTTGCATTCACGTGCGCTTATTTGGTTATTTTTTACTTCAAAATTTGTTCTAAATGTTTGAGATACTGAGATCAAGTGCATAGGCTTTAAGTCAGTTAAATATGCTTTCCTCACTATAAAGATTATGCTTGCTGTTATCAAACTATACTGATAATACTGTGCCAACTCTGATAGACCTACAGGGAAATCCTTGTTGACAAACTAGCACTTGAATTCCAGGATGAAGACTGAATCTACTACATTTAAAACCTTTTCTTTTTGCCTCAGCTGACTGTTTATGCTCATGTTCTACATAATCACTCAGTTCAAAACTGAGCGAAATGATATTCACTTAGCTTTGAGGCTGGGCGGAGGTATATTCATCTCCACACCATCTTTTATTGTGGATCCCTATCAACTTTTTATCTCTAAAGAGTATTTTTTTAAAAAATATAGAATTGATTTTAATATTTTTTGGAAAGTTTAGATCAGTTCTGTTTCTGTTAAATTTTCGTGTTTTCACATACTTCCTCTCCTGCTGATTGTTCATGGAATCATGTCTAGAATTGTTCTTTAGAAGTATGATCTTGTCCTGTTAGGATATAAGCTCCATGCTTTTTTTTTTTTTTTTGCTTTTTTTTTTTGCCTGTTAGAATTTGAGTTCTGAGTACCATCTCCCTTCAGCACCCTGAGACTGTTCATCTAATTACTTTCAAGGATAGTTGGTTTTGAGTATACAGTTTAAAATTGAAAATAACAAGAAAATGCAACTGTGTAGTCACGTGGTCACAATTTAGTTTCTTTAACCAGTTTCTTTACAGTGACCATCCCATTTACCAAATGAAAGACTAAAGTAACATTTCCAAGTTTGGTTCAATGATTGATTTAGGGTGTTTACCCCTGTTTTCACTCAGGCTTATCTGGTTTGTGCCATTATTTTCAGAATATCATTTCTGATCTATATTTAGGGGTTAGACCTCCATAATGCAGAGCTTTTGTTCCTGTTTATCTCTGATCTCTAGCCATATCGAGCTGAATTCTTTGTGAATGCATCACCAAGACACAATGCTGTTTTCTTACCTTTAAAGTTACTTGTTCTTTTCTCCCCGAGCAATGCCTGTTCTTTAGGACATGTCTGAGGTATTGTAGTTCTCTCGTTACACTGTAACATCCAATATCATGATTTAAAACAGGTTATGCATGTTGTCTTAACTCTCTCTCCCATTTCTGTTCTGTGAAGTTCTCCTTATGCAATATTTCAGCCTAAATCGGTGAGGGGGAAAAAAAAAAAGTTCTTTCAGTACAGCACAACACCTAATATCTAATGGAATTGGAACTTTACAAAATACAAGAACTTACGTAGAACAGATACCACGTAAATGCAAGGGCATAGTACAAGCATGCAGTAAGGCCTCTTGCTAACAGATGGAGGCACAATCGCTGCCACTGCAGTTTAATGACTTAATCGTGTTTCTTAGGATGATATGGATTTGAAAGCACTTGGCTTTGATGTGGCAGAAGGTGTGAATGAACCCTACCTCCCTGGAGACTGTGGCATCTTCGTGACCAAAGTAGACAAAGGAAGTATTGCTGATGGCCGATTAAGGTAGGGGTAACTCTGGAAAATATTTCTTCTACTTCATTGTAGTAAACTAAATGTGAACATACGAAGTTTTTAGTTTTCCCATTGGTCAAGTTCTCTTTTCTTACTGGCTATGGGTAGCTTTTTTAAGTTGGTTGGGAAATTGCTCTGAGAAGACTAGTATCTAGAAATGTTTCAAGAAGTCACCAGGGTTGGAAATGGTTCATATAGGTTTTATTTTTCTCTCTTTTTCCTTCAAACTAGAATTTTTTTTTTTTTTTTTGCATACATTTTGGGGAAGATGAGAGGGTGACCTCATTTTGGATGGAAAAGAGGAGGATAGTGTGTGGGATAATTTGAAAACAATTCCTGTTCTCTGTGTCAATAGGAGTTTTTTAACCACACCAGTCTGTCAAAGTAGCCGCTTTTAAATGAGCAGAATAGTGGTCAGCTGAGTGGGATATACATCTGCTAGTGAAGTGCAGACTAGGAGTCCTGTTTTTCACTTAGTGATTTTCTGCTTCTTCAGGAATTGAGAAGTCCAGGTAATTGAGGATTAGCATATTTGAGTATTACGAGCAGTGTTGCGTCCCTGTTGTGAACAGCACATTTCCTGTGCCTAGGCAAGTATGCGCCTAACACTGACCTCTTTGTGTGTCTGCCAGAGTGAATGATTGGCTGCTGAAGATAAATGATGTGGATCTTACTAATAAGGATAAAAAGCAAGTAATAAAAGCTGTGCTGAATGGAGGAGGAGTTATTAACATGGTGGTTCGAAGAAGAAAGTCCTTAGGTGGGCGAGTGATAACACCTCTTCACATCAATGTTTCTGGACAGAAAGGTAATGGGTGTGAAGGCTGAATATAAATGTTTCATGTTTGTCCAGTCAGAAATGGCATGGATATAAAGATAGATGTTTTGAGTTTGTTCAAATCCCACTTAAACTGTTGCTACCTTATAAGAAGGGATTTTCGTTAGCTGTTTTTAGCAGACTAAAAATGGTGATGGTAGATTTATTGTATAAGCACAGTTGTGTGGTTTTTTTTTCTTTTTTTTTTTTAAAAAAGAAGTCTAAAATGCCTTTGTCTGGATCTATATTTTTATATTAAGTTCCAAAATATATATTTTTATATTAACTTGAAACTTAGATTTTTCTGTATTGATTTCTCATTTCTTTAAAAAGATTTTCAGACCTTTAGGAGCTGCTTCCCTTTGGTAGTGTCATTTATTTCTCAGGGAGCCACATCAGATATGTCATTTATTTGAAGAAAAAAAAAAAAAAAAAACTTATTTGAATTGCAGGAATAAACTTGAATTTTGTGAATTTCAGATAGTGGAGTCAGTCTAGAAAATGGAATATTTGTTGCTGCTGTTGTACCTGGAAGCCCAGCTGCCAAAGAGGGTTCCCTTACTGTGGGAGATAGAATAATTGCTGTAAGTCTTACGAATGCGTTCTTATGTGATTTCTTTGCTGCAAGTACTATCAAACATATTGCTCTTTAGGATTTCAGACTTTTCAGTTCATTGCAGTCTTTTAAATACAATTATTATATGATCATCACGGGTGTCATCCTTTTGAAGAGGCTTTTTCCTATATGCATTTGTAACCTTGAAGGATCTGACTTATGTACTGCTGTGAAGGGAAGATAATTGCTGTAGATAGATGAATTAATAAAGGCTAATGCAGTATGCAGTGGAACAGAACTATGATTAAACGGTACCACCAGTAAAAATAACAATTATAGAAATAAACTTCATATTGTAACAAAGCAGAAATATTCTTGAGGTGAACACGGGTAGTGGGACAGGGCAAGATCAACCAGACCTCATATGTAAACCTTAATTCAAAGACAGTGATAACTAATGTTTTGGCTGGTGGTGGAGACACCACCTTCACCTTAAGATGTTCCCCATCTGCTACCTTTGTTTTATGGATGTCCATTATGTTGTTTGTGTGTGCATTTAGATTAATGGCATTGCACTGGATAATAAGTCGCTGACTGAATGTGAAGCTTTGCTACGGAATTGTAGGGATTCCCTTACCCTGTCACTGATGAAGGTGAGTAGGAGAAGCTGAGTTTGCAGTATTTTCCTCAAGTTGTATAGAAATATTTGCAAAGTGAAGAAAGCATTAAAACCCGTTACTATGGAAAAGTATCTGCTAAAGGCAACACTTGGTCTGGATGCATTGCACTGGTCATGTACTTGATAGTTCTTTTACAAAGGAAGACTATTTGGCATCTGGTAGGAGATGAAATACATTGATTGCTCCTGCTTCCTTCCCGTTTGTGTCTCGATTATATGAATTTTCTCCTAGTTTTGTTGTTTGTTTCTGCTGCACAGCTCCAGCAGTTCTCTGTGCATGAAAAACTAAACTGTCCTTCTGACAACACAAAGGTTTGCTCGCAGGAGGGAGTTGCATAGGACACTGAACTCTGCCTGTCATGATAGCTAAGTGCAAGGTTCCCTCTCAAGCTCATTGATACAAAAATGTTACTTTGGTTTCCTCATTGAGGCTAGAAGCCCATTTCATTTGGCTTATTGCACACATTTGGCTTAGTGAGTAAAAATTCCAGCTTCAGGCAACTTACCTTTTATCTTTTTAGTTTTTAAAAAGACATGAGGGGGAAAAAAGGCACTGATGCATGATTTATTAACATCACTTAGCACTAGCACAAGTGGGACGCAGGTCCCTTTGCTGTCAGTTCTGTGCTCCTGCCACTGTGTGGAGTTGCTCTTCTGGAATTGTTTTGAAATGCTCCGGAAAGTATTTCTCTGCTTGGTTTTATCAAATGGTCTGCAGCTTGAATCTGTAAGATTTTTATTAAGCTTTTTCCAGCTCTATATCTTTATATTCAGGGATCTGTAAATCAAGGAGGCTAAGAACATGTTACGAAACAGAAGTCAGCCATGATAATAAGGTAATCACATGTTTTTCTCTGTTTTAGATTTTTCCACAAAGTTCGTCTTGGAGTGGCCAAAATATATTTGAAAACCTGAAGGAATCAGAAAAAATATCCAACTGTAGAGTTCACACATCAGAGGTACAAGCCCAAAATAAAAGAAACCTGAAGCTCAACAGCTCAACACAGACTGACATTTTCAATCCAGACATCATGGATGGCAAAAAGGTCCAGAGTGATCAGGGCAGTGGTTCATTTTGTGATCACAAACCTTTCCCTAACAACACATTACGAGCAGACTCTCGCAGGAATACAGTCCACAGTTGTCACAGTAATTCAGAACACAGTCTGAACTCCTTCAATCCAGAGGCATACGGGGACCGAGGCTATGGAGTTGTTGACTTGGACAACAGGAGGCTGCCCTATGATCCTGCAGGAGCTGACTGTGTGATGGTAGAGACCGTATTTGACAAAGGACATGGAGCTAAACATAGTGGTGGCACCTGGCCGAAAGTAGTGGTTAATATCTCAGCAGCAGAAACAGAGAAGTTCTCTGTGTATAAAAAGCCAAAACAAAGGAAATCTATTTTTGACCCTGATACTTTCAAAAGACCACCAACTCCTCCCAAACTGGAGTATCTTTCTCCTAATCAGGTGACAGGCCATTCACCTCAGCCATCCAAAACTGAAGTGGCTTCCACTCCTCCAACTCCTCCCAAGAGAAGTGACTCTATCAAATTTAAGCATAAACAGCAGCCAAGTTCTGCCTCGGAGTCCACCGTAACAACTGGATCACCACCCACCAGCCCAGCTACTGCCCAAACCCCAGTTTCTTTGGCACTTAAACAGGACTCTGCTACTCTCAAGGGGCGCAGTAGGAACCCTGGACATTATTATCGGGAGGAGGGAATTGACTGTGCTCATCTCTCTTCAAGGAAATCCTGTGAAGATGACATTGGCTTTCAAAGAGTTGAAGAGCCAGAGATAAAAAGACCAAGGCCAAAATCAGCTCCGGCTTTGAGGCATAAAATGACTCCTATGTCCATTCCAAATCCTGCACTTCAGGTATAAGTTTGATATATTGAAGTATAAGGCCAGAAACTTGAATAAGTATTTTCAAAAGTGACTTGATGCTTCAAGTCAGATATTTAAATATTTCAGAAGTAACTTGTGGTTTTGAGTGCCTGGCTTTTTACCACAAAGGGAGAAGCTTGGCCCATTCTGAAAATCCAGGTCTCTTGAGATGCTACCCCGAACTGGGCAGCCGGGCAAGGTTGTCACTTTGCACTATCGCAAAATACAAAAACAATTCACAGAGTTGCAGTAATAAGTAAGTGGCTTTAGCCACCAAACAAAAATAGGGATCTGCTTAGTAGCCCTGTTTTGGGGTTTAATTATCCTTAATGAAAGTTCAAGGATTTTTTTTAAAGGCTGTCAAAAATGTAAAAGAAAATGGCAAGAGGCAACTTGAACAAAGCTGAAAATAGGGCCTACTCTGATTTAAAAAAAAAAAAAAAAAAAAAAAAAGATGGGTTGCCCAACCCCTCTTACAGATTACTGGGAAGAGGTACGCTGCTCACCCATGTGGTCTTCATGCCTAAATAGCTTTGTGAATGTAACCTGAAGTTCCCAGGTTGGTAGGTATGTTATACTGTATATATAGGCCGTTGGTGCAAATGTGACTTGAAAGTGCTTTTTGGTATGAGAATGTGGTTTGAAATGCTCTTCTGTGGCAGACTACATGAATAAACCATGCCACTAAGAAGGCTGTGGGTTGTTTGTTACTAGAGTAGGATACGCTGTGCAGTGTCTATGCAAGCTAATCTGTTCAGCTGACTAAATAATACCCAGTGGCATAATAAATAGCATGCTTTCATATCCGCCATACCAGATTTGCTCACCTGAGAAACATCATTTTTTTCCCATCTGAAATACTAAGATGCAAAAAGTGTAATTTTTGCTTGAATGTAAGCATTCTTATAATAACTGTAGTGTCATTTTTATTATGGGGCCTGATTATACTGCACAACCCCACTCTGTACACTGTGTTTTAGAAGGAATACAGCATGCAAAGCTGTAGTATAAATGATGTAGGATTTGGGGCCGTGCTCTGCAGAATAAGAGAACAACAGGTAAGATTTTTAATAAGAAGTGATTTTTCTTAGGAAAAAGGGAAAGCAGATCAGGTGGGTTGAAAATGGGCCTCAAGGGGAGCAATAGATGTGATTAGCAGTGTTGGAAGGTAAAGCAAAGGTGTAGCAAGCATTGTTATGTTAAGAGATAGTCAGCCATCTGGAATGGATGATAGAAAGTGTGCAACTGCTTACTACCCTAGGAGTTTGGGTTAGTTTTTTTCCTCTACATCTCCATCTGTCCATAATTTCTGTGTTTTTGTTTGTTTTTTTTTATGTGCAGAAGTTTACTCCAGCCAGCGAAGAGCATCTGTCTCCGGACGTGCAGGAGTGGGCCCCGTATTCCCCGAAGCGCTCGGCCAGGCACAGTGATGGCTTTGTGCCCTCCTCCTTGTATGCTGGAGCCATGACAGCAGGTGGGACGTGGTCATTTGGGTGACAAGATTTGGTGTGTCAGTGTGCTTCTCCTGACTCAAGTCAAATACTTCTGACCTATGCTCTTTTTGCTTATTTTTTCAGCATGTGCTTTCTTTTTTTTCCGCATTTAGTGATAATAAAAAAATATTAGTTGTTATTTCCTCTGGAGATGTGGCTGAAAATTTTATCTCTTTGGGCTCTTAATTGCGTAATAACCTAATCAAGCCATACAATATAGACAGTACACTTGTATTTCTCAGTATGTGAACAAGTTCATGCTATTTAATTTAAGAGGAAATTGGCCAAGAAGACTTTTGTCTACTGCAGGGTAAATGTACAGAAATGAAAAGCTTGTATCAATAGTTTCATGAATAAACATGGAAATATTATTATATAAAGCCATAGGACTTGCCTGGAAGTATGAGTCTGTAAGCCAACAGAAAAATAAGAATAATTTTAGCTGCAGTCAGTTCAAATAGCAAATAAACATTTGCTTTCCCGTCTTGGTGATTCAGAGAAGTAACAGAATTGTTGTTGCTGAATAGAAAAAATTTGAGACTAGAAGGCAGAGAGAAAGTCTCTTAGCTCCCAGTGTATTCATTCTAATAATATTGTTTACTGTATCTTTTTTTTTTTTATCACTTTTAAATAGGTACTGTACCAAGAAGCTTGGCACCATGCCCTGCAGTAACTGCTGTCATGAGAAATCCAATCTATACAGCTTGGAGCCATAGGGTCCACACGAACAATTGTCCATCAGTTGCCAGCCAAATATGCCATCAGCATCTGCATCCCAGGTATCTTGAAATTTATATCACATTAGATTTTTGTTTTCAAAAACATTAAGGTGAAATTGTTTCTGCTAGTTTATCCATTGCCCAGTAACCCACTGCTGTGTGTGCACTCACTCTGTTTTGACGCAGGGTTCTCAAAACTGTTATTACAGAGATGATGTGCCAAAAGAAGTTTTTGACTGAACTATTTTTTTTATTGGTTTTCTTTTCCTTTCCAAAATGAGTGAAGTCTTTCCCTTTTTTAAGCACTTCATTCTCCTCTTGTTCACTTTTCTTAATTTGTAATTCATGAAGTGGTAGATCGATTTGGAAATATGAAGAACGGGCCGCATTTGTTTATTCAATGGCTTTTTTTGTTTGTTTGTTTTTTTGTTTTGCCTGTTCACTGTTTGCTGAGGTACATTGCCTAGTCATAACTGTTGCCACCTCCTTCGCTTTTAATGTAGTGCCCAGCATCAAGGTCGCCTAAGTCTGGACTTAAGTCATAAACACTCCAATGAATACTCTGAAAATTCACGTACACGAGCATCTCATGGCTCCAACTCACTACCATCCAGTGCAAGACTTGGTAAGTAGACTTTCTGTTTCTTTCGTAACTTCTTCATGTTTGAGACAAATAATAAATGGAGAACTCCTTGTTTACGTATGTACTAGCAAAGTCTAAAAGGCTTCCTCTGTTTCTTTGCTTAGTTTTATCTGGCTTCATTACAAAAGGTTTTCTTTGGGAGTAGTCAAGTTGAATTCAATCTTCAGAATCTCTTTGAAATGCTGGGTGTGAGTGATGCAAAATTCTCCTTTCAATACCTTCTGTTGTTACAAAGTACTGTTATAAAGATGACAGTATTTCTAAGGTTTCTTGAGATGGAGAGATGAATAGAAAGGCAATTTACTAGAATTGTCATAGACAATGTTTACAATTACGAAGGCTTCTACGTAAATACAGAAACCATTTTTAATGGTCATTAGCCAATGAAAAGAAGTAGAATCTAAATATATTTTCGTGTTCAGTGTAGCTGCTCTTAGATTTGTTCAATTGCTACATCATCTTGTTGTGAAACAGGTTCTTCAAGTAACTTGCAATACAGGACAGAACGAATTAAGATCCCTTTGACACCAAGATATCCGAGGTCCATCATGGGCTCTGACAGAGGTAAATCATTTCATAATACACTTTCTTTGTAATGCTTTTAATATTGCCACTCCGAAACCATTGTGTTTGATGAATCCAGCTTCACCAAAATCTTAAGAATATGATAACTTCACAAAGGTTAGAAAATTTGCTTTTTCTCTCCAAAAAGAGAAGAAAAAATTTATAATGAAAGCTGATTTTTCTGTTAGTTTATTCTAGGATATGACACACCAGAAAGAAATGCACAAAAAAAAGTAAGCATTGTTGTGTGTTGTACAGTTCCAATTTTCTTCTGGAATGGTATATTACATATTTAACAGTGAAATGGCCTGCACTTTCTAATTGTTTGACTATATATTATTTTTGCATATTATTGCAAAATTTTTGTAAATGGTGTGGATGGCATGTAAATGCAATGGTTTGTAAATTGTATTTTGAAATACAATGAAACTATGTTAGTACTTCACTGTAACATTGCAATTACTGTAGAGCTGTGGAACCTAGAATTTGATTACAGTAAGTACCCTAAATTTAGTTACTGAAGTTAGGAGGACAGTCTCCTTAAGTTCCCTGTGCAGTGACAGAGTAAAAGATATCATTAGTAGTTCTTTTTTCATGTCAAATATATATGGTGCATCTTTCATTATGTGTCGTAACTTCCCAAAATGTAACAGCTGCATGATGCTCACAACTGACTCTGTGGGTTTTTTTTGATTTTTGTTTTGTTTTGTTTTTTTTTGTCTGTTTGTTTTTTTCCTAGGCTCCTTGTCGCACTCAGAATGTAGCAGTCCCAGCCTGATAACTCCTCCGCAGTCACCACTGAACTTGGAAACATCTTCCTTTGCCAGCAGCCAATCTCAGAACTCCCTTTCCACATTACCTAGGATTTCTATTAGCCCAGTTTCTATTGGAGAACGTAGAAAAGATAGGTAAGGTCTCCGCGTTCTTTAATGCAAGTGTATCTGATGAAGTCCTGTGTAATTATTTGTGGACAGAAGGAAGGTAAACAGTTGATTTTAGTGACAAAAATGTGAGAACAGTTCTGGTTCTTAATGAGATTTTATTCTTTTAACAAAATATGTAGGAGATGTGGATTTTTTTTCTTTTTTTTTTCCTTCAGAACCTATGAGTTTTGAGTTTAGACAACTAAGAAATTCCAAATGGTTTTATTTTTTTTATTCCCATTACATTAATGGCTACACGAAGTACAAGCAGTCTAAACTGGAGTACTCCCTTTCAGTTGAGCTACCTCAGATCCTTATTTATATTAGGCTTGTTTGGTACTGTAGCAAAACAAGCATAATGAAGATGTAGTAACTTGTGGTAGCTGATGATCACCTGCCTTTGTATTGTAAAGTGCCTTCTCTAACCACTGTGCCTTAATTCAATTTAGCCAGATAATATGAATAAAATGAAAGTGTAACTGTGTAGGAGGAGCATGTGCATATGTATAGACCAGTTTTATGACTGTGACTAGTCCCTTTGGCTCTGGGGACCACTGCTAAGAGCAGTGACATTAAGTACATAGATATTTGCAAAATATGATTTTTTTTGTTTTTAGTTCAGTATCTTGGTGTTTTAGTGACTTCCTGTATCTCATGATTCAGATCTTCAAGATAATATCACATGTGGGTATCAGTCTTGGTTGTTTGGTTTCATTTATCATAACTTGGATAGGCTGTATACATGGAACAGTTGCATGAACTTGTACTAGACACAGAATCGGAATCAGGCTTTTTACTCAAATGCCACATGCGATTCTAGTAGTGTAAAGAAACCATGATGTGTGGAAGTCATTACATTATGTGGCCTTCAAAAGCCTTCTGTATTGCCTGATTTATATAGAAGGACTTAAAGTTCTGAAGATTTGACCATAAAAATGTGAAAGATAAAGTAATAAGGATATTCTCTACTCCAAGTTTGCTTATTCATAAAATGTTAACGTGAGCCTTCTGTCTTGTTTAAAAATTGGTAACAAAGTTGTAGTGACATTAAGTATGGATTGTGTACAAAACAAGTGTTACCATGAAAGGAAATGTAGAGAGTCCTCTGCGGACTTTCTTTCTTGACTTCAGTGTGACTTTCACTCTGCATGTACCCGATTTGTGTTTTCCTATAAATGTACATCTATAGTGTGAATTCAGAGTTGGAATTTTTCCTCTTTCATGTAACTAATGATATAAAGCACTCTACTAGAAATGCTATCATTTTGGCACACCTAAGTGTAAGATGTATTTGCTTATCTTTGGGAAATAACAGAATTTCCACTAATGATGCTCAAAAGATTGATATTTGGTGAGGTGCTAGCCCTTTTGTTCTTGCGGGTCATATTTATGATAATTTGAAAAGAATATCATAACAAGATTCAAAAAAAAAAAAAAGCACACACTTGATTGATCACTTTCCTGAGGTAAATGTCTTAAGAAAAATTTTGAGCTAAGCATTTTAAATGGTTCTTTGGTCTTTCTACTCC
>VZSV01000063.1:1268557-1283256 GCA_013398735.1 Nothocercus julius | reverse complement strand
AGTAAGTCAGCTGACAAATTAACTGGGCTGAGGATGGAAATGTGATTTCAATCTCTTTTCAAACTGTGAGAGTGGGTAGGGAGTGAAGAAAGTGTTAAGACCAGATTGCTTTGATTAAAGTTTTCTGCAAATAACAAAAAGTTTGTCTTTCAAAACAGTGTCTCTAGGTAACCTACTTTGAACAATATTTATGAAGACGTATTTTGTTCAGGTGACTGGTTGCATGTATACTCTTAATGCATATTTTCTAAAATGAGGTATGTGTGTTATTTCTCCCAATCAAAAGGAGCCCTGTGGACATGAACAAAAGGACCTCTGAACCTAGAACTGTTGTTGTTAAAAAATCCCAGGTGGATCTTGGGATCCAGATATGTGGTGGAAACCTGTATGGAATATTTGTGTCAGATGTAGATGATGATAGCCCAGCAAAAGGACCTGATGGACTGGTGTTGGGTGACATGATACTTGAGGTAAGTTAGGAATAACACTGCAGCATACTGACAAAATGTCTAAAACAGTATAAAGAAATTGTACAAAGATTCTTGCTCTTTTGGAGTGGGAGTGTTCTATGAATTTTGAGTTCTTTTCCTAAAAATGAAATGAAACAGATGCATTATCTTCATTGCACCCTTCCCACCCCATACATCTCGAGGTTGAAACTCTATTAGTGTGAAGTGGCAAGATTTTCTTGTATATGGAGCCTGCCAGTGGGAAAATCAAATTCACCTTAAACCTTTTTCAAGTACACTTAATTCTATTGCCTGCTAAATGCACCATCACACTTGAGGGTTTGTGTTTTTTTGTTTTGCAGTATGGGTCCATTGATATGCAAAATAAAACAGCTGAGGAAGCTTATCTGGAAATGCTGAAGCCAGGAGAAAACATCAAAATAAAGACTCAATACAGACCAGAAGAATTCAATAAGATAAAAGAGCTTCCTGGAGATGGATTCTATATTAGGTATTTGAATGTGACTAGCAGTGACTGCATAAGCTGTTAGGATAATATACTAACCATCATGAGGAAAGTAATAGATCGGTTCTCCACACTTGATAAATTCAAATTTTAAGTTTCCTTGAGATAGATGATGGAATATCAGTTGTGAAGGGCCTATTTATGTCATCTTTTCCAGAGCACTTTATGACCGTCTGGCAGAGGTGGAGCAGGATTTAAGCTTTAAGAAGGATGACATTTTATATGTTGATGACACTCTACCACAGGGAAACTTTGGTTGCTGGATGGCTTGGCAGCTAGATGAGAATGCTCAGAAGCTGGAAAGAGGGCAGATTCCAAGCAAGTATATGTGAGTGATCAATGCAACAGGGTTTTTATGCTGGTCTTTAAAAGTGTTGGACTAATGAGATGCAGTGCAAAAGACTTGCTTGCTTCTAACCTTTTAGGTAGATACTAATTTTTAGATATGTTATTTTAGTGTTGGCATACTTGAATTTTTTTTTTTAATTGCACTTTCAAATAATGCTACTAAAATAAGTAGCTTTACTGCAATAAACTAAAATGGAAAAGCGTGCACAGCGCCATGTTGTGATAGAAGATTCAGTAATTGAACTTACCTAACACTATAGGATGGATCAAGAATTCTATAGGAGACACAGCATGTCTGAGATGAAAGATGAAAACAGTTCCTCTAAGACTTTGTCAGCAGCGGCCCGGAGATCGTTCTTCAGAAGAAAGCATAAACACAAGCGAAGCGGTTCCAAAGATGGAAAGGATTTACTGGCTCTTGATACAATCAGTACAGACTCCATTCCTTTCTTGGATGGCAAGTTCCTTTGCTATATTTCGGAGGGGGCTTCCTTGGGATATATATATTTTATATATATAATATATATAAATGTGTGTGTGATGCCAAGAGTCTTAAAAGTAGTGTAGCGTTCTGGGTGGTCTGCATTATAAATGCTCAACCTATATCCCTTTTGGTACCTTATTTTTAGCAACCAACAGAGATACTATATTAAATAACACACCACAGTATTTAAAATTAAAACATGTATTTTAGTAGCTTTTAATAGTTTATTCCTAGGTCTATCAGCACTAATGTTTCATTTCCCCAGGGAGATTGCTTTTTGATGTGTGGTTTGAATCTTTTCTTTGAACTATTTATTTTTGGTCTAGGTTGTTTAATCTAGACAGAAATCTTGGACATGGCTCAATATGTTTTGCTTATATTCGTATGTTGCTTTACAAAAGTCATGCTGATTACACTACTTGTTTACAACACTTACTACCTGAAAAGAACCAAATAGATCAAATGAGAGAAACTAAATTCTATGCCTTGTTCTCATTTTTAGAAAAGATAAGAATGGTTGTTTTTAAGGATTGATGCGGGAGGAGTGAGGGGGAGAGGAGTTACCAAATTCAGCAAGAAAAATACCTACTTTAAGCTTTGAAGTGGGGAAAATTGCAATAATGGCTATAGGGTGTTTCTTATACTTGTCAAGGCCCTTACCCATTACCACGAGGTTGTTTTCATAATTACTGTAGGGATAGTTCTGTATATCTTGAGGAATGCGAGATGAAATAATTTGCAAGTGAATTTTTTCTGTGTTTTTAGATTCTGGAAGTCTGGCCTATCAGCGGGTACAAAAAGTGGACTGTACCGCTCCTAGGCCTGTGCTTATTCTAGGACCATTGCTTGATGCTGTGAAAGACATGTTGGTCAAAGAATCACCTGGAAAATTTTGCAGATGTCCTCTTGGTAAGTATGCCATTCCTCCTCACTTAAAACAAATGATGATAACATCTGTGAGGGAAGTATATGTTAGGACAGAAATGGAAGGAAAAGGAAAAATACGAATTTCAAGTGACTGTTCTGCAAGTCTCTCTCTCTCTGCCTAAGGAACTGGAATAAACAACAGATCTCTTCTTATTCTGTGAAACAGAGGTTATGAAAGCTTCCCAGCAAGCTATTGAACGGGGAGTGAAGGATTGCTTGTTTATAGATTATAAACGGAGGAGTGGACATTTTGATGTGACAACTGTAGCTTCAATAAAGGAGATAACAGAGAAGGTGAGTTCCATTTTGTGGTAAAGTTCTTGCATAATTACAAAATATGGTCATAGTATATGGGGGGAGGGGAAAAAAGCGTTAGTAGCATTAACCTCCTCTAAAAGACAACCATAGAAGGGTTGCTCAGGCTACTGCCTTAAAATAAGGTGTGGAACAGTTATTTTGTTCTGGCACTTCACAGTTCAAATGTTAGTTTAGTTGCAGAAAAACTGGCCGTGTGTATTCTTTTATAGTATTGTGAAATTCAAGAGTTTTCTTAGTTTTTTTTTTTTTTTTTTAATCTTCTATAAAGTACTTAGTGGACTTAAGTTTCTTAACTGTTGCTTTTAATGCAATCATATAGAACATAAACATAATCTTGGAGATGAATGTTAATTAAGATCTGTACGTTGCTTTTAGTTTTCTTGCAGAGCCTTGTCACAAAGGAACATTTGTGTTAATTGTAGATTTTAAAGAGAAGATGAATGTCAATACTTAAAATGGGTGGAGGGGAGGAGTTATTTCATATATTTCAGTCTGAATTTTCAGCTCATTATCTCTTCAAATACTTTTGTCTATCATTACACATTTTTGATAGTTTAAATGAAGTTTCTTGATACTTTTTTTGTCTTCAGTACAAATTGTTCAGTAGCCGTGTTTGCTAAATATGAAGAGAAAATCTGTTGAATTTCTATGTTTTAAGTAGAGGAAGAAATGGAGAAATCTGCCTGTGTGCTCCTGCTCTTGAGCTGATTGTTTTTCATTTACACTGGATTTTAGGATTGTCACTGTCTGCTGGACATCGCCCCTCATGCTATTGAACGGCTCCATAGTGTTCATATCTACCCTATTGTAATTTTTATTCGCTACAAAAACGCTAAACAAATCAAGTAAGTGTGTGGGGATTACAGCTCGGGCTAGTTTATTTTTACATTAAAATAAGCATAAGCTTGCGTGTTTACAGTTTCTTTCATTCTAGTTGTCTTAAATCTCTTGTAAAATCCTATTGTAAGCTGTGAGGTAAATGGTGTTAACTTCATTTTGGTTGCACAGGGATAAGTGAATTATTCAGGGAAATGGAATGATGTAAACTAAACTGTATATACGTCAGGAGATAATCCAGACACTTCTTACTGTCCTGCTAAACCATAAGATAAATGTGTGTGATACATATTTAAATTAGGCATTAAGTGACCATCACAAAGATGTGTTCTTAATCTCAGGGGGTCAAGTGTGAAAATGCAGTGAACTTTTCATTGTTACAGATCCACCAATTGTTGCAGTTATTCCAGTTCACTTAATCTTTCCCAACTTTATGCAAAATAAATAAATAAATAAAAGGGAGTTCCCTCTTGTAATGGAGTGGATACACTGTGGTCTTGTCGAGTACTAACCCTTTAAGTGAGAATTTCCTACTTGGATACAGCCGGAAACAGGAGTTACAACTTCCAGTCTGTCCCCTAATATTTTAGTTAGTCTTCACTATTTTTATTAGCAAAAAAGGTGTAATGTCCCTGATAAGCATCAGAAATACTTCTTTTGAGAAATCTTTTCCTTATGTTGTTTTCTTTCTTCAAAGTTGAAGACTCTTCATATTTCTGATCTTTTTGCAGTTTTGATGGCTAGTTGTTTATTTAAGAAACGAGCACAACCACTGTGAAATATAGCCAAGAAATCAAGTAATGTGACACATTTCCGTATGACTGTAGGATCATGCTCTACAGTGATGAATGAAACTGTCATGTGCTGAGGTTTTTTGCTTGTTTTTGAAAGTGACATAGAGATTGAAGCAGACAAGCAACGATTTTAGCAGTCATCAAAATAAGATGCAGTAACATACTGTTTCTAGCTGGTCTGGACACCAGTAGTCTATCAAGAGAAAAATTCTGATTTAGCTCAGGTCCTGTTGTCTTCAAGACAGTTCTTCAAGACTTCCTATCCTTAAGCAGTAGACATGCTCACTGCAGCAGTGATATATTATTTTGAATATTATATATTTTTTGATACATATATATATTATATATATATATTTGATATATGTGTATTTTGATATATTTTGAACAGAATCCCCTTCTGAGGACCCCAAGCCAGAGTCATAGATCAAAATGTGAAAAGCCTTGTTCTCAAATGAGGATTTTTACCACTTATATTTCTTTCCCTTTTTATTACATTTCCTACAGCTTGTGTAACAAAATCAGTTCACAATTTGTCCTATATTTGTGTATTTATGTCATATTACATATACTAAAAATTCCTCTTGTCAGTTTTCTCCATGTTTCATAATTCATGCCCTTTAAGAATGCAGTTGAGTGGAGCCCAGTGGAGCATGTATGTAAGATGAGCTGGTTCTCATAGACCAGGAAAAAATCTATTCTTTCTCCTCAAGCACCGTCTCAGTCTGTGATTTTTAAGGAAAGCTGTCGCTTGGAATGATCCAGTGCTGATGCTGCTGAAGTGCAGTAGATGGCACTCTATGCGCACAGTTACGCTTGCAAATTAACCAGGCTTTCACATGTATCCCGTTGGAGGTAATTGCTTCAAATCCATTTAAAATAAATACACTTATGCAATATTTTTCTGTCTTTTTATAGAGAGCAAAAAGACCCAATCTTCCTGAGGGACAAAGTTACACAAAAACATTCCAAAGAACAGTTCGAGACGTCTCAAAAAATAGAGCAAGAGTATAGCAAGTACTTCACAGGTTTGTATTTAATCAAAGTTCCTCTCAGGGTGCAGCTGCCATTTTCTCCCTTTACATTGTGATTCTAAAGTTTGTGTGGTTCTTCAGAGACTTTTTTCATTTCACTTTTCCTTTTGGTAAACTCTGGTATTTCATGAGAGAAGAAGTCTCCCAATATAAATATAAGTGCAATATATGAATCCTGCATTGTCATTACTACTTTAATTCTACAAGACATACGCTGTGGTGTTTGAAGACTGTCCGTTCTTGTTTTGGAGTATATTTCAATAGGCTTCTATCTAAATTCAAAAGAATAGGGGTGAGATTCTGGTGACCTGGACATTAATGGCAACCAAATTTAAATTAAAAAAATGAAGAAATGCAGAAACTGGAATCTCCCAGGAGATTTCATTGCATTGAGGGATGAGACAAAACCCAGCTCAAGAACCCCCAGACGTGCAGGATTCTTGCAGAATCATTTTGGGACATAGCTGTGAAGTGCAGGGGAGGAGGAATTATGTGGGAGTCTCCTTAGTATTGACCTACCCCAGCGTATTCTGAGAGAAGTCCCAAATCCACACAAGTCAGTTACCCAGCAGTGGCAAGACATATGTTCATTTTCAGTGAATTAAACTAAACCTTGACAGAACGTGACCTGCTTGGGGCCACGGTGTATGTGACCACAAGTTGTCTTCTGCTCCTTGTTACAAGTCAGCTGCTGCATCTTAATTTCACTTGAGAGTGGAAGCGGGTCCCTGTGTCACTCCCTCGTGTGCCCCTGGGAAGGGCTTCCTGCAGCAGCAAGCGCAGAGGGCTCCAGCTGTCTGTGGCTTCCAGGGCGTGCTGGTCACAGAGAACCAATGTCCAAACTGGGCTGACATTTTGGCTTACTGAAATGATGAAATGGTAGTTTAGTACCTAAGACAGGCCTGGAGCTAAGCATGTTGGACACAGTAGCTTGCTATGTGCAGTCCCTCAGACCTGAACTCTATGGTTGCTTCAGTAAATGCGTTTTTGGACTAATGACCCTTTTATTTTGTATACCAAATTTTAAGCACTGTGTGTAACTCTATCACTTAACTGCCATTTTCCATCATCTCTAGTTCTGTTCAGTTACTGCACTCTCTGTCGGAATTTGCATCAGGATGTATTGCAGAATCGATTTTTCTGTAGGATCACATTTTTGCATTTCAATGAAATACGTCTGATACCTTAAAAGACTTTCCATTTCCTTCTAGCATTAGTGGTAGCTGAGGCCCAAGAGGTTTTACTAACATAACTCTCAAGTCACAGAGTTCCTACTATTTCAATTTTAAAGCATAATAATATATTCTCTCCTTCTGCATCAGTGTTAGCATTTTACTTTTATGGCTTTTATGTTTAGCCACACTAGAATGCAAGGTGTTCTTCATTTAGCTCTTGAATCAATTTTCAGAGTTGTTTGCTGTTTACTTTTGATTCCCTGAATGTAGTTGTCAGTAAGATTTGGGTAGCAACCATGGCTGTTTTACGTACCTTGGCTTTCTGTGAGCTATCTCACAATTTGCTTTTAACATTTGCAAATGGTGCCAGTTGCTACAACTATGATCTCTATGTATATTAACACATAAATATATAACTATTAGCAGCACATTCTCAACAGCAAAATTATGGTAGAACAGGTTCTGACCATATTTTGATTTAAACTTTGCCACCAGATGCCTCTGAAAATAGCACATGCAGAACTCCAATTAAACAATCGTGTTAGTTGACTATAGCTGTCAGATTTTCTGCTTCCCTGGGCTGATTTAAGGACTAGCAGAAGAGCCTGGATACTGAATGCTTGCCTGCTTTGCTCTGTTTATTCTTTTTCATGTTCTAATAGAGTCGTGTGTCTGGCAAATACTGGGTTAGGTAAATTAATTCTGATGTGTTGATAAACACAGGCAGAAAAATGCCTCACTGCTCTTTGTGGGTAGTCCTAAGTGCTTGTTCCAGGGCGTAATTTGTGCGCGGGGTTGCTCTCTCGGCAGGTATCATCCAAGGAGGAGCCCTTTCAAGCATTTGCACTCAGATTATGACAACGGTTGATCAAGAACAAAACAAAGTCCTGTGGATCCCAGCTGGCCCACTCTAGGTTACGTTGCTGTGAAACTACTTTGCAGGTGTAAATAACCCATTAACTTTCTGTCCAATGGACCCTGTCCATTTCTGTCTTGATAAAGATGCAAGTAGGTGTCTTCTGTTTCATGAAGGGGAGCGATACACTGAACACGGACCTGACGAGGCGCCTGGGAAGGGGTAGGTCACGTCATGGAGCTCATCCCTTACGTCGTACACACACACACACACACACACACACACACACACACACACACACACACACACACACACGGCTGGCTGCAAGGAGGGGATGCGGCCTCAGAGCACCTCTCCCCAAGGCATGAACATAGCAATGCTGCAAAACCCTGTAGAATGACAAGTTTACAAAAACCTTTTCAAAGTATTTTGTTGTTGCTGTTTACTTGAATGTCTCTGTATTTTTTTCGTTGTTTTTTCGTTTTTTTTTTTTTTGAACTGTCTCCTTTCACTTAATGAGATAACTCTCCCCAGTCAAGTGAAATTTCTGCAGATGAGTGAATGGTTTATGCGCAATGTGATTCTGCCTTGCAATTCTGACCATTTCTAGGCACGTTGTTGATGTGACTGCCAGGTGATAACATGGGATTTCAATTGGTACGTCTTGGGAGTAAGCTCAGAAGAACACTCCTGTACAGGGCAGACCACTGTTTGAATTCTGTCAACGCTTGTCTGTCAAAGATAATGTTTTTTTGTTTGTTTTTATGCATGAATCTAATATTTAAGCATCATAATATATCTGAACAATCCAAGCTTAAGTGTGTGCTGAGAAATAATTTTTGGTTGTTGGGCCTGGACTAAGCAGTGGTGGGAGAGTCATAAGCTCTAGGCCTAGCATGCTGTGTTTTGTCACTTTTAGATACTGTAAATATTGAAAGCTTACAGTGGTGCAATTTTGCAGGGTAATTCTTAAGCTTTGTACTCCAGTGTGTAGCATTCACATAGATTGTTTTTATTTAATATAAGAGCAGCCACAGTTTTAGGGCTTTGATTAAAAGCCTCTAGAAAGGTACTAAATTGTTAGTGTTTTCACTGTCAACAAGTGATCATTTAGTTTTGGTTGCAGTACTTATTTACCTATTGTACCAAACTCCGTTGTATCAGTTCCTTTTTTGTTTTTGCACTTCTGAGTCTGTGTTCCTAACATAGGTTTTGTACCGTCTCTTCTGTCTTTTGTGCCATGTTTTTTGGGTACTGTATTTTAATTGTTTTTAAAATATCATTTGAGTAGAACTGCTTTCTCAGTCACTGTTCCTAACATTTCATTACATGAGGTTTCTAGTTTTACACTACAGCCTGTCGTTTTGCTTCTGTTTGCAGTTTGTTTAATAAAAAAGGGATTCTTCTGCACAGTTCTTCAGAGAAAGATTTGGTCCTAAATTTAAATTTTGTTTTACATATGCTGTTTTATAATTTAAAATATTTATATTTATACATGTACGTGCATATTTGTGTGTGTATGTGTATATATATAAAAATAAGAAATAGTATGGGTGAATTACTAGTTCAAGTATTTCTCATGGTGTGAGGGACAGCAGTTTTTTGCTTATTTCATTTGCTTTTTTTTTAAAGTTGAGGTCAGAGTGGACTGCAGTGGTACAGTTGAAACAGACAGGCACTGTTTGGAAATGGATTTTCTGTACTAAAATAAAAATGTCACTTTGTATCAAGAAAAAAAGTTAAACTGATTACTGTGTTAAATAAAGGTCAATTTCTATAACTTGACGTGTTTATAAAAGGTGCCTACATGTAATGCTCTGCTTGACTGTTTAGCTGAATTTCCGTATAGATTTTGATTTCTAAAATTGACATACATACATTTAAGAGTATGTTCTGGGAGAAACAAATTTTGAGGTTGTTTTTGACCAGTGTTCCATAAATTAATACCAGGGACTTTCAAAAACAGCATGACAAAACACCCAAGATGTTCTTTTGTCTTGGTGTGTTTTTAATATTAGTTGGGCAAATAATGTGCAAGGATTTCAAGGAGACATTGTCTTCTGCATATGTCAAGAATGCAATTGATTGGATATAGGATTTAACTGCCGAGCCTCTCTAGCTAAGACTACTGCTGTTTTCAAGACAGTGTCACTTCCTGCCCTAAATAGAAGGAAAAGCTACTGGGCAAAAAGTTATTATTAGTTTAAAGACACATTGTGGAATTCAGTACCTCAGCTTTTACGCTTTGAACAGACCAACCTGTTCTTTCATTGACTTACCTGGAAGATAAGGGAAGTCAATTATTGTATATGAACTTTTCTGCTTCAGCAGTGGCTTTATTCTCAAATGTCAAACAGTTAGCATACCCATCCTTCTACCTGGCTCATGCTTAAGTCAATCCTCTTGGTAGTCTGAATACCTCCTAATAGCCTTTAGTCGGAAGACCTGTGTCTTATCTGCTTTTTATGAAGAAAAAAAAAAATGGCAAGGGCCGCTGTTGAAATAGAGGACAAAGAAACTGAGCAATAGGCAGGTTCTGGCAGGTCAGTAGTAGACTTACCTTGCACTCGCTGTGCTTGCAGGGACCTGGAACTGCCGAGGCTTCTGGGTTAAACAGATTCCTCTAGCTTTTAGTTTGGATTAAGCATTTTCTGATGCAGCACTCTATTTTAGACTTAGATTTATGCAGTGAGATTTGGCTGTTATTCCAAAAAGACCAACTCTTCTATGTATTTTCTTGCAAAAAATGTAGTTTTGTGACTTGTCAAAAGTGCTTTAGAAGTAAGGTAGCTAGAAAGCCAAGTCTGGCTATGTCACTCTTTGTCCTAAGTCACTGTGCAATATATATGATTGCAGGTATGGAGTTACTTGGAAATTGGCATCTTTTTACTTATGTTCCCTTAGTAATAAAAGAATCTTAAGTGGCATAACAAGGTGAAGATACGGCAGCCTAATCTGTCCTTGATGCTTTCCGATGCATCTCCCTGCATACCAGCTTCTGTTTTCTGCTCACACTGACTTAAGTTGCAGGGAAAGTGTTCGCTAGACACAGGATTACGCTCCAAGAGCTGCCACCCCTTCGACCTCAGACAAGGTCCCTTCTCAGTGCTGATGAATTTGGAGGCTGTCTCGTAACCTCTTTCAGTAGGTGCCAATCACTGCCCTAAGCAGTCTTGACTCGCTTTACTAGATCCCGCTCAGAAGGATGTGTTCATGGATGAAGTGCAGACCAGTAATCTCTTCCAGAAGTATGTTTAAGACCTTGTGTAATTTGTAAGATTCTACACCTCCATTTCACAGTGGACAGTTTCTTTTAAATTACTCTAGGATTGGGAAAATGTGCACTGCTTTGGAAACTAAAGAAAATGTACTGAAAAATACAGATATCCCATAAGTCTACATAACTGTAGACTTCAACTTTTTGAAAATGGTGGCTTCATTCTTTGGAAAAAGTAATCACTTTTGCTTCAGAGTTTTATATAGATTCATCTTAATTCATCAGAAATAGCTTTGATGCATCTTCATTATTTCTTCAGGTGCCAAATCAGTCTACTCCACAAGTACTAAATGTGCTTTTCTCAAAGCATCTAAATGATTAACCTAAGTTAGATGAAAATCTTATGACCAAGTTATGACAACCCTAAGGTCTTAAGCTTTTTTCATGTTTGAATAATATAAACAATAAAAGAATGAAAAGGATTTTTTTCTAAGCATGGAAAGAGTCTAAATGTGTCTTTACATCTTGCAGTTTTATGAAGAAAATAGATGTTAATACAGCATTTTTAGAGGAAGACTCCAGCAGAGTTAGTCCGAAGATCCTAAGGTAAGTTGCAGGCTCACATCACAGAATACAAACTTGTGTTATATGAGATGTGATCTGAGTGCTAGCAATTGCTTACATGGTTTTGTAACAAACAGATTTGTATTCTAAAGATGAATAAGTGCAATCACTGGAAAAATGAATATATGGAGCTTAATTCCAGGAAGATGATACAAGCTGGAAGTTCTCAGCATCTCTTAAGGGATGGTCCTGTGATTAGATGTGTATCTCATATCTGAGGTGGCCTGCACCACGTGGCCAGATGAAAGCATGACAGCTTTTGCCTACAAATCTGTTTTTAAGATTCAAACTTGCAGAGAATATTCATATTTTATATCCGGACATGTACTAAAGTAAAAGATGTATGTTTAATAGCTGCAATTACAGTGTGATGTGTTAAAACCTACTGTGACTGACTGATATGAGGTTCAATTATTCAGAATTCATTCTTCAAGGTGGTACCACATATTTTACGCCAGGGTGACTATCTTCCAGCTCTGAATTTATTTGCATGAAGATGTAGTAAATTCAATTGCATTTTTTCCCCATCTAATGGTGGCAGAATTTCCCTCAGGCCAGCACGCTGTGAACTCCCAGAGCTGCTTGGTTTCCGTTCTGCTGCTGACACTGCACAACGGTCCTGCACAGAGTTGGATCAAGGTTGTCTCCTGCGGCACAGGATGGGGAAGGGCATGTGGGGCCGCGGTGGCTTTGATCCACAGCTGGCTCCTCCACCAGCTCCTTCATAATGGTTGGGTCTTTGAGTGAGTCAACCCCAGCAAGATGTTAATGTTTCTAGTCCTGGTTCCAGCGTGCTTGGCTGACTTGAACCCTCTTTCAAAGTGTATCTCATTTAGCACAGTGTTTGTTTGCCCCATTTTCCTGGTTCATTTTGTCCTTGTGTCATGGCTCCACAGCTACTTGCCTATATAAACTCTTAAGACATTTTTTTCAATTGCTGATGCAACCTAATCCCTCCCTTCCTCACCCTGTTATCTTGCACTGAATTATTTTGGGACATTATGTAAAGTCTGTTTGTTTCATTGAACATACTGTACGGTTGTGTGTTAATTACTGATTTGATTTTATGCACTTGTTATATTCAGTGTTGATGAACTTGTGAACAGCAGCGGCTGATCCACTCCAACACTGAGCAGTCTGCAATTTCAGATAATATTTTAGCAAGGATTCCAAGTCTGCAATTTCTGAAAGTGATGCCTTGCTGTGTTTCCAGCACTGTCAGCAGTACGTGTGAAAGAATCTGTTTGGTAAGCACAGAAGACAGCTTGAGAAAGTCAATGCACCTGCCGTAGCATTTTGACCTTTGCTGCTTTAGAGAGGCTGCCGTTTTTGCGTTAAGTTGGATTTCTCCCAATACAGTTGGGGTTCAGTGTCCATAAGGCATGGTGAAGTGTAGCAAGAGTGGCTTGCTGCCTATGTCTGAAATTCCCAACTGGTGCTTGACCTTCAGTAGAAATACACTATTGCTCTTCTACCAGTCATAACCTTTTTGTGATATCTTGGAACATTACTGATGTTACCAGAGATCAGTTTATTAACCAAGGTCTGAAATACTGAAATTCACCAGGCAGGCCATATGTATGTGGGTTTTTTCATTGTTTCTTCCCCCCTCTGGTCTTGAGCTAAAGCCTAATGTCTACTCTGTTCCATGTACATTGTTGGTCTTGGAAAATGTAGGCAGTCTGTGATAGGTAATATGAGGGAAAGAACAAGAAAAGCAATCCAGCAGTGTTGGTTTTGGAGTGCCTGGTCCGTGGAAAGCTTTTCCAGTTCTACTACCTATGGCAAGAGCTGCTGAGAAATAGAAATCCTGTCATCAAACAGATGAGACATACCTTAGTTTTAATTAGTTTTTGATTATTCAGAAACATAATTCTCTTGTTTTTACAACTCAACTGATATCTGGACCAAACATTAAGTGGTATTTTTATACTTAGTTGCTGTGAGAATATTTTTCTACCTTCTCTGCCTCAGTATTTACTTGATGGTCCTGAGCCTGTCTTGTCTAGATTGTGTTTTACTAATCCGAACAAACCTAGCTCTTAGTCTTCTCTCAGGCGGTAGCTTCTCCATTCCTACTAGCTCTTCTCTGCATTTTTATAGGTTGAGTGAAACTTCTTTGAGAAAAATTGATCAGGATTGCACACAGGAATTTGGTGAGGTCTTTAATCCTTAGGAGAACAGAAAATACTATTGCCAGTTTTTGCTACGACACAAACAAATGGAAATGTAGCTTTCCAGGCATAAAAATAACTGCTGCTTTTTTTTTAAGCACAGAGCAATGAAATTTATTGGAGCAAGGAAGGGTCTATTTGCAGAAAGGTTCTAGCTTTGCCACAATCAATTTGTGTTTTAAAACAGACTATTTGTTATTTTTCCATTGAGCTGTTAAGAGGCCTTTAATGCTGAGACAACTTTCAAGTCCACCAGACTGAAACCAGATCTGTTTAACTGGCTGCTTTTTATGGCTTTCTGTTCCCCTCCCGCTGTTTCTCAGATACGTGCTTTGTTTAAGGGTTTGTTCTATCATAGCTTGTCTAATCATCCTACTTAAGTTGCAAGTTCATGCTTCTATGGTCACACCATACTGAAGCATCCTGAAATGACATTAAGAAGTTAGGTCAGCTAGCATATCTGCTGTGGGATTGCCTTTAGAGTATATGGTCGTGTGCTTTGTCCACATTGAAATGGCCAGAGCTTCTCTGGAAACCTTTTTATTATTTCACAATAATCGTGTACTACAAGAACAGTTCCTTGAAGTCAGTAGTCCCACAGATAGATAAATGACTGTCTTGTGTTTTGGGTGTTTGTTTGTTTTTCCCCAAGTGAAACAAAATCTGTGGATTTAAGACATGCAAGGTTGATTTTATTTAAGTTGATGAGTTACAAACAAAAAAACACCTCACAACCCAGTCTGACTTCTCATTTTTTTGCTCTGTGTTTTATTTTTCATGCACCTACCTTGAAAAGAAAAGGCTATTTTAAGCTGGTATTGGGAAAATACAGCATATTGTAGAATCACAGAATCATTAATGTTGGAAGGGACCTCTAGAGATCATCTAGTCCAACCCCTTGCACACGCAGGGTCACCTACAGCAGGTGGCTCAGGACTG
>VZSV01000063.1:1254106-1268466 GCA_013398735.1 Nothocercus julius | reverse complement strand
CCTTCAGTTCCTGTGGAACTTTTGGTGCTTCAGTTTGTGGCCGTTTCCTCTAGTCCTATCAGTGGCCACCACTGAGAAGAGGCCGCCCCATCCTCCTCACTGCCTCCCTTGAGGTCCTTATAGACACTGCTCAGGTCTCCTCTCAGCCTTCTCTTCTCCAGGCTGGACAGGCCCAGCTCTCTCAGCCTTTCCTCACAGGGCAGATGTTCCATGGAAAATTTTAAAATGAGGTATTTAGTTCCAGCAAAAGTAAGATGATTTTATTTTACCATGTTTCCCATTATTTGCAGGAAAACATTCTTGCTTCCATTTCACAGCTTTCCCTCATTAAAATTTCTCAATCTAAATTTCTTTCGTCTCTTCCCAAAAATGGTTTGTCCCGTCTAAGTCAATTGATTAGTTGATGTTTTTGGGGTTATCAGAATTTTCTTCCTTGGCTTCCTGGGCTCATTCTGGGCTATCAGGAAGGTGCTTGCAGCTTTCCACTCTTTGCAGTACTGAAATTTAGTAATTTCTGAAAGAGAAAGGAGCCCTTTAAAAGTCATCTCAAGTCAGCTACTGAAAGATGGAAGCATGCAGTATAGCTAGTCATTGTTTAAAACTTTGGGGATTTTTAGTGTATGTAGTAGATAAAATGTAAAAATAAAAAGAGTGCTTCTGGTATGGGAGAGTTTGAATAAATTTCACTTTGCCCAGTTCGTTCATGTTGCTGGTACCAAAACTACAGCAGATGAAACAACACAAAATACTTCTTCAGCAGAAACAATGATATGAGATAGATGACTTGCATTTATCAAATCATATTTCAAAATTAGAAAATTCCCTGATTCAGACTGATGCATCAAGTCTTGTCTCATGTTCTATTTATTTCTGATAGTTACAGCACTTCATTTACAGTCTTTTTATGCGGTGTGTAGTGTATTAATGAGGTTTTGTTGCAATCTTAAGAAGAAAGCTTTAAAATGCCATCTTCAAGGTTATAAGTCTAACAAAAAATTCTTCACTTGCTTTTTTAGGAAGTGAAATACTTCAGTAATAAAAATCATTCCAGACAAATTGGCATAAAGAAAATAACGTGAATTCTGTAATGGTTCCTTCCTTAAGACAGGAAGGACCAGCAAAACCAGTGGTGGGAGACTTGGGGATTTTTCTACAGCAGTAGCTCACACACATTGCATGAAAAGGCCAAGTAGTCGTAGCTTCAAGTAGTGTGTGAGGCAATGCATAATGCACATTTAATGGAGTTCCAGTAATGGTGTTTCTGAAGAGCTTCAGAAGTATTGCATATTTCTTACTGCATTATCTTATCCAATATTTCTGGTGTGCTAAATCAAAACACCTATTACGGGCTATTTAGTAACAGTCAGTCTAAATTGATGAAGGCATACGAAGCCTTGTATGGCAATAGACCTTTAGTTGAGACCAGACAATAATAATCTAGTCTCTAAAGTATGCAAAAAGCGTGAGCAAGCATCAGCCTATCTGGCTCAGCATCAAGTCTCACTTAGAAAAGGTATGACTTAAAAAGGAAAGCCTTTGTCACAGTTTATGCTGTCTAACTCGGTGTCCGTAGCCTGTGCAGAGCTATTTTCCACCTATTCGTGAATACACAAGCAAGAAAATTGGCTTTAAATCCAGAGGAATGCAAGCAGTTCTTTTGTTTAGTCAAATAAATATTTTCCAATACACACTTAACTAGTTGTAATTTATGGACAACAGATGGTTGTTCTTCACAAGCGATTGTTTTTCCAGAAGATAACTTGATGCTAAAATCTGGGGATTCATGAGTGTTCTTTTATCATAAGCTCAGCTCTTTCTCGAAACTTTTTTTTAATAAGCAAAGGGACCTCCCCAGAACACTGAAGCCCTGAAACCCTGTTCTTTTATTAGGCTTTTTTTTTTTTTTTTTTTTTTTTTTTTTCCTTCAAGCTCACAGGCTGTTATATTGGTTGCATACAGCACTCAAAGAAAATATCCTGTAGATTGTGCAGGATTCAAGTACAGTTTAGAAATTGGCTAAAACTGCTTCTGCTAAGGCAGGTAGGATGCAGTGAAATCAGATCAAGTGTCTGAAACTATGTTCTTGAATCCATCTCTGTTCAAAAGGAAATGTTCAGAGTTTCCTGTTAATTAGACACCTTTTATTCTTGTTTGGCGCTAGTGAACAAACAATTTAATTTTTTATTTCTCTGTTTTCCTACTAACATGGACACTTTACCCCTTAAAAATAGGAGCAGCAACAGAATTGAGGCTTCTCATATTATAAATGCTTCTGCCAGAGACAGATTGTTAAACTCTAAAGCTTGTTAAGTCTTCTTTTGAGTAATCGGAGCAGTACCAGGAAGTTAAAACCTTAATAATCTATGGTGTGGTTTGACAAGGCTTTCACAGCAGAAGTCACTGTTGAGTGAGCACAGTGCAGATTCAGCATTTCTCATTATGAAAACATATGTGCAACTTGTTTAGCCTTTTCCTTCTATACCATGTTCAAAGCTGTCTACAATCCTTTCTTATGTTCAAATCTGTGAAGAAAGTAGCCTTCTAAGACGTAAGCATTTAAAATAACAATGTTCAGTTATATTAACTTTGAGCTTAAAATTTCAAAGGTCTGGAATTCAGTAATATCAGTATTTGTCCCCTATAAGATATGCATTTTTAGGTACCACCTTCCAGAATTATATTTTTACTGAAGTTATTTTTACTGGTTTACATCTTTCCTTTGTTGAGGTACTAATGTAAGCAATATGGCCATTAACTTGTCAACAAACTGCCCTGCCATGTGTTGCTGTCTTGTACAGCGTATGCAAATGCACCAGTGCCTAACTAGAAGTCGCCACATGTCTTTCCTTTTGCGATCTGTGCATCTGGGCCATGACCTTGCTCTTCTAAATTTCCTTATTCAAATTACAGACACCTCTGTGTACAGGTTTTGATGTGATCTGTGCCCTGTTTCCAGTGCTAACTTCTACCATCAAAGGGCACAAGAAAATGTGTCACTCTGGCATGAGCAGGAACGTGGCCGTGCGCCAGCTCTGCCTGCTGTGCGCTTTCTCTGTGCACTTCGGGTTGCTCTTTCTAAGGGACTGAGATAGTGGCTGAGTTTCTTGCTCGTCCTTCTTCACCTTTTTGGAAGCCCCAGCCTCCCCATTCTCCAGCCTTTCCTTTGCACTTGTATTGACCACGAGGACATACTGTAAAAAGTCTTGTAATTAGTTGGATTTTAAACGCACCCTGCCTGTGTTTGAAAAACATTTTTAAAAAGTCTAGCAATAATGCAGAGGGAATGGGGCAGGAGTGTCACTGAAGAGTTAACTCTTATTACCAAAAGCAAAAAAATGGAAACAGCAAGGAAGTCATCTCTGAGAGGCAGAGCTCGGTGTTAGCAGATGGGACTGCAAGGGCCGGCTGCGTGTTGTTTTGTGAGTCCCTTTGTGTCTTGGAAGAGTCCATGTTTTCTCCCAGAAGATTACAGTGATTTTTATGCAACAAATTTGTTCTGTTTTACAGCTAGGAAACTATGATGCAACTGGATGAGACTCATTATTAAGAAATCATAAGGAATTTTTAAAATCCATAATGATGATGTTTTAAAGCAGAGGCCCGTATCTCTTTTTAATGTGTAACTCTGCACCTCGGTGCTGGGTGAAGAGACCAAGTACCTCAGCGCTGCTGATTTCAGTGCGCTTGCTGAGGCAAATAATTACTCCAGGAAATAGCATTCCAGCAGGTCTCACCATCAGCATTTCTCTAATTTACTTCTCGCATGGTTCCTGTTTCCTCTGGTCTCACAGAAAGGACCGGGAGCAGCCACTGCCGCTGAAGACACCTGTGTCTCCTGCAGGTCAAGGGCAGAACGTCCTCCTGCTTTTGCCAGTGCTCAGCACTTTGTGAGCTCCCCTGTTCAAGGAGTGCGAGACAAGAGCATGGCAGGCAGAAAACAGGGAAAAAATAAGGTGGTTTCAGTGCAGAGGCACTGTTGAAAGACAAATTCAGTACTCCTGGATTTTGAGGTAAAGTGGGTCCTATATAAGTGTGAAGCTGGGCAGTCCACCTAAGGGAAATTGCCATGGATTCCAGCCAGATTCGGTCAGTTTTAACCTGATAAACAGCAGATATGGGCATGAATCCCTACCCCTCTCTAGCAAGGTATATATGTTTTCTTTCTAGGTTACTTGTTTTATGCTTTTGTGAAACTTGTACAATGAAGTGAGAGATTTGGAGGACTTGCTTATTTTGTTAATCAAGCTGGCTTGCGTCGAGTGTATGTTCATTTTGGAGGATGAGTGTGTGTTACGCAGCCTCTTGGGTAGCCTCTGGTTTTGTATATAGAAGTGCTGCACTACAGTGAAATTGCAGCCCTGATTTCCAACACACACAAAGCAATAACGCTTCCCACTCCTCCTTTCTTTAATCATACAGGAGAGTCCTGAGCACCCTTGATAAGCTGTCACTAGGGGAGTTATCTGTAGTAAAATTAAAGCTGGATTTTGTTGCTGCCTGCTTTGAGGAGTTCTGTGCTCCCTCTGTCTGAGAGAAAAGATTTTTAACAAAGGAGCTGTGCAGAGGTTTGCCTCTTGAAATGCTGTCTGGACTTGGACTTCTGGAAGAGAACAACCCAGATTGGGTTGTTTTCTATTGCCTTTTTTGATTGCCCAGGCTTCTGTTTTAGTTCCTACCAAGCACTTTCTCTTTAGGCAGGATAAGCCCATCTGAAGTGGCCGGTCTGTTACTGTCACAGAGCTTGCCTGCTTTCATGGAGGGCTTTTGTAATGGTTTCCCTTCTGCCATTTTGACCCTAAAATACATCCCCACTCATCCATCTGCAAGACCCCAAATGAAGGAAGTGTAAGCCGGCTGCACGTAAATAGATGACGATGTTGTCTGCAGGCAAACCACGCTCTTGACTGCACAACTTTATGAAAAATGCCATCTTCTGCACTCCGAGTAGGAAGTTTTGGGTTGACACCAATCTCCATGATACACATGACCAAACCACAGGCCTGTTTCTTCAGTGGAACAAGGACTTGTGCAAGAATGTTGTCCTCGCTCCTAGTGCCCAGAAACTGGGAACTCAGGCTGCCCAAACTTGCTGTGCAGCAGCCTCGCCCAGCAGTTGGACCCGCAGCACTTGTGGCAAGCTTCAGGCTGTTAAATACCTGTATTGATTGGCATTCACTGCAAAGGCATTGCCTTCCTCATGCAAGGGTATCTGTTATAGCCCGAGAGAAATGTGGTGACTCCACGGTCAAAAAATTACAGTATATGTAATTTAGAGCTTTCATCACAACTAATTATACCTATGCTTCAGCTAATAAAAATTACAAGGTTGCATTTCTTAGGTGAATGCTTGCTTGTAATTAAAGAAAACATCTGTGCTTTAAGAACTCAGTATAAATAGATTCAACTTTTACCTTTAATTTCTTAATGCCTGCCTTTTCCACATGAATAGTAGTTTATTCATTTTACACCCAAATGCGGTTTGTGTGTTTGTTGAAGGAGTTTGAATGCTCTGCTGCATTTGTGCTTAATTGATATCTTTAGAGACAAGTCTTGCCTGTAGCACAGTGTAAAATGAGCCTTGTAGTCTAGTCTTGTTCACAGGTTGCTTTTTTTTTTTAATCTGGTGTGGATCTTTTCCCTTTTCTCATTTAGTGCCTGTCTGTATGAGGATGCTCTGAACAATTATTCTAGTTATGTGAGTTTCAAGTTGATTAGTTAAATCGAACTGAAAGTATGGACACATGCATTCAAGAAGAGAGGCTTTCTGAAGTGATTTACACTGCAGAAACAAAGCTCCTTGAATTCCAATGAGAGCCTTCAAGGCACTTCACTTGGAAAATAATTAGATTTTTTGTTGTTTTGTTCGTTTTTAAGTGGCAAATACGAAAAACTCAGTTCTCTTCATTCCAGCACATTTGATGTAAGGATAAATCCACGCATTTTCTTCTCCACTTCAGTGCTACTGCCTCTCATAGCAGAAAGTTCTGCATGATTTCCGCTGTGGAAAATACTCTCCATTTTCACCAATAACCTTTCTTCTTTATTTGCGTTTCAATTATATCATTTGTAGTCGCTACCTGCCTTCCTTATTGCTCTCCTGCTTATGTTTTCATTACTAACTGGTTTGCGTGCGCTGGTCGATGGAGCATTATTTCTTGACGCAGGACTTTTATGATGTTTATCGATGAGACGTTTGTGACAACACTCTCCTGTTCAGTTATCATTTCTGTTTTGCATTAATGTGCTGCTTTTCAAAAGCCTTTCTGTGAGATGTATGAAATGAGACTCCCAGCTGAGAGCAGTTCAGAGTTTTGGCATAGTAGTTGCCTTTCTATTTTAACTAAGCGAGATTCGATGAATGTGCTAGAGAGTTGCATGAATCAATGTCTGAAACTGCAGTAGCATAGGATAAATGTTTTAAGGGGGTCAGACCTATGCTTCTGGAGACACATCCTCCTAGGCTTTGCTTATATAGTGTATTTCTATAACAGGATATTCTCTTACCAGCCACGTGGTTTTGTCACAGTTACTTTTCTTCCATCCTTTCTGAAGCTTTTGATTTGTATCATGACCAGAAAAACAAAGGAGAGCAGGTTACTTTAGCCAGTGCAGAGTAGACTGTTGTTCCCTCTGTACATAAATGATATATTTCTACTCAAAGCAGAGTTGCTTTCAGTTTTATATGGTGTTGGAACGTGCAGAAATAAGGAAAGAGGTGATAACAAAACTACTGGATAGGGACTCAGAAAACTGTTTCCAATTTCTGGGAAATCAAGGATTTCTTCTGTAGTTTTAGGCAAGTCAGTCTGGTCTGACATAAGATATTTTATGAAAGTCTTAGCAGACTCAAAGGGAAAACAAGAAAGTGCTACAGTGGTAATGATAATACAGTGATTTATGCTTTGAACTGGCATGTATCTTCCCCGGCTCAAGAAACTTGACCCGAAGTTGTATGCAGTACCTTCCCTTTCTCCCTGCTTAATTTATTTGCTTCCCAGGCCATCTAGACGATGTTGAGTTGTTACAAAGTCGTTATCACTCTGCCTCGCGAGGGATGAAGAAAATACCGTGTATGTTCCTTGGCCAGTCTCATCAATTTGGGTTGCAAGCTTTTGGTACATATTTGTATGAAAACGCACAGAAAGTGGTGCAATGTCATCTGTGGCATCTGTGCCCTGCTGCAGGCTAAATAGGAAAATGTGTAGAATTGCTATACGTGGAAAAAAGATAATGTAATACCATTATATGGTGGAACAGGTGGTTGGGAGCTAAAACAGCTATTGAGAAACAAAATAGGAAGTTGTTATTTGTTGGTCACGGAATGTTCAACTCTTTGCTGTTTCCAGCTGTGTCTCAACAGAGAAATGACATGAGAGAAGCAGCCCTCCCTCTGCTCTCCTCCCTGCCCTGCGAGTCTGTAAGAATGGGCACATACATTTTCATCCCTCGCAAAAATGCCTTAATATCAATATGCACACACCACCTGCCAGGGAGGAAATTTTAGGGAATAAAAGCATTGTATTTGACAGTCAGTGTTTAAAAGCAGGAAAAAGCAAAGAGCAGAAGTGCCACAGCACAATTTTTTGCTGTATAGGGAATAACACTTTGCATTTTGCAGGCAAGTGTAACGCAGTTTTTGAATAGCTGAGCTGCATGAAATTGAGTAAGGGAATACATATAATGTGTTCAGTGAGAGTTTTCAAGCACTTAGAGGAATTAGCTGTCTCTCTGTCTGTCTAGCTGACATTTTGCCTCTAAAGAGGTATATTGATTGCACATGGACTGTGTGTCCCGTCGGTCTCTCCCAGAAAAATAACAGGACTTTGACGTGAGAGAAAGTAGGAGCAGATTTTTCAAAGGAGTACCTAAAGCAGGAAAGACTAAGTCAAGTCTACAGTGGTAAGCTTTCTGTCAACAGCTGTCAGATGAAAATATTGACAACGCTGAGATCACTGAAATTTATGTGTTTTGACAGTTTTTGCTGACATTGTGACTCTTCACAAGGATGGGCTTTATCAGCAGAAGATATACACTCAAAAAAGCCCAGGACTTTGACCTCTTGCCATAGGTATTAGGCGGGCACTTTGCCTGCAGAAATCCAGCTATCAGAGAGCTGGGGTGTTCAGGAAAGAAATCCCAAGTGACATAAGTGAGCATTGCTGCTCACACCAAACTGGTCTGTGGAAAACCCGCAGTGACAGAAGGCAGGTCCATATTACAAGGTCTTTGAAAGACGATTGCTCTACATGCCGTGGAAATCTTGTGTGCGGTTTGGTCACTAAGTAGGTATTTCAGGGGGTGCCTCTTTGCAGAAAGAGCACTGGAAGCAGCTCCCTCCTGAGCTCGAGTCCAAGGTGGCTCTAGGTGCAGATGCTCCTTTCTTTGGAGGGCTCCTTTTGATTATTTACTTGTGTTGCTGCCAGGTGTTTTCTCTGCAAGTATGATATCCCGGGCTGATATTCTGGTCAAATCTAACTATAATCCTTGGAGCCTGCTTGACTTAAAATAGCCCATACATTAAAATGTCATTTCTCTTCTAACTGATGGTGTGTTTTTAAACAGTTTTCATTTTTCACCCCAAATATGGCTTTCTGTCGTCTTTGAGTAAAGTGTTACTTTATTTCTAGGTTATTAAAGTACTTGGAAGGCACTATGCACTGCATGTTTAAGACAAGCTATTATAAATATTTAGCTAGTTGAAGCATTTGTGATTTTTTAGCTCCAAAGTTGAAAGTAAATGGGCTATTTGGCATCCAAATCACCCAAGTAAGCCATGCACGATAGTTTGGGATTTTTCACTGTTGAAGAATATCCTACCTTAGTACCACTGGAATTCAAAGATGAAGTGTCAAAGAGAGTCTTGCCTGGAATATTTCTAAAAGACATTGACAGCATCAATTTTCTGTCGAAGTGCGGTTCAAAATACCTATTTTGTGTCTGTTCTGCAGACCCTTTTCAGCTTTTTTTTATAACCTTGGGGTTATATCTGGAATGTTGTGCAAGAAAGGGGGAATGCAGGTTTTTACTCCCTCACTTTTGGATATTTAATGGATCAAGATTTCCCATTTTCAGGATGCGGGTCCTTATGTGCTGAGGCACAGGAAACATGACTTCCTCTTTTCCTTTGGCAGCCTTGTTTTCATGGAGAAACAGCATGGCCACCTTAGTTATTTCAAAGGACATCTGAAGAGCTTATCCTCTTAAAAAAAAAAACAAAAACTGAACTCCCCCAAAATAAACTACAACAACAACAACAACAAACTTCAAGCTGATGTAACCAGGCCTTTGCAGAAGTGCGGTGGAGGTGACGGAACTCCAACAGGGCGTTTGCTCAAGGAGTTATCCGAACATCCAGCCTATTTGGATTGAGTAGCTTTTAAACAGCTCCTTTACTCCGGACTCTTGTAGGCCCGGGGCCCTGCATCACCTATGCCTTTTTGCAGAGAGCTGTCAAATTTCTAACATACAGCTACAGTGTTTCTGGCCACATGTTTCTACCAGTTTATTCAAGTATTCTCAGGTACTGGGTGAATAGTACTGTATTTTGTACGGTTAATAGTCTTGTCCAAAGTGTAAAATAGGGAGAAACAAAATTTGAAATGGCAATCTGTTTTTCCAAGTCACTCATTTTTGGTGATTTGGGCCCAAGATTTGGTCTGGCCAGACCTCTGTTTAGTATTAGTGTTAGGGAGTATGTTTAGTCTATGATATCTGGTATAGTGATATTAATGTTGGTCCACCACTTGTACTCTGTTTGTATAGTTAATTCATAGGCAAAAAACAGAAATAGCTGCAGTGATGCTGGCTGGGCATGGCTGATCAGTGAATACTCTTCCCCCCCTCCCATGGAAGAAGAGATATTCCAGAGGTAAATTAAAGGAGTCTGTTCTGATCTTCATGTTGTCGAAAGCTCTGGGTGATCCCTACAAGGTTACGTAGACTCTCCAGGCCTTGCACTTGGTCTATAATTAAGTGTCTTAGTGAATCCATTCCTCGTATAAATGTGTCTAGGGAACCTTGCAAGGTACTTAAATGTAGTACTGCATAGTACTACGTTGCCTACACGATAACTGGATAAATGTTTTAGTTGTTTGCTGTAGTATTCTGTTAGCACAGCTGAAAAAATGAGGCTAAGGGTTTTTTTTGTTTGTTTGTTTTTTTTTTTTTTTTTTTTTTTTTTTTTTGCTACAATTTTTTTAAAACAAAAGTAGGGTTCTTTTATCTACGTGCAGCGCTCTTGTCTTGGAGAGTTCAACATTTGCCTTCTTTAAACACTTCACTAATATTTGTCTAAGATTATTTGTTTCACAAACATTCTTGGTCACAGATTTCTTCAAACTTCTTTGCTAAAATTCTTCAACAGCGATGTGCAAAAGGAGCCTGGTTTCAGCCAAAGTAATGGCAACAACTCACATGATCTGTCTGTGAAGTGCTAGGATTTCAAAAAGTGGTGGATTTCAGATTGTTCATAGACAAGTAGTAGGCCAAAACTTTATTTCAGGAACTACCTAGAAAACTTGAGTAAGTGCAAGAATCAGAAGAGGGAAAAAAAAAAAAAAGAATTCAATGGCTATTCATAAACAAATTTTTTTTTCTACTGCATTTTTCTTTAGGTTTTGTTAGCCTTATGTCTCAGTATTATTTTTTTCTTGTAGTCAGGGAAAGACAGAACAAAACTTTGAAGAGGGGAGTGCTGAAGATTACCTCCGTCTCAAGAATACAGAGAAGTGCCGCTGTAAGAGTCTTTCACGCTTCTCAAATCAGGCTTAGGCTGTAACCGTCAAGCCAAGGATGGCCCGAGTTCTGTCTGGTCTCAGAGCTGTCCTCATCTGACTCCCCATTTTCTCTTCAACATGCAACAAACCATTAGTGAGTGTGTTTTTATTTTAGTTGGATTGGATTTAAGCTAGGTCCAGACTTGTATTCAAGAAGCTGTGACTTTCGTACTTTTTTATCCTGAAGCTGCCCAGGACGGACAATCTATGGCTTGCAGAGCCGATGACTTGGCACTTGCCCAGTGAGGGCGGGAGCCAGGCCATGCGGTCACTCCTGGGCCCCTGGTTCCTGATGGGTCCTTGAAATCTCCGTGTGGGGCAAGCACAGAGCAGATGTGCTGACAGGGCAGCAGAAGTGCTTGTGCAAATATTGCTCTGTGCAAGCTCTAAATCTCACTGTTGCCCTTCTTTTTGGAAGGAAGCTTCCTGCCTGCCACCAAAATGACTAATGTTGCTCTGAATTCTGTAGGATAAAACTGTAATGCGTATTTATGAGTTTGCTGGAAAGATGTGCTAAAATCATTGCAGCATAATCCATCACATTTTGCTGCCCTTTCCAACAATTGAAGATCCATAATAACATTATTCAACCATCTGAGGATCTCTAAATATGCTTTTTCTTTTAAGTGCAACTATTTAATTATTCTATTAAGTTCAAATGGCAAATTGAGATGAAATTTGTTTCAGCAGAGAACAAAGGTGCAAGACACAAGCGAGCCGAGATACAGCTCAAACCCGGATGGTAAGTGGCAACTTCTTGGATGGGAGAAAGTGAGAAGAAGGGTGAAGCTGTTCGTGGCATAATCTACATATGATATAGTCACCTGCCTTTCTTCTTCTGCTGGTTGCATTATATTTTAGAGTAGCTTAGCCCAGTATGACATCTCCCATGGGGTCTCTTCAGCACTAGGAATGTTATTTCTTTTATACCTGACAGCTTTTAAAGCAAAACCCCTTTTTTTTCCCCCTTCTTTCAGCAGAACAGAAGCAGAACTGCTCTCATTCCTCTGTCTTCAAGTGCCTAAAGTCACCTTCAAATCCCACACTGAGTTAGTGGGGAGGTCAGGCCCCCCTGACCTCCATGCAGCTGCTCCTGGAGTTTACCATCATTTAGTATAACAACAGGTTCAAAGTGCTGTGTATGTGTTGCTTGGCTGATGTCATCCTGACTGTTGAGTTTTCAAGTGTTCTCAAAACTCTCATTTCCTAGGGCTGCTCAGGCTTCACTGAGGCTCTGTGCTGTAGCCCAGCCTCAGGTCGTCTTCTCTTTAGTTACTAGATGGTTTCTCTCGGAAGCTGTGGCTTTCCCTGAAAGACACAGGGCAGGGAGATGCAACCTCTTTTACTGATTCAGGGTGTTCTTGTCCTAGCCCTCATGCTGGGGAGTGCTTCCTCCACTCCCCTCTGAGCAGGCTACCTCCTCCTCACCAAGAAGCTCCTGCCACTTCTGTCGGTCAGTGTCTTTGAAGCTTCTGCAGCTCCGTGGGGTCCCTGCAGCTGCTGTCCCTGCTGCAGTGAGTGGGAATGAAGGCCCTTCATTAACTTTGCCTAGGCCATTCCTTCCTTTGGATACGTAAACAGCATCTTACCATTCCCATTATGTTGGCACGGCTCTCCCCACATTCCCCACAGGGATCATCTTTTCTCAGTACAGAGCAGGACTTCATCTTCCACACCTGTTCTCTGACAAACGTGGAGATGTGTTCGGACCTGCAGGTGACCTGCGCATTATGGCCCTTTATGCTGTTTATTGTAGCCTTTAATTACTTCCATCTATCAAAATAGAGCTGAAGGCTCGTGCTGCCCCATATGTGCTCCGGGAAGGGGACTGTCACATGCAGATGACGAGCCTGCTTTGCTTACTGAGCTGAATAATTAGTAATTTACCAAACTCAGTAAACAGCAAACTGGCTGCTGACCTTTCCATCGCGCCGGCTGCGGCGCCCAGCTGCCCCGTGCAGCTGCCCGGCGCCTCCTCCCCGGCAGCTCCCGCAGTGCCACTTCGCGGAGCGGCCTCCTCCACTGCGCTGCCACCTCGCGCTGCTTCCCTCCTCTGCCCGTGCCACGCTAAACATAATCACGACACTGAAAATGAAGGCGTTGCAGATTTAAAAGTGGAATCTGCTTAGCTAAAAATAGCAATAGAGCAAACTCTGTCCTTCTGTGCTGAAGGACTGGCTGGTATTTACAGTGCCATGCAGTCATCAGACTTGAGCATAGGAGTAGGAAAGAATGCCAGCCAGGGGGGACCGGGAATTACTGGCTTGTCCTGGTTTATTCCAAGATGTGCTTCTCCTTTGCTGTGTGGCCTTGAGCTTGCCACAGGGTAGACCCAAACCACCAATTATTCATCTGTAAAGCAGTTATAAGACTGTTTTCGCAGCTCCAGGATGTGAATGAAAGAACTGATATTTGCAGAGTGCTTGGGTGTCTTAGTCTGAGCCGTAGTAGTGATGAGCGAGGGACCACACATATACCTGGTACTCATCCCTATGAATCTTAAGAGAAAAAGTAGCTAATTTTTTTACAACAGAAAATTTCAGGTCATTCCTTGGAAGACATGTTTGTCTTGTAGCTGTCTCTTGATTTTTATGCCCTGAGTGATCCAGTCTATAGCACCAGTTGGCCCGTCCACATCAAGACTTTTAGATTGACTTAGGGTGTTGCTGCATCATGTGAAAACGGGCTATTAAGTGCTGTGTACCAAGGCAACTATAGCAGAAGCAACCAGATTTACGTCAAGGAAACAGTATTTTCTTACTCCGTGCTTTGTCATCCTTCCGCTGTCCAGAATCTTGCTGGGTCACTGTGTATTTCCACAGGACACTAGCACAGAAATTTTGACTCCCAAGGCAAAAATATATCTGCAGTAAGAAAGTTCTGATTTTCTGGGGCTAGGTTGTAAACACGACATGTACTGTGACCATTCATTCCTTCTCTGAAGAATTCTGTCTTTTTATTAAAGATATATGTCAAGTGGGGAGAGGTCATTAAAAGCTTACTGTTGAAATGGCCTGGGTTGAGAACTAGAATTATTTTAATACCAAATCAAATCAGAGGCTCTCTTTAGTTTCTTAATTCTGGAGTTTCTTAATTCTTAATTTCTAAAGAAAAAAACAACTCTCACAGGTCTTGCAATCTGTTTGTGCATCTCACTATAACTGTTTTCCTTCTTCCTATTCTCTGCAGTTGACTCAGGCTTTTTTCTAGGTCTTAAAGCCTATTTAAAACTCCACAGCTTACCTCCCACACTGTCCTGTCACTGGTACCAAGCAGCTACAGTCTGCATTCAGATGCACCCTGATCTTCTGCTAAGGACCAAGGTCTGCAAGCCAGGCTGGATATTGTATGTATGTTTATTGTAGAATCATCATAGAATCATAGAATGCTTAAGGTTGGCAGGGACCTCTAGAGATCATCTAGTCCAACCCCCTGCACACGCAGGGGCACCTACAGCAGGTGGCTCAGGACTGCGTCCAGGCGGGTTTGGAAGATCTCCAGAGAAGGAGACTCCACAACCTCTCTGGGCAGCCTGTGCCAGGGCTCTGTCACCCTCACCACCAAGAAATTTTTCCTTAAGTTCCT
>VZSV01000063.1:1241609-1253051 GCA_013398735.1 Nothocercus julius | reverse complement strand
CTGGCTACTCTTGAGCACCTTCTTGTCCTCCACGTGCCTGGAGACAACTGCCAGGATGAGCTGTTCCATCCCTTTTCCAGGGATGGAGGTGAGACTCACTGGCCTGTAGTTGCCTGGGTCCTCCCTCTTTCCTTTTTTGCAGACTGGTGTGACACTGGCTTTCTGCCAGTCCTCCAGCACCTCCTCTGTTCTCCAGGAGTTTTCAAAGATGAAGGAGAGCGGCTTAGCTATGGCATCCGCCAGCTCCCGCAGCACTCTGGGGTGCATCCCATCATTTGGGCCCATGGATTTGTGGGTATTAAGTTTCCTTAATAGCAATAGTTTCCTTTAATAATAGTTTCCTTAATAGCAATGGCTTTAAAATCTGAGTACCTCATCCTTTTCTGTTCAGCTGCAGGCAGTAAGCTCTGAGCTGCTCGCTAAGCATGTTACTGCACATCTCCTAAAACTGGGGAGCCCACTGAAGTCCTGTGGTGTTAGAGGTACTCTTTCATTGCTCTTTCTTTAGACAATATCTAAAAAAAAATTAAGAAGGAATTTTCTTTCCCTTTGATCAGAGCTAACTAGTCTTTGAGAGATATCAGTGATTCTAGGACTTTGATTATTTAAAATAAAAATTCATTTGCTCAGACAAATCTGATGGTGAAAATTAGGTATAGTTTTGAGCTAGCAGCCTACTTATTGTACACTTCTCTTTGAGCTTCCAGCTAGGATTTTAACTAGGAACAGGTTAAAGTGTTAGGATATGCCTATCTTCAGAAATGCTCAGGAAGCAGAATATGTCTTTGAACAGCCAGAAGGATGAGAATTGTCTTTAACTATGTTGTGATGGACAACCTAGTGGAGAAAGAAAAAAGCCTTTCATTAACTTTTACCATGTGTAAATCCAAGAAGATCTAAGGTTCATGCCACGCTTTCTTTCATGATTTGTTAGCTATATTTTTCGGGTGGTTGGGTGGTTGCCAGAGACAGTTATAAACAAGAGTGTACTTTCACCTTTTTCTTCTTGCTGTCCATATTTAGATATGGAATGACCTAAGGTGAACATACGGGTTTAATTTCTTTACATGTATGACATTGTCATTTGTAGTATATTTGCTATTGTATTTTTATTGCAAAATTAATTTTTTTGAGAGGTCACACTTCATTTTGTATTCTCTGCTGAGATTTATTCAAGCATAGGTGTTTTTTTTAGGCATCTATTACTGCTGTCATGGTTGTAAAGGAGAGAGAGAGAGAGGATACAGAAGACATTTTTGAGCTCCAGGGAATTAATATTTTTCCTTCCAACTGTCTGGATCTGCTTTCTTGGTAACACACCAGTAGTAATAAATCTAGCGCTATATATAGTCTTAGACTATAACTGCCAACTAAATTGCATATAGACATTGAGGATAGAATCCAGGATACTGTGTTTAAAAAGGTACAGGCCTCAGCTACTCACATTTAAAGAGAATTTCCATCAGCTCACACTATTTATGGACTGGGAGTCCATGTAGGACTGGTAAATTAAAGAGGAGACTGCTCCAGTCACATGGAGATGCATATGCTTTAATGGATCCGATGCCATCTAGCAGATGTATACATAAGCAGACCTTTACATAACAGCAGGGCTCGAACCCATGTAAAGTAGGCATTTTAACTCCAATACAGTCAAGCCTAGTCTTGGGTGTTGCTAGCTGAAACTCAGAATTTCTGTTTCTAATTAAAAGAGCATCTGTTTTCAATATCCTAGAAAAATGATTCCAGACTAGGAGATACATCCTGAAAATAGCTGCTCCTCTAATTAGTACACTGAGCGCTCATCTGTTTTTCTTCTTCCTAGCATCAAACTGTTTTAGTGCTTTTGGTATTCATTTGTATCACAAATCATCCAGAAAATCGGGTAAGCTATGTCAGCCTGTATTAAGCCTTGGCCAGTCTTAGTCTTTTTAAGAAAATTTTATATATTAAAAAAATGTCCTATTGCTAGCCAAATTATGGTATTTTACATAAGTGAAATTATGGACATAGTGTAGGATATGATATTTTATATTATGCTGTGACATAGACTGATTCAAAACCTAGCTTTAGCTAAAATACTCTATAAGGAACGTAAATCCTACGTTTCTTCTAGGATTTATTTTTATATTATTGTATGTTAAATCATCAACAAATCCACTGCTATAGCCTAACATTTTGTGTGTGTGCACATATGATATATGATGGCTTTTATGCGCTGCTTTCCGTTTGTCATTTTATAACTCCCTATAATCATTTTGACTGGATGAAAGGATGTAAACACTAAAAGTTCTTGGTACATTTTCTGGTTCTAGTGGGATGATCAGAGGTGTGTAACTGCTGAGATACAAGATGGACAGGAGAGAGAAGTAGGAGAAGGCTGAGCCCAGTAAACTCATGGGTGATAAGGAGAAAGTGAATAGAAATAACTTACACAACTTAGGGTGGGGATCTGGTTGCAGCTTTCTCTTCCCATTTCATATGTACATGTGTTGGTATGGGCTAACACTATTGGCATCCATATGGAACAAGGCTTCTTAGGATATGTATCCCTGAGGCCTTTTTTTCCTTTTTTTATTATTTTGAATAAATCATCAGGCCACTATTATGCACAATCAACAGGTTTTCTAGGTTCTACAGAAATGCCTGATGAAATGGGAAGTAAATGAGGCAGAGGAGAGAGATACTTTGTCCATGTTCATATTTACGAAGAACCAAGCACTGTGAGTCCAGCCGTTTGTAAAATGAATCTAATAGGTTTGCCTGCTGCTCTGCAGTTAAAACTAGTGCTCCTGAACGTTACACATGGACATCAAAAGAAGAAGTGTTTAAAAACTGTGTGTGAGAGATGTATAGCCGTGAATGTATTCAAATATTTGCCTGCATACTTGTCACTAGCCTTGTCAATTTGATAATAGCTTCAGCTCTTTATCTCTTTGCAACATAAATCATCCTTGTACAATATAGCTTGTCATTGCACATCTCACTGGTGAAGCCGTGAATGTCTTAGCTGATGATAAGGGGTTCTTTCCAAGGTAGCTGAAGTTTGTTCACGTTACTTGTTTGATCTTGGCATACTAAACACATACCTTATTAAAAAGACTGAATAAGAATAATGAATCTTTGCAGTTGTGTTTTACAGCTTTTCTGAGTGGTTTTCCCTCATCGGTTAATGGTGCCTTCAGCATTACTGCAGCTACTGTCATTATAAGTGATGACCTGTGCCTGAAGATGGCATATGCTGGAGCAGGAGCACAGAGATTTATCCTTCATCACTTCACTGTAATCATGAACTCGTCCTTTCCATCAGCTGAGAAACAGAAGTGTTGGCAGAAGGCAAAATGTTGCCCATTTTACTTGGTATGACAAATGAAATGAGTACAGAAAGTTTAGCACAGAACTGTAGAAAACAACTGAATTGATAGGATTGAGTTTGTCATAATCAGTGTTTTGGTGGTAATACTTAAATGAAGACCGCAGCTCTTGACAACCAAGTTTTGCAACTGCTTGTCAGGGCCCGGAAGGCATTTGGCAACAACTTGCCCTGCATCTGCTCCTTGCACCTTCATTTAAAGCAGTTACTGCAGGCCTCAGTCTGGAATGACCTGTGTGTATCATATGTATGTATGTCCATCAGACAGCAGCTTGGATGAAATCCAAAATGGAAGTTTCTCATTGAGCATATGAGGATCTTTATAGCATATTGTTTTCATTTTAGCTTAGGAGCTTTTCAATTCAGGAATACCTTAGGAGAAGTAAATTTCAGATTTTTTCAACTATAATTTTGCACGTGTGTTTATATTTTGCACATGTTTTGCACATGTGTTTATATTTTCTCCATCTTTATTATGGGAACTTCTGCACAGTTGGAAAATAACTGAAGTTGACACATAGGAAGTATCAGAGTTTACCATCTGCAAATGAGCCAACACAAAAAACAAAATCCCATTCTTCAGTCTCAAAGAAAATGCAAATAATAAGCAGTAATGAAAGCATTTTAACTTCAGAAACTACAAAAGGTAAATTATTTATGTTAGTTATATATCCCTAGCAAAAAGTTGTCTACTGTCTTTCCACACCTTTGCACTTCAGTTTATAAAAATATTTTTTTGAATCAAGCTAAAAAAAGGCATAACCTTAAAGCGAGCATAGCCTAATTTAAACTGGTCACAATGTTATTTTGCGTGTAAGTAATTAATTTGGAGTTAGCCAAAATAGGCTTTTTACTGGGGTTCATTAAATTGATGTACTGCTCGAAAACGAAGTATGTGCGGAGAGATTTACACCTACTTGTCTAAGTCGCTTACATCTCTCATTTGATTTGGGATGGCTCTGTGCTGATACAAGTTGCTAGGAGGGAGGGAAAGGCCAGTACAAGCAGTGGAACATTTATATTCCAAATACGACCTCTGGAGCGAGCCGGCTGGGGACATGGGCAGCGAGTGACACACGTGGAAGGGCTGAGCACTTGCTAGCAGCTGTTGATGTGGCAATGGAAAATACTGAGGGTTCCAGGCATGACAGGGGTATAATTTGGCCTGCAATAAAAGTAAGTGTAGATGCTCTCTGAAAAGGGCTTGCACTGTAATCAATGAGATTTTGCCATCGGCTGTAATGACAAAAGAACAAATGCTAGTTTTTTTGTGTGCGTTATTTTTCCAACAGTATTTACACATGAGGTTTCTATGAATGGCATATGTACCTTTGTCAAGACAGGACCATGCCTGGTGAGCACAATTTCCTGTTCTGATATTGTTATGTCTTAATTGTATTTAGAAAGTATCAGTATCTATTATATAGATCATAATGCAGTTAGAATATATTAGAAATTTTGGAATGTGATTAAGGTATTTTAAATGTGGCCAGTTTTTGTTAATTTGAAGTTCATCTCACTTTCAGTGATGCCAGTGTTTTTACAGAGCATTAACAAGCCCTCCAGTTCCTCATTTCATGCTATGTAAAATGCAGTGTGATTGACAAGAAAGCATTTTTACCAGTAAGTAACAAATAAGTGACTTGGAATTATTTAGAATGAGATAAAATCTTGCTGGGACTGAATCAGATACCACTATCACACCGCAAACAATTAGTTAATATTTTTCAACTTTTCATCATAATACTTTCACGCATTAAGTCATCAAGATTAATATCCAATGCCAGGATATTATCAGTCTGTCTGAAAGTCAATTCCTCCTTATTCTAGGTGGAGCAAAACTAGTTCTGATAGGGTTTGTCGGGGTGGGGGAGTAAGCATTAAGAATTCTTGCTGTGAGATTTTTATCAATACTTTTTCATCCAAAAGTACTGAGGATAAAAAATTAGCTTTTTTTTTTCCTTCATTTTCCTTCTCCAAGGTAACTGCCTGTGCTCAAGCAGGTCTGAGGAACTCCATTTGGCACAGATTCCCTTGAAACTCCCTCCTGCACAAGTGTGCACTAGAGCTCTGATAAGGCAACACATTTTGAAGGATTATTTGGCTGACTGCATTGAGGCATCAGCTCAACACAGCTGTATAAAGCAACTAGGCTTAGTGGTAACCTTAACTTGGTATGTTCCTCTTTTACCAGTTCAGGGTATTTGCCACAGTTCTCCTCTCCTTGTACATTGGCCATTTTGAACAAGACTTCAGCGAGACTTCCCAGTGCTTGGAAGTTTGCTAATGATGTAGCTTGCAAGACTATGCTGTGGCCAGAAAAGTGGCAGGAAAGGTAGTGCCTCCATTCCAATTATTTGATTTTAGCATTTGTAGCCAGTGAGACTAGCCAGCCTGTCTGAGAGCTCTTTATAATAGAAATTGTTTTTTTTCACACTAACTTCCCTTTATAAATAAGCAATAATGAAATACTAGTTAATAACACATTTTTTCCTTATTACTTATTTATTGCATAATCAAGCTTTGTTCTGACAGCACAATAACCAAATATTGCATGACTCTTTCTATGAATTCATCCTTAAAATATTTCATTTAGGTATTAATATTAATTTGTCTTACTACTGTCACTTTGAGATAAATTAATACTGTTCCCAGTTTGCAGATGGGGATTTGAGAAATGCAGATATTCATACTAGAATTGTTTGATAATTCTCATTTCATATGTTAGGCATAGAGTTTTTTCAAAGCAATTAATGTTATGTACCACTTTGTGGGTTGACATAACAGGCAGATACGATCTGAACTTTAGATGACAAATATTAAATTCTAGATGAAAATAGCTCCTGCTTTTAGAGCAGTCACTTGGAGAGGAGGTCAATCAGCAGGTGTAAAAAATTGGAAAATGCTTCTTAATATTCCTACACACTGAAATATCAGTGGCAATTAAGAGAATCTCTAAGACCTCCGAGAGATCTTTGTATGGAAAATATCAGAAAAATAAAGAATGGAGAAATGACTTGAAGATCTATTTGCCCAGGTGGAGTATAGCATTATCCTTTTACATTTTCTTGCCAGCAGATCATAACTATCACACCATCCTTTATTATGTGAAGGCCTTTAGGAATATATTGCATTTGGCAAAAGCACAAAGCACTTTATTACTTTAATGACAAAACCAACGTGTCCACACTAAGCCCAAATAGTAACTAATGAAACCTTTATTCTGCTTTTGATGATACAAGTGGACATTATGAAAACATCACTTCCAGTAATATTTTCTAGCTTTGAGACTTGAATTTTTATGTCATGTATCACCGTGTGACTTTCACTTATCAAAGAAAACATAATATCAAAGGAAAAATAACTGAGGTGCAAAAATTGGAGAGACACCACACACAGCTAGCCAAAGAAGAGAGTTTTTCTCACCATTTTGTTATAACTGCTTGCTCTTCTACTTATTCTCTCATGTTCCCTCAGCTGATGCTTACTTCATAGCTTTAATATGAAATAAGATCTGGTATCACATCCCTGCAGCTGCTTTAATGCTCTAGAATGCATATGCTTTCTGCACATTTCTTTTAGCAACTAGGAAACCAGTTTTGGAAAGTTAAAGCGCTCCCAACTTTCCCATGCACAGAAAATCCTCCAAAGAGAGCTCTGGTTTTCATTAGTGAAGCAAAAGCATCTCTTGATAATCAGAACAGGCTGGTGAGCAGTATCACTGTGTTTCCCAAAGCTGCAGGCTCCGTGTCTGCAGCCAGAGGTTCTGCACCAGAAATAAAGTGCTTTCAGCTGCCGTGGCATCAGCAGCAAGCATCAAATGAAAAGAGATTGAAAATAGGGAGGGAGCACTTTTATGTCTCATTTTCTTCTGCACTTGTCATCAGGCTGCCATTTCAGATATTGAGATCATTCAACCTTGACATGAGCAAAACCTGTCTGGGAGGGCATTACGGCAAAGGAAAGTGCAGATTCTAGCCTGAAATCATTTGAAAACACGTTACTGCAGGCAATTCTGAAAACTCAGCATCTGTCTTCTCTAACTAAAAGCTAAATATCATTTTACTACTTCTATCACATAAAGACACATTCTTCCACCTCCAAAATGAGAAACAGAGCAAAGCCTTGCAGCCTGTTGAAGAATATGTGCATGATCCAGCCAATTTGCCCTTCTTGGTTTGGAGTCATAGTCATTCCAGAGAGGCACAAAGTCAGGCTGGAAAAGCTGTTGAAGTTAGTCAAAACACCTGCCTAAAACTCAGGCCAGTTTTAATCAAGGCAATGAATTAGTGCCACAGACCATCCCTGTGCAAATAAGGAGCAGGTTCTTCTATACTAACAAGCCATAACCGTATCTGAGGTTTCATTTCCCTGGTGCTCTTACTGTTGCTATCTATTTATATAATAAATAGGGAGCAGGAGAGAAAAAGCTGTATATACAGAAAAGATTCACAAGGTGGATTGAAACTGCCTGCTTGATTTCACTAGATTTCACTAGAGATTGCTGATCAAGTCAGCAATGTATGTGGCTTTGCTTAGACTGGTTCCTAGCTAGGAGTTACAGATACCCTCAAAAAAAAAAAAAAAGAAAGATCTTTTACAAGAATGTTACAGACATCCATACAGACATTCTTGGGGAAAATGCAGACAAAATTTCCTTGGAGTCTGGATCCAAGCTGGGAAATACTATTTGAATGATCCTTGGCTAGTGAATTTGTCTTTTGGCTTGGTTAGTTCTTGCTTCTTTGTCTTTAACTGAGATGAGAATTGTGTGAGGGTTACTTGGTAATGTTCCAAGGACCTCTTTGAATCTCGCAATATACTTCTTAGGTAGCATTGGACAAATTTAGAGATGGAAGCAGAGGCATCTCCTGAAAGCTAACCAATTTCCTCAAGGCTGCACTACATCTTGGTTCTCTGTTTGCAATTCTTGCCACTACACAAACCCTTTAATCAAAATGATAAGAGAAAAAAAGCTGATTTGATTCCCAATCCAGAGTTCATAATTCTTAATATATGTTGGTGTGAAGGTAATGGCAGTGGGAGCAATGACTCCTTTAGGACAGGCTGTGTCCCTGCCTGGGTGGAGCCAGGTGTCCAAGCTCTTCTCCTAGTCACGCAGGGGGCAGCGAGCTGTAAACACACTGCTTTGTGCTAGGCACAGCCTGTGAGCATAAGGAATGTGCTCTTGGCTTTTCCTGTAAAGGAAAATGTGGCAGGAGAGAGCATTTTAAACTTCTGCAAAGCTTTGAAAAAATTTTTTTGCTGCCATACAGAAACAAGTGATCAAAATCCCCTGTTTATCCTGTCCTTAAAAAGTACTAAGGGTATAAAGATGCTTTCTAGATAACTTGCTACATGGTTGGAAGATGTTCATTAATAAAGAGCTTAAAAATTTGTTTCAGCTAAGATGCATTTTTTGAGCCCTCCTTGAATTGCTCCTTCTGGATGAGTTATTGATGGCCATAAGGAGCAATTAATAACCGTTGTTTTATAACAACATTTAAGGTTTTGGAAGATCATGATTTTGTGTCCTTTACTCTAAATTCCTTCCTTCTTTACTGTAAGTTCCTTCAAACTTTGTCAAGGATGCTAAGGATGCTGTCCTTGTAATCCTGTGATCATATTTGATATTTCAATGTGGTCTTGGTGCAGCCTTCTTACATCTTAGCGCTTAGTCCTATCTAAGACCATATTCCACTTCAAGTCTCATGAGCACCAAGCAGGTGCTTTAGTCCTTAACAGATCTGGTCATTGCATGAATTTAACTAAGACCAAGTCTAAAAATTCTGCTCACCTAGGCTTCTTCCCTTCCCCCGCTCCAGCCCTGTTCCATTTAATTACGATGTTTAAAAACAAAACCTTCTTTAGCTGTGATTTATATTTCTGTAGTGCTTATGTTGCCAAGACAACTGTAATAAATGTCCTCTTCTAGAAAATCCTTTTGTAGACATAAGAGGGTTTTGTAGATACACTATTCGAGTTGAAATGATTGTAAAATGAAATATCTAATCAATACCACACCATTTTTCCATACACTGTCAATTTAACTGACGCAGTAGAATTATTGTCAGCTCTATCTTTGCGGTTTGTTTTGCTCTTGGTTGTCGTTTGAATAGTATAGAGGAAGGAAATCCAATATATTTTTGTTAACGTTTATTGGGTTTAAAATAAAAAAAGGCAGGAAGTATTTTTGGTCAAATATTTTAGGCAGTAGAAATGCATGTTCTTTGTGCTGCTCTGACATTCATTATCAGTATCTTGGTGAAGGAAAAAGAGGGGGAGTCTTCTCTTAATTTCTGGCAGAAATATGTTAGCTGCTAAACTAGCTAAAGAGATGAACAAGGTTGTGGTTGGTTTTGTATTGATTTCTGGCCTTTTCTAATGATTTTGTATTCCACTTTCTTGGCATTGTATGACATAATGTCTCTAGAGACTAAGGCATTCACTCTGTTTCAATTCTGTTTATGTTAGCAAGTTTGGGAGCCCTAGACTAGCAAGATACAAGCTGTTACCATAATTTTAACCTCTATATAAATTATTCCTGTGCCTCTAACAATTAGTTCACTAACAATTATTCATTGATATTTATTGTGATTAAAGGTTTTTATCTGTATATCAGAAAACAAATTATAGCACATGACTAAGGTGGCATTTCTCTGCATCCATAGTAAATAATTCTACTTGGCATATGAGGCAAGGCACATGAACAATAAGAAAAAATAGATTTTGAGTGTGCATTTGTGTTAGGTTTTGAATATGCAATTATGTTAATGAAATGCAGAAATGTTTACAATGAAGTGAGTCATATTTTCTTTTGAAATGGTATTATGCATTTTTGGTAGAGCCCGTACTTGATAAATTAAGTCTGGTTGCACTCAGGGGTCCCCGCCTTGATAACAGGGGATGTTGGCCATTGCATAGTCCATGTGCTCAGTGCGGACATAGCTCAGTGATGAATCTAGCTCACAGGGGAAAGAGCAAGTTGAGGATCATAACTATGGGTAGTAGCAAGCACTTAAGCAATATTTTAGAAAGACATTCCAGTAGAAGACATTTTTATGTAAAATAAAAATTGACTTGTTTAAAGGCAGCATTCATAAAAAAAATATTGTTTAACTGAATAGCTAAATCTCTACACAAAACTGTTTGGATTTAAAAATTTCAGCCAGCGTTCTTCTTGGTCAAGTCAAGGTAAAGAGGCTTGAGAGGACAAAAAGTGAGAAGTGGATAGAAGTTGTATTCATATTTGCAGGAGTAGTTTCCAAAACCAACAATTTCTGCAAACGGGTTAAGCAGCAACTGATAGGGCTACGCTTGTCTGCATTTCCACAGCAACTACTTCAGCAAACTGTAGAGGGAATTTCAGAAGTATAATGAGGTACAAAAGGGAGCAGTCAGGAATGCACTGTGCCTGTAATCCCTTTATCCCACTAGCCATACGGAGGCCACACAGAGTACGGAGAAACTTGTTTGAAATATTTCTTATTAAACATGACTTTTTAGAAAGGCACAAGTCTTCACAGTTACAGCTTTCCTTGTCCTAAATATATCGCAGAATCACAGAATGGTTGAAGTTGGAAGGGACCATGAAAGAGAAAAGTTTTAGTTGTGAGAACTGGGAGAGAAAAGCATCTGAAAACCTGTGTAGCATAACGACTGATAAAAGATATGGCATTCCCAGATGCCTATGAACACTGTTAAGAGAGAGTCTTCTTCCTTTTGTACAAAAACATTTCGATGCTGTATTTATACAAAGTTGGGAAAAAAGAGGTTCTTGGCAACCTTGAGTTCCTTGTGGAAGAATATGTTGCTTTCTATAGAGTTCCGTCAATGTATTCGCATTTCCTTCCAAGATGATTTTTTTTTTCCTCAAAATTAGCATATTTTATTTATAACTCTTTCTCAGATACACTATGTCACTTGCTCTGCACAGTTCCCATTTATAACTGATATCACATGAGCTTCATTAAGAGTCAGAGCAGTTCCTTTAGATGTTATGACACAGGATCACGTACATGGATACAAGCTTTCCTTGGTAAGAAGTTCAGAGTTTTTCTTTTTTTTTT